>CM065590.1:172693937-173190225 GCA_033119425.1 Bufotes viridis
AAATCGTGAATAAAAACTGAATGCAATGATGTGGAGGTGCCAACTTCTAATATTTTATTCAGAATAGAACATAACTGCCAGACTTCTGCAGTGATCGGGCGCGCACCGCTCCGTTGCCCACCCGATCACCATACTATTTCGTCCAGATGCGTGAAGGCAGTGCCTTACATGACGTAATAGTACGTCATGTGTTGGGAAGGGGTTAAACTCTTGCTAAATGTTCTATTAAATGTATTGGGGTATCATGTTGTAATTCCCTTTAACAGGGTGGGAGTGTCTTTTACCCTTTATTTGCTCCTAGGTGGTGCTGGCACCACTTATATATATAGCTTGGGGGGGGGGGTTAAAGTTAGTTTGTCCTATGATAATGAAGAGATGAGGAAGTTAATGGAGTCGGTGTAAATTTGTATTTCCACCAAAATAATTTAAACAAGATTTTACCACATATAAGTGCAGCGCTTAATGTTGAAAACAAGTTTTATCTCAACCGAGATAATTGAAAAAAGACTTTACAGCATTTAAGTGCAGCGCTCAATGATGAATACAAGTTTTTATTTTCACTTAAATATTTCAAACAAGACTTCCCCGCATATAAGTGCAGCGCTTAATGCCGAATACAAGTTTTTTTTTTCACCAAAATATTTCAAACAAGATTTTACCACATATAAGTGCAGCTCTTAATGATGAATACAAGATTTTTCTCCACCAAAATAATTAAAAAAAGATATGTATTCAACATTACGCACTGCACTTATATGCAATAAAATCTTGTACTGAAATACGAGCCTATACCCTTTCAACAGAAATAACTGCAACAGTGCTGTGCGTATATATTTTTCTTTTTTTTATGAAATTAGCTCCTATACGCTTTCAACAGAAATCACTGCAACAGTGCAGTGCGTTTTAATGTTTCGTGTATTACTGACATACCGCCCTATACTCTTTCACCAGAAATGACTGCAAATGATTTTAGCATAAATAACAACAAAAGTGACCTGTGTATATATTTATCTTTTTCCACAGATAAAAGCCACTAAAGGCTTTTCAACATAGCACTTGCACCCCAATAACTAATTGCTGGAATGAAGAGCTGTATTATGAGACTATCTGCATTCCCAAGTAATGTTTCCATGCACTTGTAAATCGCTTTTTTCCACAAATTAGGATTTTGCTATGACTTTCCCGAGCATTTGCACACGTCTCTCCCTGCATGTAAAATGATTCCTCTCATTATCCTTTCCCTGCACTAGCAAACCGCTTCTTTCCTTTTTTTTGAACAATTACTTTTTCTTTCAATCTCCCTAGCGTCTGCATACTCGTCTGTCCCTGAACAAAGTACGATTGTGAAAGGCAGAATATAAGATGGCTGCGGTATTTATAGGGCTGTGACATCACCAGGCTGGCTGGCTGCTGATTGGCTGCATGCATGGTATTATGGGTCATCCCGCCTTCCCAGAGTTCATTGCCCCATGTCCTCATACGTGTAGCATACATTTTAGCTTCCATGTTAGGAAAAAATTTACTGAAATTCTAAACAAATTCCACTTCTTCAGCTTCAGTTAGCTCATCTCTAATCCCGATGTGTTCGGCCCGAGCACCTGAGCACTTGGGTGCTCGATCAACACTAGCAACTTGATGCTGCAGTGCCTGAGCAATGACAGCCAAGTTGCCCACATTCTAACCAGTGCTGATTACTAGGTGGCCACCCTGCTGGATCCCCACTACAAGGACAATGTGCCGTCCTTAATTCCGTCACTGGAGAGTGATAGGAAGATGCGCGAGTACAAGCGCACACAGGTAGATGCGCTGCTAATGGCATTCCTACCTGACAACGGGGGCTCATTGAAAGCACAAGGCAGAGGAGGAGGAAGAAATTGCCAACACACCTCAGAAAGGAGGGTTAGCATGGCTGAAATGTGGAAAAGCTTTGTCAGGATGCCTCAACAACCAGCACCACCAGCTGATTTGGAACGTCTTAGCAGGAGGCAGCATTTCAGCAAAATGGTGGAATAGTACGTGTGCACACACCTACACGTACTGACTGATTGGTCTGCCCCATTCAACTCCTGGGTCTCCAAATTGGGAACATGGCCTGAGCTTGTCCTTTAAGCCTCAGAGGTGCTGGCCTTTCCTGCGGCCAGTGTATTGTCCGAACATGTGTTTAGCACGGCAGGGGAAGTGATCACAGACAAGCTTTGTATTCTCTTTTATAGTTCCCAATGTTTTGGGGTCTTCCCAAATTTATATAAAAAATAAATAAATAAAGGGAAAAAAAACCAACAAAATAGTGTTGGCTACTCTCTCTTCCTCCACAGCCGCTTCCACCTACACCGCCACGTCCACCGCCTCCTCAAGTTCCTACTCCACTTTGGAATCACTGAAAGTAATATCTCATGGACAGTTGCTATGACAAAAATACAATCACTGAGGGCAACTTCCTAAAACGTAACTTTTAATCCAAAACTCTTTGAGTACATCAATAAAACAAGTCCAAACCAGGACTAATATATCCATAATGCAACAACAGAAAAAGAGCTATTATAACCAGGACGGTAAGCCACTAGATAGGAAAACACAGATGGGACAACACGTCTATATACCTAATGTCTGTCCCTGTGTTTACCCTAGAAAAATCTGCTCAGCCCAGTGATACACCTTAATAGTAGGAGTACTCTGTCCACGTGCTTCGGCTAACCTGTCCCTATGTAGCCCTAACATTTATCTGATACAAAATACGCAGTTCAAAGTCCCAACGTGTTTCACCTTATAATATTCAAGGTTCATCAGTGGACAATTGCTATTAAAAACTGGTAATAAGATGCCAGAAAGGTAATAAACAATATTGTGATTTTGTGGAGCATGGTGCTGGGTCTTGTATCCTTCTTATCATCGGGGCCGTGAGTGTGTTGCACATGGAACTATTAACAATGTGTCAATTAGGGGCTTGGGAGTGTTGGGGTTAATGATGAGCGGGTAGTTGGAAGGAGTTCTGACCCAATAGTGGCATACACTCTGGTCACCTGACTTACATGGGCAGTTCAGCACCCGAAGTTCACCAATGGTGGCTGCACCTGCCGACAACTAGAAATTTAAAAGTGTGTGTGCTCCATTGACCAACTGGAGCTGTATCTGTTGGACCCCTGGAGCTCCTCCAACTGTGCACTAATGGTCTGTGATTGAGCGATGCTGACTGGATCCATCAGATAAGTACTACATTAGTGGTCTCTATTAGAGTTTAGCAAACACCTGGATGTTCGGGTTCGAGAAGTTCGTCCGAACTTCACAAAGATGTTCGGGTTCGGGATCCAAAGTCGACCCTAGCTTGAACCCCTTTGAAGTCAATGGGTAGGGACAATGAATTAAAATAATATAAAATAAATAAAAATTAAGCAATATCAATTGGAGAGAAGTCCCATAGTCCCACAGAGAATCAGGCGTCATATCACCCACAACTGGAGAAGGACACCATCAGTTATTTAGGCCCCAGCACCCAGACAGAGGAGAGAGGTCCCACAGCAGAGAATCAGGCGTCATATCACCCACCACTGGAGGCCACTTTGAGTTATTTAGGCCCCAGCACCCAGACAGACTAGAGAGGTCCCACAGCAAGGAATAAGGCGTCATATCACCCACCACTGGAGAAGGCCACTTTGAGTTATTTAGACCCCAGCATCCAGACAGAGGAGAGAGGTCCGACAGCAGAGAATCAGGCGTCATATCACCCACCATTGTAACAGGCCACTTTCAGTGATTTAGGCCCCGGCACCCAGATTGAGGAGAGGTTCATTCAACTTTGGGTTGCACCGCAAGATCATGGTAAAGTTAAAAAAATGAGGATTCAAAAAAGAAGTGCCACAGAGTACAAGAATACATGGTTGAGGGAGAGGCAGTTATAAATGTCTATTCTGCACAAGGGAGAAACAGGTCCTGTGGAATCCATGCCTGGTTCATTTTTATGAACGTCAGCTTGTCCACGTTGACTGTGGACAGGCGGCTGCGTTTGTCAGTAATGACGCCTCCTCACGGGCGTAGGAAGCGGGGGGGACGGGGGGACGAATCCCCCCCAGGAAATAATGCGGGGGGGACAGGTATGTAAAAATCCCCCCCAGCGGCAGCGCAATGTGTGCGGCGGTGGCGGGGCACAGGGAGATGAACGCTTCCATTGTGGAAGCGTTCATCTCCACAGTTATCTGTATCGCCATCCCCAGGACAGCGATACAGAGGGCTGTGCTGCGGAGCAGGAGAGGGAGAGGCGTCTCCCTTCCCTGCTCCTCTGATAGGCTGCCAGCACTAGGCCGGCAGCCTATCAGATGTTGGTACAGGCGGCGCGATGACGTCATCGCGCCGTCTGTGAGCCGTGCAGCGCGGGACACAGGCCGGAAGAGGCCTGCATCGCATCGCTGTGACGGATGGAGGTAAGTATAAGTGTCTTGTTTTGTGTGTGTCTGTGTGTGTGTGTTTTTTTTTTTTTTTAAACTGGACCCACTGGCCCATAAGGGAGGGGGGGGAGAGAGAGAGATTTTTGGCACTTGGGGGGGCGGAAAAATATGTGGGCGTGGCTTGAGTGTGGGCGGGGACACGGGCCCCATAAGTGCTGCCACCCCCAGATTTTTGGGGCTTCCTACGCCCATGCGCCCCCTGCCGTGCTGAATACACGTTCAGACAAAACTCTGGCCGCCGGGCAGGCCAGCACCTCCAAGGCATAAAATGCTAACTCTGGCCACGTGGACAATTTGGAGACCCA
This sequence comes from Bufotes viridis, assembly GCA_033119425.1. Taxonomy (NCBI): domain Eukaryota; kingdom Metazoa; phylum Chordata; class Amphibia; order Anura; family Bufonidae; genus Bufotes; species Bufotes viridis. Next base: position 172,698,682 of record CM065590.1, read on the forward strand.
GAAGTTGAATGGGGCCGAACCATCAGTCAATACATTGAGGGGTGTGCAGACGTAATGTTCAACCATGTTAGTGAAATGCTGCCTCCTGCTAACACGTTTCGTATCAGGTGGTGGTGCGGTTAGCTGTGGCGTGGAGATAAAACTTTTTCACATTTCTGCAATGCTAACCCTGCCCTCAGAGGAGCTGGCCGTGACACAGCTGCGTTGGCGACCTCTTGCTCCTCCTCTGCCTTCGCCTTCCACTTGTTCCCCTGTGACATTTGGGAATGCTCTCAGGAGCATGTCTACCAGCGTGCGCTTGTACTCGCGCATCTTCCTATTACGCTCGGTGCAGTAAGTAAGGTGGGCACATTGTCTTTGTACCGGGGATCCAGCAGGGTAGCAACCCAATAGTCCGCACACGTTAAAATGTGGGCAACTCTGCTGTCATTGCGCAGGCACTGCAGCATGTAGTCGCTCATGTGTGCCAGGCTCACCCCCTGTGAACCTGCTTCATCCTCATCCTCCTCCACCTCCTCCTCATCGGACGTCCTCCAGTAGTGGGCCCTGGCTGGCCACATTTGTACCTGGCCTCTGCTGTTGCAAAAAACCTCCCTCTGAGCCACTTCTAACAGACTGGCCTGAAAGTGCTAAAAATGACCCCTCATCCTCCTCCTCCTGGGCCACCTCCTCTTCCATCATCACCCTAAGCGTTTTCTCAAGGAGACATAGAAGTGGTATTGTAACGCTGATAACGATGTCATCGCCACTGGCCATGTTGGTGGAGTACTCGAAACAGCACAACAGGGCACACAGGTCTCGCATGGAGGCCCAATCATTGGTGGTGAAGTGGTGCTGTTCCGCAGTGCGACTGACGCGTGCATGCTGCAGCTGAAACTCCACTATGACCTGCTGCTGCTCGCACAGTATCCCCAGCATGTGCAAGGTGGAGTTCCACCTGGTTGGCACATTGCATTTGAGGCGGTGAGCGGGAAGGCCGAAGTTACGCTGTAGCGCAGACAGACGAGCAGCGGCAGGATGTGAACGCCGAAAGCGCGCACAGACGGCCCGCACTTTATGCAGCAGTTCTGACATGTCGGGGTAGTTGTGAATGAACTTCTGCACCACCAAATTCAGTACATGCGCCAGGCAAGGGATGTGCGTCAAACCGGCTAATCCCAGAGCTGCGACGAGATTTCGCCCATTATCGCACACCACCAGGCCGGGCTTGAGGCCCACCGGGAGAAACCACTCGTCGGTCTGTTGTTCAATACTCCGCCACTACTCCTGCGCGGTGTGGGGCCTGTCCCCCAAACATATGAGTTTCAAAATGGCCTACTGACGTTTACCCTAGGCTGTGCTGAAGTTGGTGGTGAAGGTGTGTGGCTGACTGGATGAGCTGGTGGAAGCAGAGGAGGAGGAAGCCGAGTAGGAGGAGGAGGCTACAGGAGGCAAATAATGATGCCCTGCGATCCTTGGCAGCGGAAGGACGTGCGCCAAAGAACTCTCCGCCTGGGGCCCAGCCGCCACTACATTTACCCAGTGTGCAGTTAGGGAGATATAGCGTCCCTGGCCGTGCTTACTGGTCCACGTATCTGTGGTTAGGTGGACCTTGCCACAGATGGCGTTGCGCAGTGAACACTTGATTTTATCGGATACTTGGTTGTGCAGGGAAGGCACGGCTGTCTTGGAGAAGTAGTGGCGGCTGGGAACAACATACTGTGGGACAGCCATGGACATCAGCTGTTTGAAGCTGTCTGTGTCCACCAGCCTGAATGACAGCATTTCAAAGGCCAGTAGTTTAGAAATGCTGGCATTCAGGCCCAGGGCTCGAGGGCGGCTAGGTGGGAATTTACGCTTTCTCTCCAAGGTTTGTGAGATGGAGAGCTAAACGCTGCCGTGTGACATGGTGGAGATGCTTGGTGACGTAGGTGGTGGTGTTGGTGGCACATCCTCTGTTTGGTGGGCGGCAGGTGCCAAGATTCCTCCCGAGGCGGAGGAAGAGGCCGAGGCAGCAGCAGAAGAGGGAGCAGGGGGAGCCTGAGTTAGTTCCTTGTTTTTAAGGTGTTTACTCCACTGCAGTTCATGCTTTGCATGTAGATGCCTGGTCATGCAGGTTGTGCTAAGGTTCAGAACGTTAATGCCTCGTTTCAGGCTCTGATGGCACAGCGTGCAAACCACTCGGGTCTTTTATGGACAGAAATACAATGGGAGATGCACGGTAGCGTGTGAAGTTATTGAGGATGACCCTCTCAGCACTTGTATATACACCTTGAGTGTAATATACCCTTTTACGTACAAATTAACACTTGGCCTGCAACAGCTGGAACACCAGATTCAGGGTATTGCTATATTGGCAAGTGAATTTCACCCCAGAACAAAATCTATCCTTTGACGGATACTATTAAACTTGTCCAGTCACAGCTGGAACACCAGATTTACGGTATTTTTAATTTGGCAACTGAATTTCACGCCAGAAAAAAATATACCCTTTTACGGCCAGATTTAAACTAGGCCTGCAACAACTGGAACACCAGATTCAGGGTATTGCTATTTTAGCAATTAAATTTCACCCCAGAAAAAAAATATATCCTTTTACGGACAGATTTAAACGAAGCCTGCAACAGCTTTTTGCAACTGAATTTCATCGCAGAAAATAATAAATCCTTTGCCGGACACTATTAAACTTGGCCAGCCACTGCTTGGACACAAGATTTATGGGATTGCTATTTTGGCTATTGAATTTCACCCCAGAAAATTATCTATCCTTTGCCGGACACTATTAAACTTGGCCAGTCACTGCTGGAACACCAGATTTACGCTATTTCTATTTTTGCAACTGAATTTCCCCCCAGAAAATAATATATCCTTTGGCAGACACTATGAAATTTGTCCAGTCAAAGCTGGAACACCAGATTTATGGTATTTCTATTTTTGCAACTGCATTTCGCCCCAGAAAAAAAAAATCCTTTGCCGGACACTATTGAACTTGGCCAGCCACTGCTGAAACCACTGATTTATGGTATTGCTATTTTGGCAATTGAATTTCACCCCAGAAAATTATCTATCCTTTGCCGGACACTATTAAACTTGGCCAGCCACTCCTGGGACACCAGATTTATGATATTGCTACAGTATGTTGGCAATTGAATTTCACCCCAGAACAAAATCAATCCTTTGCCGGACACTATTAAACTTAGCCAGCCACTGCTGGGACACCTGATTTAGGGGATTGCTATTTTGGCAATTGAATTTCACCCCAGAAAAAAATCTATCCTTTGCCGGACACTACTAAACTTGGCCAGCCACAGCTGAAACCACTGATTTACTGTATTGCTATTTTGGCAATTGAATTTCACCCCAGAAAATTATCTATCCTTTGCCGGACAATATTAAACTTGGCCAGCCACTCCTGGGACACCAGATTTATGATATTGCTACAGTATGTTGGCAATTGAATGTCACCCTAGAACAAAATCAATCCTTTGCCGGACACTATTAAACTTGGCCAGCCACTGCTGGGACACAGATTTAGGGGATTGCTATTTTGGTAATTGAATTTCACCCCAGAAAATAATTTATCCTTTGCCGGACACTATTAAACTTGGCCAGCAACAGCTGAAACCACTGATTTATAGTATTGCTATTTTGGCAATTGAATTTCACCCCAGAACAAAATATATCCTTTACTGGACACTATTAAACTTGGCCAGCCATTGCTGGAACACCAGATTTACGGTATTTCTATTTTTGCAACTTAATTTTACCCCAGAAAATAATACATCATTTGACGGACACTATGAAACTTGTCCAGTCACAGCTGGAAAGCCAGATTTACGGAATTTCTATTTTTGCAACTGAATTTCACCCCAGAAAAAAATATATCCTTTGCCGGACACTATTGAACTTGGCCAGCCACAGCTGAAACCACTGATTTACGGTATTGCTATTTTGGCAATTGAATTTCACCCCAGAACAAAATATATCCTTTGCCGGACACTATTAAACTTGGTCAGCCACTGCTGGAACACCAGATTTAGGGGATTGCTATTTTGGCAAATAAATTTCACCACAGAAAAAATTCTATCCTTTGCCAGACAGCAGACAGTATTACACTTGGCTAGCCACAACTGGAACATCATATTTAGGGGATTTCTATTTTGGAAATGGAATTTAACCCCTCAATAAAATATAGAAATTTATTTTCTGAGTTTCTAGGGGTGACAATAAGCACAGCCAAGTCCCTGATGTAGGATATAGCAAAAAAAAAAAAACTAGTATTGATCGATTGATGGACTTGGTGGCAGCTTGTGCTGGTGCACCACAAGACACAAAATGGCCGCCGATCACCCCAGAAAAAATTGACAGAAAAACGCTCTGTGCAGCCTAAAAACCAGTGAGCAACTAACTAGCAGAAGTTAAATGATTCACAGCTGTAGATCGATCACTTCATTAGGTGTTTCTGCTGAGTTTTCCCTGCCTGATCTCGCCCTCACAGCAGCTTGGTCCTATCCCTACACTAATCAGAGCAGAGTGACATGCGGCGCTACGTCACTCCAGCTTAAATAGAGGCTGGGTCACATGCTGCACTTGGCCAATCACAGCCATGCATGCAGTAGCCATGGCTGTGATGGCTTCTTAGGGCTAAAAGTAAACGCTAGCTGATGTGCTAGCTGATGTGCAGCCCTTCAGAAAGCGAGAAGAAATCGCCGAACAACGAACCCGAACATTTTTTAAAAAAATGTTCGGGTCCGGGTCTCGAACACCCCAAAATTCGGTACGAACCCGAACTATACAGTTCGGGTTCGCTCATCCCTAGTCTCTACCTATTTGACCATGTTTAAATGTCTGCACGGAGTAAACTGTTTATCTAAAGTGCAAAATTCCAGAATTGGGGGCACACTCCTACATCTGGTCCATATAAGACACTTCTCAATATTTGTTCAAAGGTAGCCTTTACTCATATTAAAATATAAACATTCAAATATGACAGCAAATAATGTCCAACTCCTTCACTTGTGTTATTAATACCGTGCAAATAGTGCAAGTAGTGTAAACAAAACAATAAAGTGCAAAGTGCAGGAATATTCAAATCCAACTTCACAAAAAACTGTGTATAATCTCACACATTAAAAGGCATTAGTTGACTGTCGTGGCTGTCAGCCTAAACAGATGAATGAATAAGTCACTTCAATCACTTAAAACCAAATAACCCGACTTGGGGGGATCCTACCCCTGTGGGTAATTTATCTTGGATCCTGTAACGTTCAATGTTGCACACCTCTTGTGTGCCGCGCTGTGTAGCTGGTGCCTGAGCCGGCCCCTCTTACCTCCCTCGGTGTGCTGAAGATCGCGGTCTCCTCCGCTTGTATTCCCGGAACCACTGGCGTCCCACGTGGTGCAGGTCTTAACGCGGCGTCCCGCGTGACCGGAAGGTAAATGAGGCTGTCCGGAGGTTTAGTCGGGGGCCGCTGCTTCTGGGTCCTAATGTCCCGTTCTCACAGGTTTTCCTGGGCACCAGATAGAAGTCAATATAGATTATTGCCACAGACCAGATCACGGATAGGTGAAAGCTGGTTGATACTGTAGAAAACTCCTGCGCAGCACTGATACAATAGCCCAAACGCGTTTCGGGGTCACCCCCTTCTTCAGTGGTTATTTTCAGTGTGCGCTCAGGTCCCATTAAATATTCTTTCTGCTTGAAAGGAATCAATATTAAAATCCGGAGTGGATCCTAGAAATCTGGACTGGGTTGCACATTGATTATAGATCGGGTTGGATTTACATAAAATTGTATGTTGGATAAAATTCAATAACGCCCATTTATGGCCGTATTCAGAAATCAATGGAACCTATAAACCATCATTAGATCAAACTATTAAAATTCTTACAAATATTCTTAAAATTATTCTAAAAGATTCAGTACATGAGATTGGATCCAGGAAGATGTATGGGTACATGCACCTTTTTTCTATCTGATGCCTGCCACCTCCAGCTGGTAAACCCATACATCTTCCTGGATCCAATCTCATGTACTGAATCTTTTAGAATAATTTTAAGAATATTTGTAAGAATTTTAATAGTTTGATCTAATGATGGTTTATAGGTTCCATTGATTTCTGAATACGGCCATAAATGGGCGTTATTGAATTTTATCCAACATACAATTTTATGTAAATCCAACCCGATCTATAATCAATGTGCAACCCAGTCCAGATTTCTAGGATCCACTCCGGATTTTAATATTGATTCCTTTCAAGCAGAAAGAATATTTAATGGGACCTGAGCGCACACTGAAAATAACCACTGAAGAAGGGGGTGACCCCGAAACGCGTTTGGGCTATTGTATCAGTGCTGCGCAGGAGTTTTCTACAGTATCAACCAGCTTTCACCTATCCGTGATCTGGTCTGTGGCAATAATCTATATTGACTTCTATCTGGTGCCCAGGAAACCTGTGAGAACGGGACATTAGGACCCAGAAGCAGCGGCCCCGACTAAACCTCCGGACAGCCTCATTTACCTTCCGGTCACGCGGGATGCCGTGTTAGACCTGCACCACGTGGGACGCCAGTGGTGCCGGGAATACAAGCGGAGGAGACCGCGATCTTCAGCACACCGAGGAGGTAAGAGGGCCGGCTCAGGCACCAGCTACACAGCGGCACACAGAGGTGTGCAACATTGAGCGTTACAGGATCCAAGATAAATTACCCACAGGGTAGGATCCCCCCAAGTCGGGTTATTTGGTTTTAAGTGATTGAAGTGACTTATTCATTCATTTGTTTAGGCTGACAGCCACGACAGTCAACTAATGCCTTTTAATGTGTGAGATTATACACAGTTTTTTGTGAAGTTGGATTTGAATATTCCTGCACTTTGCACTTTATTGTTTTGTTTACACTACTTGCACTATTTGCACGGTATTAGTGTTGAGCGTACAGTTCGAGCATAGTTCGGGTCCGTACCGAATTTTGGGGTGTTCGTGACACGGACCCGAACCCGAACTTTTTCGTAAAAGTTCGGGTTCGGGTTCGTCGTTCGGCATGTATTTTGGCGCATTTTGAAAGGCTGCAAAGCAGCCAATCAACATGCATCATACTACTTGCCCTAAGATGCCATCGCAGCCATGCCTACTATTGGCAAGGCTGTGATTGGCCAAGTGCAGCATGTGACTCAGCCTCTTTATAAGCTTGTGCGCACGTCGGGACGTGCTCACTCCCGATGTGAATAGAACAGGGATAGACGCAGCTGATGCTAGGGCGAGAATAGGCAGGGATAATTGAATAACTGGAAGCAAATTTCTCTCCTCCACCTGTGATTCATCTGAACAACTGCAGCTGAGCTGCTTTTTGATAAGGGATTGGCTATTTTAGAGTGGCCAGAGTGATTTTCCATCCACATGTACCTGGGCTGACCGCCGGCCGCCATTTGCGACTTGTAGTGCTGCAGCAGAAGCTGCCACAGTGTGCATTCAAAGCTCCAAACAAGTCAGACATCTACACCTGGGATTCAGACCAATAGCGATTTAGCAGCACAGTCCAAGGCTATTTTTTTAAAGGTTGTGCAGACCATTTTGTGGCACATGTTACTGGGCTGATAGGCGGCGGCCATCTTGGGACTAGTGCTGCAGCACAATCTCTCCCAACGTCCATTAATCACTTGTAATAGTGGTCTGTGCCATAGAAATCCTACATCAGGGACTTGGGTGTGCTTGTGTCACCCCTACTAATACCAGTCCACCTGTAATCCATACAGTGAAAAGCCATAAAGTATTCCAGTGAGGGAATTTTTTTATTTAAAAAGGCCAAGTTAGTTTATCTGGCGTTCAATATACTAGATACAGTTAGGCCTGCGTTTCATACATCTGGAATTAGCAAACTAATGTGCTGGGGTTGGGAAAACATATATGTACCCATACTAGAATCTGTCAAAGAAAGCGGTACTCACATATAACAGTCATTCCATCTGTAATCCATACAGTCAAAAGACTGAAAGTATTCCAGTGAGGGAATTTTTTTATTTAAAAAGGCCAAGTTAGTTTATCTGGCGTTCAATATACTAGATACAGTTAGGCCTGCGTTTCATACATCTGGAATTAGCAAACTAATGTGCTGGGGTTGGGAAAACATATATGTACCCATACTAGAATCTGTCAAAGAAAGCGGTACTCACATATAACAGTCATTCCATCTGTAATCCATACAGTCAAAAGACTGAAAGTATTCCAGTGAGGGAATTTTTTATTTAAAAAAGGCCAAGTTAGTTTATCTGGCGTTCAATATACTAGATACAGTTAGGCCTGCGTTTCATACATCTGGAATTAGCAAACTAATGTGCTGGGGTTGGGAAAACATATATGTACCCATACTAGAATCTGTCAAAGAAAGCGGTACTCACATATAACAGTCATTCCATCTGTAATCCATACAGTCAAAAGACTGAAAGTATTCCAGTGAGGGAATTTTTTATTTAAAAAGGCCAAGTTAGTTTATCTGGCGTTCAATATACTAGATACAGTTAGGCCTGCGTTTCATACATCTGGAATTAGCAAACTAATGTGCTGGGGTTGGGAAAACATATATGTACCCATACTAGAATCTGTCAAAGAAAGCGGTACTCACATATAACAGTCATTCCATCTGTAATCCATACAGTCAAAAGACTGAAAGTATTCCAGTGAGGGAATTTTTTTATTTAAAAAAGGCCAAGTTAGTTTATCTGGCGTTCAATATACTAGATACAGTTAGGCCTGCGTTTCATACATCTGGAATTAGCAAACTAATGTGCTGGGGTTGGGAAAACATATATGTACCCATACTAGAATCTGTCAAAGAAAGCGGTACTCACATATAACAGTCATTCCATCTGTAATCCATACAGTCAAAAGACTGAAAGTATTCCAGTGAGGGAATTTTTTTATTTAAAAAGGCCAAGTTAGTTTATCTGGCGTTCAATATACTAGATACAGTTAGGCCTGCGTTTCATACATCTGGAATTAGCAAACTAATGTGCTGGGGTTGGGAAAACATATATGTACCCATACTAGAATCTGTCAAAGAAAGCGGTACTCACATATAACAGTCATTCCATCTGTAATCCATACAGTCAAAAGACTGAAAGTATTCCAGTGAGGGGATTTTGCTTATAAAAATAATATATTTCATTGTGGTGCGAGTTGAATCGCAACAATGAAGAAAAATACTATTAAGGGACGAGGACGCGGTCGTGGTGGTGTCCGTGGAGCCTCTGTTGCTGGTAGAGGGCGTGGCCGTTCGGCTAGGCGCACACAGTAGAGAGCGAACTCCCTCAACTAGCCGGCAGAATGTACCGCAATATCTCGTGGGGCCCAATGCCGCTCTTAGGATGGTAAGGCCTGAGCAGGTACAGGCATTAATCGATTGGGTGGCCGACAGTGCTTCCAGCACGTTCACCACATGGTCTTCCACCCAGTCTTCTGCGGAAGCGCACAGGTGGCACCTGAAAACCAAGCCCATCAGTCTGTCACATCACCCCCAAGCATATCAGGGAAACGGTCTGAGCCACAAGTTATGCAGCAGTCTCTTCTTCTGTTTGAAGACTCTGCTTCCAGGGTTTCCCAGGGGCGTCCACCTAGCCCTTCCCCAGTGGAGGAAGACATACCATGCACTGGCGCTTTAACCACTTATGTCTCCAGATGAAGAGGACATGGGAATACCACCACAGCAGAGTCACCGACTCTCTGATGATGACGAAACACAGGTGCCCACTGCCGCGTCTTTTGCAGTGTGCAGACTGAACAGGAGGAGGTCAGGGAGGAGACTGGGTGGAAGACGATGCAGAGGACGATGAGGTCTTAGACCCACATGGACTGAAGGTCGTGGCGATGACTTTCACAGTTCAGAGGAAGAGGTAGTGGTGAGACCGAGACAACAGCGAAGCCAAAGAGAGAGCAGGGGGCCAAAGCAGGCGAGCCGCCGCCCCAGAGTTCGCCTGCTACTGGACATCGCCAACAGGGACCCAGCCCCACAAAGGCAGCTTCAAAGAGTTCCCTGGCATGGCACTTCTTTAAACAATGTCCTACCGACAAGACCCGAGTGACTTGCACGCTCTGCCATCAGAGCCTGAGGCGAGGCATTAGCGTTCTGAACCTCAGCACAACCTGCATGACCAGGCATCTACATGCAAAGCATGAACTGCAGTGGGGTACACACCTTAAAAACCAGGCACTCGCTGAGGCTCCCCTGCTCCCTCTACCGCTGCTGCCTCGGCTTCCGCCTCGAGAGGAATGTTGCCACCTGCCGAGCAGCAAACAGAGGATGTGCCACCGACACCACCACCACCGCCACCGTCAACTAGCGTCTCCACTATATCACACAGCAGCGTTCAGCTCTCAATATCTCAAACCTTAGAGAGGAAGCGCAAATTCCCCCGAGTCACCCTCGAGCCCTTGGCCTGAACGCCAGCATTTCTAAACTGCTGGCCTTTGAAATGCTGTCATTCCGGCTGGTGGACACAGACAGCTTCAAACAGCTGATGGCCATGGCTGTCCCGCAGTATGTGGTTCCCAGCCGCCACTACTTCTCCAAGACAGCCGTGCCTTCCCTGCACATGCAAGTGTCCGATAAAATCAAGTGTGCACTGCGCAACGCCATTTGTGGCAAGGTCCACCTAACCACAGATACGTGGACCAGTAAGCACGGCCAGGGACGCTATATCTCACTAACTGCACACTGGATGAATGTAGTGGCGGCTGGGCCCCGGCGGACAGTTCCTTGGCGCACGTCCTTCCGCCCCCTAGGATCGCAGGGCATCATTCTCTGCCTCCTGTAGCCTCCTCCTCCTACTCGGCTTCCTCCTCCACTGCTTCCACCAGCTCATCCGGTCAGCCACACACCTTCACCACCAACTTCAGCACAGCCCGGGGTAAGCGTCAGCAGGCCATTCTGAAACTCATATGTTTGGGGACAGGCCCCACAGCGCAAAGGAGTTGTGGCGGGGTATTGAACAACAGACCGACGAGTGGTTTCTGCCGGTGGGCCTCAAGCCAGGCCTGGTGGTATGCGATAATGGGCGAAATCTCGTGGCAGCTCTGGGACTAGCCGGTTTGGCGCACATCCCTTGCCTGGCGCATGTGCTGAACTTGGTGGTGCAGAGGTTCATTCACCACTACCCCAACATGTCAGAGCTGCTGCATAAAGTGCGGGCCGTCTGTGCGCGCTTCCGCCGTTCACATCCTGCCGCTGCTCGTCCTGTCTGCGCTACAGCGGAACTTCGGCCTTCCCGCTCACCGCCTCATATGCGACGTGCCCACCCGGTGGAACTCCACCTTGCACATGCTGGAGAGACTGTGCGAGCAGCAGCAGGCCATAGTGGAGTTTCAGCTGCAGCTGCGCTTCGCGTCAGTCGTACTGCCGAACAGCACCACTTCACCACCAATGATTGGGCCTCCATGCGAGACCTGTGTGCCCTGCTGCGCTGTTTCGAGTACTCCACCAACATGGCCAGTGGCGATGACACTGTTATCAGCGTTACAATACCACTTCTATGTCTCCTTGAGAAAACACTTAGGGCAATGATGTTAGAGGAGGTGGCCCAGGTGGAGGAGGAGGAGGAGGATGAGGGCTCGTTTCTAACACTTTCGGGCCAGTCTGTTCGAAGTGGCTCAGAGGGAGGTTTGTTTAAGCAGCAGAGGACAGGTTCACAAGTCGCCAGCCAAGGCACTGTACTGGAGGACGAGGAGGATGAGGAGGAGGAGGTGGAGGGGACGAGGATGGCGCAAGTTCACAGCGGGGTGGCAGCCCAGGCCCATCACTGGTGCGTGGCTGGGGGATACGGTGGACGATGACGATACGCCTCCCACAGAGGACAGCTTGTCCTTACCCATGGGTAGCCTGGCCCACATGAGCGAATATATGCTCCAATGCCTGCGTAGCGACAGCAGAGTTGCCCACGTTTTAACGTGTGCAGACTACTGGGTGGCCACCCTGCTGGATCCCGGTATAAAGACAATGTGCCCACTTTAATTCCTGAACTGGAGCGCGACCGTAAGATGCTTGCGAGTACAAGCGCTACGCTGATAGAGCGCTCTTGAGAGCATTCCCACATGTCACAGGGGAACAGGTGGAAGGTGAAGGCAGAGGAGTGGCAAGAGGTCGCCAACGCAGCTGTGTCACGGCCAGCTCATCTGAGGGCAGGGTTAGCATGGCAGAAATGTGGAAAGGTTTTGTCTCCACGCCACAGCTATCTGCACCGACACCTGATACGGAACGTGTTAGCAGGAGGCAGCATTTCACTAACATGGTTGAACAGTATGTCTGCACACCCCTCCACATCCTGACGGATGGTTCGGCTCCATTCAACTACTGGGTTTCGAAATTGTCCACGTGGCCAGAGTTAGCATGTTATGCCTTGGAGGTGCTTTCCTGCCCGGCGGCCAGCGTTTTATCTGAGCAGCGTATTCAGCACGGCAGGGCGTCGTACTGACAAGCGCAGCCGCCTGTCCACAGCCAACGTGGACAAGCTGACCTTCATAAAGATGAACCAGGCATGGATCCCACAGGACCTGTCCCTCCCTTGTGCAGAGTAGTCCTTATTAACTGCCTAAAACATGTCTTGTTGTGCTACGGGCCACTTCTTTATTTGATACAAATTTTATGAAACCCACAGTTGAATGAAACTCTTCTCTGTCTGGGCGCCGGGGCCTAACCAGATGAAAGTGGCGGTTAAACTAACGGGTGACATGAAGCCATAACCTCTGCCATGCTACCTCTGTCTTCTGTCTGGGTGCTGAGGCCTAAGTCAAATAAAGCGGTCTTCTGCTGTGCTGGGGGATATGAAGCTAATCTCTGACCTCTCTCCTCTGTCTGGGTCCAAAGGCCTAAATCACTGAAAGAGGCCTTCTCCTGTGGTGTGTGATATGATGCCAGAATATGTGCTGTGGGGCCTCTCTCCTCTTCCTGGGTGCAGGGGTCAAATAAACTAAATTGTGGCCTACTCCTGTGGTGGTTGATATGATGCCTGATTCTCTGATGTGGAACCTCTCTCCTCTGTTTGGGTGAAGGGGTCAAAGTAACTAAATGGTGGCTTCTCCTGTGGTGGCTGATATGATGCCAGAATATGTGCTGTGGGGCCTCTCTCCTCTTCCTGGGTGCAGGGGTCAAAGTAACTCAATGGTGGCTTCTCCTGTGGTGGCTGATATGATGCCAGAATATGTGCTGTGGTGCCTCTCTCCTCTTCCTGGGTGCGAGGGTCAAAGTAACTCAATGGTGGCTTCTCCTGTGGTGGCTGATATGATGCCAGAATATGTGCTGTGGGGCCTCTCTCCTCTTCCTGGGTGCAGGGGTCAAAGTAACTCAATGGTGGCTTCTCCTGTGGTGGCTGAGTATGATGCCAGAATATGTGCTGTGGGGCCTCTCTCCTCTTCCTGGGTGCAGGGGTCAAAGTAACTCAATGGTGGCTTCTCCTGTGGTGGTTAGTATGATGCCAGAATATGTGCTGTGGGGCCTCTCTCCTCTTCCTGGGTGCAGGGGTCAAAGTAACTCAATGGTGGCTTCTCCTGTGGTGGCTGATATGATGCCAGAATATGTGCTGTGGGGCCTCTCTCCTCTTCCTGGGTGCGGGGTCAAAGTAACTCAATGGTGGCTTCTCCTGTGGTGGCTGATATGATGCCAGAATATGTGCTGTGGGGCCTCTCTCCTCTTCCTGGGTGCAGGGGTCAAAGTAACTCAATGGTGGCTTCTCCTGTGGTGGTTAGTATGATGCCAGAATATGTGCTGTGGGGCCTCTCTCCTCTTCCTGGGTGCAGGGGTCAAAGTAACTCAATGGTGGCTTCTCCTGTGCTGATTGATATAAAGCTGATGGTTGTGCCATCTGACATGGTTGCCAGGGTCTGATTCAATGGGGGCCTACTCCTGTGGTGGGTGATCTAAATGCCTGATTCTCTGCTGTGAAACCTCTCTCCTCCGTCTGGGTGTAGGGGTCAAAGTCTTTCAAAGTCGCCTTCTCCTGTGCTGATTGATATGAAGCTGATGTTTGTGCCATCTGACATGGTTGCCGGGGTCCCATTAAATTGTGGCCTACTCCTGTGGTGGTTGATATGATGCCTGATTCTCTGATGTGGAACCTCTCTCCTCTGTTTGGGTGAAGGGGTCAAAGTAACTAAATGGTGGCTTCTCCTGTGGTGGCTGATATGATGCCAGAATATGTGCTGTGGGGCCTCTCTCCTCTTCCTGGGTGCAGGGGTCAAAGTAACTCAATGGTGGCTTCTCCTGTGGTGGCTGATATGATGCCAGAATATGTGCTGTGGTGCCTCTCTCCTCTTCCTGGGTGCGGGGTCAAAGTAACTCAATGGTGGCTTCTCCTGTGGTGGCTGATATGATGCCAGAATATGTGCTGTGGTGCCTCTCTCCTCTTCCTGGAGTGCGGGGGTCAAAGTAACTCAATGGTGGCTTCTCCTGTGGTGGCTGATATGATGCCAGAATATGTGCTGTGGGGCCTCTCTCCTCTTCCTGGGTGCAGGGGTCAAAGTAACTCAATGGTGGCGTCTCCTGTGGTGGTTAGTATGATGCCAGAATATGTGCTGTGGGGCCTCTCTCCTCTTCCTGGGTGCAGGGGTCAAAGTAACTCAATGGTGGCTTCTCCTGTGGTGGCTGATATGATGCCAGAATATGTGCTGTGGTGCCTCTCTCCTCTTCCTGGGTGCAGGGGTCAAAGTAACTAAATGGTGGCTTCTCCTGTGGTGGTTGATATGATGCCTGATTCTCTGCTGTGAAACCTCTCTCCTCCATCTGGGTGTAGGGGTCAAAGTCTTTCAAAGTCGCCTTCTCCTGTGCTGATTGATATAAAGCTGATGGTTGTGCCATCTGACATGGTTGCCAGGGTCTGATTCAATGGGGGCCTACTCCTGTGGTGGGTGATCTAAATGCCTGATTCTCTGCTGTGAAACCTCTCTCCTCCGTCTGGGTGTAGGGGTCAAAGTCTTTCAAAGTCGCCTTCTCCTGTGCTGATTGATATGAAGCTGATGGTTGTGCCATCTGACATGGTTGCCGGGGTCCCATTAAATTGGGGCCTACTCCTGTGGTGGGTGATCTAAATGCCTGATTCTCTGCTTTGAAACCTCTCTCCTCCGTCCGGGTGTAGGGGTCAAAGTCTGTCAAAGTCGCCTTCTCCTGTGCTGATTGATATAAAGCTTATGCTTGTGCCATCTGACATGGTTGCCGGGGTCTGATTCAATGGTGGCCTACTCCTGTGGTGGGTGATCTAAATGCCTGATTCTCTGCTGTGTAACCTCTCTCCTCCGTCTGGGTGTAGGGGTCAAAGTAACTAAATGGTGGCCTACTCCTGTGGTGGGTGATATGATGCCTGGTTCTCTGCTGTGGGACCTCTCTCCTTTGTCTGGGTGCTGTGGTCAAAATAATAGTAAGTGACCTTCTCCATTGGTGGGTGACTTGAAGCCTGATTCTGTGCTATGGGACCTCACTCCAATTAATATTGTTTAATTTTTATTTATTTTATGTTAACTCATCATTTCCCTATCTACATTTGTTTGCAGGGGATTTAACTACATTTTGCTGCCTTTTGCAGCCCTCTAGCCCTTTCCGGGTGTGTTTTACAGCCTTTTTAGTGCCCAAAAGTTTCGGTCCCCATTGACTTCTATGGGGTTCGGGTTCGGGATGAAGTTCGGGTCGAGTTCGGATCCCGAACCCGAACATTTTTCGAAAGTTCGGCCGAACTCGTCGAACCCGAACATCCAGGTGTTCGCTCAACTCTACACGGTATTAATAACACAAGTGAAGGAGTTGGACATTATTTGCTGTCATATTTGAATGTTTATATTTTAATATGAGTAAAGGCTACCTTTGAACAAATATTGAGAAGTGTCTTATATGGACCAGATGTAGGAGTGTGCCCCCAATTCTGGAATTTTGCAATTATTGACACATACGCCTTGGGGTGAAGGTCACTGGGTGAGCACCTCTTATCCATTATTTGCTTGCTGGGAGTAACCGCTTAGCACGAGTACTTGTTTATCTAAAGTATATGCTAATTACAGTCCTGTCTATCATACAGTTCCTATATCTCATCACAGACGATTGCCAGTTTGGGGCGCTCCAGTTTCTTTTTCTTTTTTTGGTATTTTGTGTTTTACCTTTCTGGCATCTTATTACCAGTTTTTGATACCAATTGTCCCCTGATGAAGCTTAAATATTATAAGGGGAAACACGTTGGGACTTGAACTGCGGCGTACTTTGTATTAGATAAATGTTAGGGCTACATAGGGACAGGTTAGCCGAGGCACATTGACAGAGTACTCCTACTATTAAGGTGTATCTCTGGGCTGAGCAGATTGTTCTAGGGTAAACACAGGGACAGACATTAGGTATATGGACGTGTTGTCCCATCTGTGGTTTCCTATCTAGTAGCTTACCGTCCCTGGTTATAATAGCTCTTTTTCTGTTGTTGCATTACGGATAAATTAGTCCTGGTTGGGACTTGTTTTTATTGATATACTCAAAGAGTTTTGGATTAAAAGTTAAGTTTTAGGAAGTTGCCCTCAGTGTTGGTTTTTTTGTCATAGCAACTGTCCATGATATATTACTTTCAGTGATTCTGGTTTTTCCCTATGGCTGGATTTCTGTCAGGCACATTGTTCATGGAGGAACTCATTAGAGAAACACATGATATTTTCTCAGACAAGGAACTACCTGGTCTGTCACTAACCTGAATATTGACATTCACTGACTTATATGATGAATATAAAAATAATATAAAATCATGGTGGGATATTAAATCCATAGAAAGCTATCTGGAACATAAAATCATCCCCAGGGGATTACTTATTCCCATCTCTCCGGCAGAACGTATACGTTCACCAGGACTGCTGGCACGGTGGTTGCAGGAGCTTACTAACAGTTCCCTTGGGCCTCATGCACACGAACGTATTTTATTTCCATGTCCGTTGCGTTTTTTTTGTGGACCATATGTGGAACCATTCATTTCAATGGGTCCGGTAGGTACGGTAGGTACGTGTGCATTCCGTTTCCGTATGTTCGTTTTTCCGTTCCGCAAAATATTAGATCATGTCCTATTTGCTTCTAGTTTGCGGACAAGGATAGGCATTATTACAATGGATCCGCAAAAATAACGGATCTGCAAAAAAAACGGATGCCATACGGAATGTCATCTTTTTTTTTGCGGATCCGCAATTTGCGAACCGTAAAACACATACGGTCGAGTGCATGAGGCCTTAGATTGATGAATTTACTTCTTGAGAAGGAGAAAGTCTTTTTTAAAAAGTCCTCGGATAAACTGAAAGTTTTGATTGATCTGGCTATGACTTTCAAGACTGACCCTGATTTTAATAGAAGGGAGTCTTCTCTGCAGACTACAGTAGAAATATTCCAAGGTCAGATCAAAGAAAGAAAGCACAGGCAGTTCAATAACGACCTTAAATAATTTAAAGAGAAAAGGGCATACCAGTTGGACAATAAATCCCTCCCTCCCTCTGAAACAGATCTCGCTTCCTCTGAACAGGAGATCTCGGACTCTGAGTTCTCTAATTTTAGAGGTAGAACAAATTATAGATGGGGCCAGAGGGGTGGGGGTAGGGGACGTAATAATAACAGAAGATGGCCAAGATCAAGTGGCCAGAGAGGGAAGGGGGGCGACTTTTCATCGCCCTCCTCCTCCTCTTTAATTCCCAACTCCACACACAGTACTCGCAGAGATTTTTTAGCCAAGGCGGTCCATACCAACTACGGGATCGAACCAAGACAGGAAAAGATTAGAGGAGAATGAAAAATTACAAATAATTAATCTCTCCTCCCGTATTTTGAGTGAGGCTGAGAATAACCTCCTAAAAAAAGGACTTTCATTCATTCCCACAACAAAATTTAATCCTTTCATGTGGGTTAAGGATCTTCATTTATTCTCAAGAAAATTAAAATGGCATAAGTTTATGAAAAATAATAATAAACTCCCCTGTGAACAACTTGGTTTGCAGGAGAGTGGATTTGCTTACTTAAGGATTTTTCTGGATCTATTGGACTAGGGTACACGTAAACCGGGACATGGACCATTTATGGACCTACGCCCTAAGAGTAATAAACTACCTTCTCCTATGAATTATGATCACATAGACATTTTTCTACAAATGGTCATTAAGGATATAGAAAAAGTGCCCCAATCTGCATCATTCTTTCACAACCTGTCAGGCCCTTAAACTGAGGCCCTTTTAAGTTTAGAAAGGGATACCTCAATAAATGTGAAACCAGCTGACAAGGGGGGAACCTTGTTATTATGGGGTGTATTCAGTACAGACAAATGTGCGAACGTTTGCTGAATGATCAAGAGTGTTATCGGGTCTTACCATCAGATCCCATGGACATTTTTGTCAGAGAACTTGTGTCCATCCTTGATGATGGGTTAACTAGGGGGGTCATTAGTGAGACCGAATACCACTTTCTGCGGCCGAGCTCACCCCAGACAGCCACCTTCTATGGATTACCAAAAATCCACAATGGCTTAACCCTACTAAGGGGTCACCCTATTGTGTCTGGGGTGGACTTGATTACCCAGAATAGCGGTATTTACGTTGATTGCATTCTGAAGGGATTTGTATCTGCCCTTCCATCCTATACAAGAGATACTATTGACTTCTTAAGTAAAATTGAGACTATTAATGTAGAAACATCATGTTCTCTCGCAAGCATTTATGCGGAATCCCTTTATAGTTCTATCCCTCATTCAAAAGGACTGATGGCGGCAGCAGAGTTCTTGAGAACAAGGGAGGTCTGCTATAGTTCCCATCATAGATTTGTGCTGACTCTCCTTGAATATGTCCTCACCCACAATTTTTTCATGTTTGATTCGCGGTTCTTTCACAAGCTCAGGGGGACTGCGATGGGCAGTCCCTGTGCCCCGACTTATGCTAATCTCTTCCTGGGCTGGTGGGAGGACAAGGTGGTCTTTCCTGACATGCAAACTTGGTGGGTGACAAAATTGTCTTCTGGACACGTTATATAGATGATGTCTTTATAGTATTGAATGGTGACTCTGAAGAATTTGAAACATTTGTCAAGGCACTTATTACAAATGAATTTGGTTTATCATTCATCTTTGAGTTTCACCCAGACACACTAACATTCCTGTATGTCAGGGTCACCAAGGAGGGGGACAAACTTGTCACGACCACCTTCAGAGAGGCCACTGCGACAAACGATTTACTTCATTGGGACAGTCACCACCCCATGAACCTGAAAAGTGGGATACCTCATGGTCAATATTTAAGGATGAGGATAAATTGTTCAGATACAGAAAGTTTCCATCAGGAGTCTAGAAGACTCCAGGACTGGTTTAGGATGAGAAGTTCTCCCCAGCGGGTCCTAAGAAGGGCTTTTCAAAATGCAGAAAAATGTGAGCGTAATACCCTCCTAGTCCCTAGGGGGTCTGATGTAAAAGGAGAGGAAATCATCAGGATTATCTCCACCTTTGATGTGGAAAGTCAGGGAGTGAGGGCCATTATTGGTAAATACTGGCCCATCCTCTTAATGGATCCACACGTGGCTGATGTACTTCTTCCCCGCCCAAGTATCACCTTCAGACGGGGCAGATGTTTACGTGATCGGTTGGTGCACAGCCACTTCTCATGTCCGGCCCTTGATGGGACCTGGCTAGTCAGAAAACCGTTTGGTACCTTTCGCTGTGGGACATGTTCGGCTTGTTGTTTTCTGAGGAATACTAAAACTAATATCTGCTCAGTTACAAATAAAAGGTACGATGTAAGGGATTTTGTTAATCGTAGGAGTAAGGGGGTAGTGTATCTTTGTCACGCCTCGATGTATGTACTATAAATATTGAAACAAAATGCAAAAATGATAAACATCTTGGAGGTAGCAAGATGATAAGATGCACCTATGTTTTAGAAAAGAAAAATAAGAAAAAACTATTCTTCCTCAGGCATCAGATCGGACCCTTAAATCAGACCTCAGATCAGACCCACATATCAAACGTCAGATTGTTCTCCATATCAGACCTCAAATTTGACCCCAATATCAGACCTCAGATCTGACCCCATATCAGACCTCAGATCGGACCCCCATATCAGACCTTGGATCATACCCTAATATCAAATCCTCAGATCAGACTCCCATATCAAATTCTCGGATTAGACTCTTATATCAGATGCTTGGATCAGACCCCCATATCAGATCTTCAGATCAGACCCCATATCAGATCCTTAGATCAAACTTCCATATCCGATCTTCAGATCAGACCCCCATCAGACCTCTATGTCAGATTCCCATCTCAGGCCCCCATGACAGACCTCCATATCAGAACTCAGATCAGACCCCCATCAAAGCTAAAATAAGTAAATTAACATAACTCTCTGGATTCGCCGCTACTTAGCACATCTTACTTCTGCTGGCATGAGATAGGCTTAGGAAAGCTAATTTGAATATCTTTCCCAGAAACTCAACGGGTTGTTGCCTGGCCTACTATACTCATGCACGGATACTGCTCATATTGTAGGCGGAGATTACAGTACTTCACAAACACACACACACACACACACACCCTATGCATAATTGGTATTCATTCTCTCACTCTTTTAGGAGACAAAAGAGTGTTTTATGCCAACTTTCAATGCAATTGAATCATAATTGATTTGGGTAGAATTGATTCATACCCAAATTGAACTTTTTCAAGAATTTGGCGGATGAAACCTGAAATGAATTTCAACAAATTTGCTCATATTTAATTTGATCATATTACTTAATACATCATATATTAGTTAGGGTAAAGAAAGTGTCTCAGCAGCATTTCATCACAGTGTATTTTAATTCTTCAATAGTATGCCCTCAAATATTTAATTGTATCAAACTGTAAAGTTGGGGTTCGTACCGAATATTACGTTTTTTTGCACCCGGTCCCGAACATTTCTGTAAAAGTTCGGGTTCTGGTTCGTTGTTCGGCAATTTCTTCCCGCTTTTGGAAAGGCTGCAGGGCAGCCAATCAACAAGTATTTCACTACTTTGCCCTAAGAAGCCATTACAGCTATGCCTACTATTGTCATGGCTGTGATTGGCTAAGTGCAGCATGTGACCCAGCCTCTATTTAAGCTGGAGTCATGAAGCGCCGCACATCACTCTTCTCAGTGTAGGGATAGGATGCTGACGCTTCTGTGAGGGAAATATTAGGGAAGAAATCTGTTGAACTTGGTGGTGTTAACTCTTCAAACTACAGAGATTATTGAGGGTGCTATGCTACATATTTGTACCCAGCCCTGAGCCCAGTGATACTGCAAAATAATTTTAAATCCATCTGTTACTGAGGTGGATGTCGGCGGCCATTTTAGCAACCGCAGTGTCCTTGGAACTGCATGTGACCTGAATGTGTGCCAGCAAGCCAGGGACATCAGTCTAATTATATTTTGGTAACTCAGTGGAGGAAAAATTCCTTTTTTCTGGCAGGTCGTCACCCTACATTACCTATTTTATAATTTTGGGGTGACATAGTGCATTTCTGTAGTTGGGGGAATAAACCCGTACTGTTGTACCACATAGCACATTTGCACACACCGCTGTAAAAACCTATATAAAAATTTTGCGGAGACATAGTGCATTTCTGTAGTTGCTGTAATAAACCCGTACTGTCGTACCACAGAGCACGTTTGCATTCAATGCTGAAAAAACAGTTTTAAAATTTTACGGTGAAAAACTGCATTTCTGTAGTTGGGTTAATAAACCTGTACTGTTTTGCCACAGAGCACGTTTGCATACAACGCTGAAAAAACAGTTTTATAATTTTTTGGGTCACATACTGCATTTCTGTAAGTTGGGTTAATAAACCTGTACTGTTGTGCCACAGAGCACGTTTGCATACAACGCTGAAAAAACTATTTTATAATTTTTGGGGTCACATACTGCATTTCTGCAGTTGGGGGAATAAATCCGTATTGTTGTGCCACAAAGCACTTTTGCATACAACGCTGAAAAAAATGTTTTTTTTTGCCAGTTTTTCGTATAAAAACCAATGCTCTGCATACGTGACAGGGAGGTAAATTTCCAAAAATCATCTGTTACATTGGTGGGTGACATTTTGCCAATTTTTGCCATATACAAACCCCTGCTCTGCATAAATGACAGGTAGGTAAATCTCTAAAAATAATTTGTTGCATTGGTGGGTGACATTTTGCCAGTTTTGCCATATACAAATCCCTGCTTTGCATAGGTGAAAAATCGGATGTTACATTCTTGGGCCATAAAGTACCCCTGCACTGCATACCTGACTTGGAAATATATTCAGTCAATTTGATGGCCTTCAGATTGTTAGGTGATCTGTACCCCTTCTTTCTTTCAAATTACCCCTGCACTGCATACCTGACTGGAAATTATATTCTGTAAATTCGGCAGCGTTTACATTGTTGGGTGCTGTAGTTATATGCTGTAAAATCTCCATGATGTCTCCATCATAAATCTGCAGCGTGGGGGCCCCTTGTGTTTTCTATACACTTTTAAGATTACCCCTTTTTTCTTTCAAACTACCCCTGCCCTGCATATCCGATTGGGAAATATATGCTGTAAATTAGGTGGCGTTCAGATTGTTGGCTAATCTGTACCCCTTCTTTCTTTCAAAGTACCCCTGCACTGCATAACAGACAGGGAACTTAATTCATTACAATTGGAGGTTACATTGTTGCCTGACAAAGCCTTTTTTGGCTGTGAAGCCAAAGGTAGTTGCCAACAACAATGTGTTTTATTTTATTTTTATTTTTTTATAAATTGAGGTAGACCCCAAAACATTGGGAAATATAAAAAGAAAACAAAGAGTAAGTACGCTGTAGTATAACAATGGTTGGGCGAGGCCTTTATACATGTCTATTATGTATAAGGTACGGACAAGTCCTGTGGGATCCATGCCTGGTTGTTTTTAATCAACGTGAGATTGTCCAAGTTGGCTGTAAACAGGCAGCTGCACTTGTCTGTGATAACGTGCCATGCTAAACACACGTTCAGACAATATACTGGCTGCAGGGCATGCCAGCACCTCCAAGGCGTAAAGCGGAAGCTGAGGACATGTCCCCAATTGGGACACCCAGAAGTTGAATGCGGCAGACCCAGTGGCGTAGCTAGAAATGACTGGACCCAACAGCAAATTGTTGAATGGGGCCCCCCTCCCCCAGTAATTTTTTCGCAACCTCTTCCTTTCATGCTGCCCCCATTCCTGTCGCTACTAAAGATCGCTCACTCAGACCAGGAATCTGTTCCATCCGTTTTCAACACTGTCTGTACTGCCACTATATAATTTTATTTTATAATACTGTTGAGAGGGCCCTGACAAAGTCTTTTAGTCCTCCTCCTCCTGGATGGGCCCCTTCTTGGTCAGGGCCCCAAAGCAGCCGCTTTCCCTGCTTCCCCTGTAGCTACGACCCTGGGAAGGCTCATCAGTCAGTATGTGTAGGCGTGTGCACAGATACTATTCCAGCATTTTGCGGAAATGCTGCCTCTTGCTAAGACGTTCCATATCTGCTGGTGGTGCTGGTTGTTGTGGCATGGTGACAAAGCTTTTCCACATTTCGGCCATGCTAACCCTGCCTTCTGAGGTGCGGGCGGTGATCCAGCTGCGTTGGCGACTTCTTCCTCCTCCTCTACCAGCGTTGGCTTCTTGCACGTTTTCCTTTTAATGGGGATCCAGCAGGGTGGCCACCCAGTAATCTGCACAAGTTAAAATGTGGGCAACTCGGCAGTCGTTGCGCAGGCACTGCAGCATGTAGTCGCTCATGTTTGCCAGGCTGCCCAGAGGCAACGACAAGCTGTCCTCTGTGGGAGGTGTGGAAGGTGTATCATCTGTTTCCTCCGTATCCCCCCAGCCATGCTTAAGTGATGGCTGCAAGCTGTTTTGGGTTCCACCCTGCTGTGAACACGGTTTCTTCTCCTCCTCCTCCTCCAGAACTGTGCCCTGGCTGGACAATTGTGTTCCTGGCCTATGTTGGTGCAGAAACCCACTGTCTGAGCCACTTGTATATGACTGGCCATATAAGTTAAGGGTAAGGCATGAATATAGTTTTGTTTGTTTATTTCGTTAATCTGACTTATAGTTGTTTAAATATGTTTATAAGTAAATTTGTAAATAGTTTGTGAATGGGCATTAATGAGTGGTTTGAGTGAAAGGTGTAGGGTGGGAGTCTGGTCGGGTTAATGTTCCTTGTATAGTTTTTGCTACGATTTATAATAAAAAGTCTTGATAACTGTGAAAATGTTACCCAACAATCTAACTGAGAAATGTAATAAAATGATTTGCCTGTCACATCTGCAGCTCAGACCGCAGGGGTCCTTGAGCACCAATAAAAGTGCATTTGTCCCACCAGAATCTAAGAGCTGGATTAACTGAATTGATTACTGATCAGTGTCAGGTGTTTAGGAATTTCGGCACCACCAAATTCAACACATGCACCAGGCAAGGGATGTGTGTCAAACTGGAGATCCAGAGCCAGAGCTGCTACGAGATTTCGCCCATTATTGCACACCACCAGGCCGGGCTTGAGGCTCAGTGGCACAAACCACTCATCAGTCTGTTGTTCCATGCCCGTCCACAGCTCCTGCGCGGTGTGGGGTTTGTCCCCCAAACAGATGAGTTTCAGAACAGCCTGCTGTCGTTTCCCTCTGGCTGTGCTGATATTTGTGGTGAAGGTGTTACGCTGAGCGGATGAGGAGGTGGTAGAGGAGGAGGAAGCGGAGGAAGAGGAGGAAGCGGAGTAAGAGGAGGAAGCGGAGTAGGAGGAGGAGGCAACAGGAGGCAAATAGAAATGCCCTGCAATCCTTGGGGACGGAAGGACATGCTCCAAACTTCTATCCGCCTCTGGCACAGCCGCCACTACATTTACCCAGTGTGCTGTTAAGGAGATATAACTTCTCTGCCTGTACTTACCAGTCCACATATTGGTGGTTATGTGGACCTTGTAACCACAGATAGTGTTGTACAGTGCAAACCTGATTTTGCCCGCCACTTGGTTTTGCAGGGAAGGGATGGCTGGCCTGGAAAAGTAATGGTGGCTGGGAACCACGTACAGTGGGACAGCCATAGACATAAGTTTTTTAAAAGTGTCCATCCATCTCCACCAGACAGAATGACAGCATTTCAAAGGACCAGGAATTTTGAAATCCTGGCATTCAGGGCCAGGGATTGCGGGTGGGTAGGGGGGTACTTCCTCTTTCTATTTCTTTTTCTAATTGGGAGATGGACAGCTGAACGCTTCCATGGGATAATGTGGAGATGCTTGGTGATGGTGAAAGATGTGGTGGCATTGCTGCCAAATCCTCTGTTTGTGGGGTGGCAGGTGCCACTGTTACTTACTTGTCCTCCGGTTTAGAACATTTATTTTTATGTATTTTATGTTATTTTAAGTTATTTTCCTAACCAAATTTGTTTGCAGGGCACTTGTCCTACTCTTACCACCATTTTGCTTCAATTCCCAGCCCTCTAGCTCTTTCCAGGACTTTTTTAGAGCCATTTTAGTGCCCCAAAGTTTGGGTCCCCATTGACTTCAATCTTTGTGGTGAAGTTCGACCAAACCCCGCGAACCTGAACTTCCAGGTGTTCGCGCAACTCTAACTATAAGGTCACCAGACTGTCGGTTGTCACTGGGAACAGTTCATAGCATTAATTTAAATGGATTATCCCTTTCTTTTGTTCTCATTTCATTTTCTGTAAATACATCTAGATATTGTGAAACATTTTATGGGCTACATGCTTAGGCAAGGAGAAGAATCTCCTTTAAAGAGGATCTTTCACCAGTTTTAAAACTAAAAACTAACTATATGTATGGGCAGAGCGGCGCCCTGTGGTCCCCCTGCACTTACTAGTATGTCTGGGCGCAGCTCTGTTCACCCGGTATAGGCTCCGGTGTCTGCAGCTCCCTCTGTTGTACTGGGCGGAGTTTTTGTATTAGGCGTGTCCCTTGCTGCAGCGCTGGCCAATTGCAGCGCACAGCTCATAGCCTGGGAGTCATAAACAAGTAAAAAAAAATCATAAAATTTAATTTACAATAATATTGATAATACTCTAGCTGTACTGTACAAGTCATGACAGTGTAAAAGGTGACCATGGCTTAATGGTGTGGGGTCTATGGGTAATATATATCATCCCAGATCTTTGATAAGGTGTCTGCCAATGACAGTTGTTTTACTGTTGCATTATATACTATGCTTGCAATCTTTTATAATATATACATGACTATAATGGAAGTAGTTTTTCACTAATGTGTTTGAATTCATACTTGTGAATTCATGATATTTATCAAAACATTTTTTGCTTACAGCTCGTGAGTAATATATTGTAATGATATGTAAAGTGATGTGCGCGTATGTATCTGAGGCAAGCCTAGAGGGAGACTGAGTGCATTTCAACAGAAATAGCTTAAATAATTTCATAGAAGCCATTTTTTATGACATGAACATATGTAGAAAAACAACTGTGACAGTATTTCAAAGAAATAAATGCATTTTACTTAAGAACAAAGTTAGCAAATTGGCAAATTAAACAATTTACAGGCTACAAAGGAAAAAAAAATGGAGATTGCAGTCAGCACAACCCAATACGCAGGTGCACGTTGCTATGGTGAAATACACATACAAACGTAAAAACAAAGGTGCAATGGCACACTGCAGCTAGAGCTCCGTCCTGCCACTATGCTGGATGTTAGATGAGGCATTAGTTTATATTTAGGTCAAATTATGTAAGCCACCCACCACTTCACGGTTGCCTTTCGAGTGGTCCCTAACATTAATTCTTACCTTTTATGGGCCATATCAGCCACACAAAACCCAGGGAGTGCAGGTGCAGCATGCATGCCAGATACACTCTGCTTGTAACCCCGTCTGGTGCCATACAGCGTTCATCAGATCAAGGGATGCAAATACCAACATGCATGCTGAGCCCACTAGTACTTCTCCTGGAACCAAATGGCTTCTGGTAAGTTCAATAAAGCAGACTCAGTTTTATACTGACTTTAAAACCAGCCTACAGTGCGGATTTACTAGTCAGGTGTGCATGACTGCATGGAGGTCACCACGCCTCCCATATATGCTACAAAGGAAAAAAAAAATGGAGATTGCAGTCAGCACAACCCAATACGCAGGTGCACGTTGCTATGGTGAAATACACATACAAACGTAAAAACAAAGGTGCAATGGCACACTGCAGCTAGAGCTCCGTCCTGTCACTATGCTGGATGTTAGATGAGGCATTAGTTTATATTTTGGCCAAATTATGTAAGCCACCCACCACTTCACGGTTGCCTCTCGAGTGGTCCCTAACATTAATTCTTACCTTTTATGGGCCATATCAGCCACACAAAACAATTTACAGATTCCACTTGAGATGCTGGATGGAGCACTAACAATGGACGAACTGAGCGGTTTAGAGACCTAGCACTGAACA
This sequence comes from Bufotes viridis, assembly GCA_033119425.1. NCBI lineage: Eukaryota > Metazoa > Chordata > Amphibia > Anura > Bufonidae > Bufotes > Bufotes viridis. The sequence goes on from CM065590.1 coordinate 172,726,076, forward strand.
GAATATTCTTTTTTCTTTAATGTAAATAGCGTCTGATGAAGCTCCTTAATATTAGAACTGAATTGTCAAAACATGTATAAACCCATTATGCTTTGCAGTCAGCATCACAGGTAATCAGTATTGACTAGTGTTGGTCGAGCACCAAAGTGCTCGGATGCTCGAGTAGGCACCTCGGGATGCTCAGGTGCTCTACTGTGCACCCTAGCAAAATGGAAGTCAATGGAAGAACACGAGCATTAAACCAGGAAGCCGTCTGCTCTGAAGAGGGGAGGGGGTCTGGTTCACAGGAAAAGGTCAGAAATTGATAGAAACACCACCGAAATGGTTCGTGAACAGCATTGGGAGGATGTCTGGATGCATCTTGGACTCCCATGTCGCTGCTGCGAAAGATGTTGTCTAAGTAGTACACCACTTTTACAGACTGACAATAATACGCACAAAACCGGAGATAAAATCGATTTTAGAGGAAAATTTGTTAGGAAACATTATTTCTTGTATATTTACTTGTATATAAAGTGCAAGTGCTGCCAAAAATTACAATGAAGAGGCTCTCCGATACAACCTGTATATCACATAAAGGAGGGCCTCATTCACATTGTGGTACAATTGTTCATGTAGTAGAACTCCTACACTCATAAAGCCTATGCACTAAGTAAATGGGCTGCCAAAAATTACAAGGAACCGGCACTACAATACACCCTTTGTTACACATTAAGGAGGACATCATACACACCCTTGAAATTATGATTGATGGCCTGCTGGTAACCCTCTAAAACATTAGGGATGAGATCCTGCAGCTGATCTGACCATCTAAAACATTAGGAGCGAGAGCAGCCTAATAAGCATGTTGATATGATGGAGGAGGAGGAGGATAAGAAAAGAGAGATTGAACCATATACCCTTTTTAGTGGTGGAAGGAGTGCATGGGAATTCAGTGTATTCAATATACCATAAAAGCCACATTTAGAGTGCCTTTATGTTCAGCCGCTTTCCTCTGGTGGAGTAGATAAGTCAGGGGCAATTCAGGCCTTGTTCATTTTTATAAGAGTCAACCGGTCAGCATTTTCAGTTGACAGGTGGATGCGCTTATCAATTATTATGCCCCCAGCAGCACTAAATACACGCTCTGAAAAAATGCTGGCGGCGGGGCAGGCCGGCACTTCTAAGGCGTAGAGCGTGGTCCAGCTTGGACACTCAGTTGTAAGGCACAGAGGGATCACTGAGGATGCTGACATGGTCTGCTACATACTCTTTCACTTTCTTCCAAAATCTTTCCCTCCTTGTGACACTAGGCCGCGCATCAGGTTGAGGGTGCTGGCGGGGTGTCATAAAACTGTCCCAGACCTTGGAGAGTGTGAGGTATAGCGCAAGTAATGTCGCTGTTACCACCAGCTAATAAAAAATTACACTGAATGAATGTCACTGATATTTAGGATGAACTAACGTTATACAGAGGTATAGCGCAAGTAATGTCGCTGTTACCACCAGCTAATAAAAAATTATACTGAATGAATGCCACTGATATTTAGGATGCACAAACATTATACAGAGGAATAGTGCAAGTAATGTCGCTGTTACCACCAGCTAATAAAAAATTACACTGAATGAATGTCACTGATATTTAGGATGCTCAAACGTTATATAGCAGGTACAGCGCAAGTAATGTCGCTGTCACCACTGGCTAATAAAAAATTACATTGAATGAATGTCACTGCACTGATATTTAGGATGCACAAACGTTATAGAGGAGGTATATCGAAAGTAATGTCTCTATCACCGCCGGCTAATAAAAAATTATACTGAATGAATGTCACTGATATTTAGGATAATGAGAGAATTATGTGATGGATTTAAGATATGAGATGAAATATATTAATATGACAGCAAATAATGGAAGTAAAAACGCACGTTGAGAAAAAGTGCACGAAAACCGCAATAAGACGCAGGTGCGTTATTTTAAATGGAGGTCCAAATAAATAATATATTATGATAATAGGGATGAAATATGTTTTAAATATGATAATGTGGTTATTATTACATATTGTCTATAGCAATAATATGGTACATTTTTAAGAAATAACAAGGTTGATGATATGGAAGTATCAAAATGGATTTAAATGGATTGCATATGGGGATTTATAATGATCTTTGGGATCCATGCTGGAAATTAGTAATACCCCATAATGAAGGGAAGTAGAAGCTCTATAAAATGGGTACGGCATTGCTTCACTCAATACCACTGAGGAAGGGACAAAATATATAAAAGTCCCGAAACGCGTCTGGTTACGTCGAAGTGGAGCACTAGGTACCCATGTAACAAGTGACAACCGTATACAGTCTGCCGGCAGATGAATTGTGAATTCAATCCACTTAAAGTGTAAAGCGAGTCTAAAGCCAATCAGGAGCCTTTCCTATTATCGGGGATTCTCTCGCGAGATTTTGCAGGACAAACTGAAACTGAACTACGCGGGGTTCAAGCGTGGGACGCCACTGTCCAAAACAGTGAGTACCAGCAATCAAATATAACTGGCCATAAGCAACCGGTAAGAGCTTGGATTGTTTATATAAGCGCTAAGTGTATCCAGTGTAAACTTCATCAGGCTTGCAACAATTGAGACTTTATCTAGGACAAGCAGTGGATCCATATATGTAGAGATATATTCAATTCGAACAGAGGATCGAATACCGGTGCATCCATTAATTTCTATGGACGTTTTATTCATTACAGTTGATTTTAGTGTTTATTAGCAGATATCTGAGATGTGTATGATTTTGTTATTAAATATGTTGTTTTATTGAATGGTACCGAAATATCGCATGGCGTTTTCTGACATAATCCAGATAAAGAGTGCCCAACTATTTTGCGGTTTGATTTCAGTTTTTTAGTAAAGGGGAATACTTGAGTTGGAGCACCCACCCATTCCTATAATCAGTGGAGCCACAATATATCTACAGCGAAGAATCCCAAGTAGCCTAGGCTATTTAGTTCTGTAAAATATTTAAGGTAGAGAGTATAACATTTCCCAAAGGTAGTGAGGACACGGAATGTTGTATTTTGCTGCCCCCGGTAGCATCTCTCTGAAGGTCTTCCATTCCTGTCGAGATAAAGCAGCATCCATTAGATTACATTTACCTTGAATGTATTCTGCTTTTAGCCAAATATTATTAGCGAAACTATTTCTCTAAGTAATGTAATAACATGCTCAGATTTAGATGACAGGCAGTTCAGAGCAAGCACTACTCCTTTGTTGTCTATATGTAGAAGAATTCTTCTATTACAGAGTTGAGTTCTCCATATTGTTAAAGCTACCAAGACAGGAAAGAGTTCAATGAAAACTGAGTTTTTTGTTACACCGGAATTTATCCAAGTGATTGGCCATCGCATAGCTGACCATTAGTTATGTAATACAACTCCATAACCTATTAATCCTGCTGCATCCGAGTATAGTTGTAGTGCATCAGCGTCAATAAATTCTTGTTGACAGTGTGTCCATTGAAGCCCTTAAAAATTAAGTTAGTGGTTGGAAATACAGTTTTTTTCATTGGCAAGTGGAATAGTAAATTGTTTTGCCATGTTAAAGAATTTTTGAAATATGAACATGCAATCGTCCGTATCTCCTCTACCTAAGAAAGAAAAATCATCTAGGTAGTGAACCGCGTCTGCCCTGCATGGTGACTGGTACAGAATCCAATTAAGGAAAGTGGAAAAGGACTTGAAATAGAAACAAGGCAGGGAGAATCCCATGGGTAGTGCCCTATCAAAATAATACGCTCCTTGGAATTGAAAACCCAGTGAGTTGAAGCTAGAAGGGTGTATAGGTAATAATCTAAAAGCAGATTTAATATCTGTTTTTGCTAATAGAGTATTACTTCCGAGTTTTCTCAAAATTTTTAAAGCAGAATCAAAAGAAGCATACGAGACAGATGCGTAGTTTTTGTCAATTTCATCGTTTACTGAGAACTAGAGATGAGCGAACTTTAAAAAAAAAACGGCGTTCGGGTTGTGGTAAGTCGCGCATCCCGTTATGGATTCCACTATAGCGGCATATGGAATCCATAAGAGGCGGCTGCCACCAACCCAAACTGTTGAACAGCCGAAGGACCTGGGGTGACGTCACTGTTATGTGATCAGTGCAGGGGGTGTGGCTCAGCACTGGATTTGATCCCGTGCTGAGCCACGCCCCCTGTACTGATCACATGACGGTGACATCACCCCAGGTCCTTCGGCTGTTCAACAGTTCGGGTTGGTGGCAGCCACCCCTTATGGATTTCATATGCCGCTATAGTGGAATCCATAACGGGATGCGCGACTTACCACAACCCGAACACCGAACGCCGGACTTTTTTTTAAAGTTCGCTCATCTCCACTGAGAATTTTTTAGGATGGGATAAATGGTGTGGGATAAAAGAATTTACTTCTTTTTTTAGGAAGAAGAACAATAGGCGAAAGTCTGAAATTAATGAAAGGAGATGAGGAGAAATGCCTGGTGATTTTCCCTTCTTCAATTTCCCTAAATATTTTTTCTTCAACAATTTTTGGGTTTAAGTTAACAGACTTTAAGTTATCTATAAACGTACAACCAGAACCTGAGAAACTAGGGATAAAAAAACAGCTGGCGAAGCCATCTTTTATTAGTTCAGCTACCATCTGTTTGGATAACAATCTAGCCATGGGATTAACTCTGCCAGCTTCACCGGAGTCAGAGCTTTTTTCTTGGTTATCCTTTGCAGCATTTCCCAGTTTTTTAAAGCATTTAAATACTGGGTGGGTGCCGCTGCAGAATGAGCACTCATGTTTATATTTGCAGCTATTGCCCCATCTGCATTGGTTCTCATTATATACGAAGCGTATCCCTTTTTTTGTTTGTGGGCGAAAAAGATGCGGTCTGTTTGGCAACATTAGGTTTAGCCATAGACCTACATCCTTTGTGCCCCATTTTAGATGAAGATATACTGATAGTTTGTGACATTTCATCATACATGTTCCAAGAATTTCCTCCAAAATTCCTGTTGGTTTCAAGAATTGAGTCTAAATGATAAAACAATTTGCTACACAGCTCTGAATGTTTCTCACCTAACACTGCACAGTATATTGAAAAAGCTTGAGTCCAGTTAAATATGGATTTTATTTTGTTTATTCCTTCGTTTTTCGAATCTCTCTTTTTTTCTTTATTGGTTGGGAGTAGAGAATATATATCAATATATTCTCTATTCCATATTTTCTCCTTAATATTCATCAGTAAATGATATCCAAAAGGAGAAATCTGACAAACAAGAGCTTCCTTGTAGCATGTCTCCTGTATGGGGGAGGGGTTATGAACAACTACTGGCGGGAAATTTTTAACACTTTTAACCCCCTTATCGCTCCACACTTTTTTAAAACTCTCTTGTTTATCTCTTGTGGAGATAAATTCGAGGAAATCGAAAAAGACCCAATTTGTCCACTTAAATTGCAGAGTTAATGCACTGTCGTTTATGATAAGTGGCTCACCCTCAGCAGCGCGTGATGTAGCCAATGCGGGGTATGCAGCCCTAAATGAACTGCTGTGGTGTTTCTTGTGAGAAGACTTCTTTGGGTCCGGGGAAGTCTTCTTATTCTTGTGCCTGTTAAAAGAAGAATGATCGGGAGAGAAAATTACCCGATCTTTTACCTTACTCTTTGCAGGTTCCGGAGCTGGTTGATGGTCACTGGCGCGCGCCAGTGATGTCTGAAGACTCGGTGTGATCGGCGCTCACGCATAGGACTGTGCAGCAATCCAGATCAATGGATGGAAGGGCCGGATCTGAAGATGGCTGAGGTATATCAAGGCATTTCCTCAGCCATTCTTCTCCCCTATTGTCTTCTGCCTTGCGAGTGAGTTGCTTTAGGAGGTCCTCCATGGGTGGCGAAGCGGCAGGTCCTGTTTGCTTGATTTCAGCGCCGAGAATGCGCACTTACAGTTACATCTCCTCTCTTATAGGTTGTCTCCGGTGGAAGTTGTTAGGCTGCTCACCAATCAGGACCAGAACCCTGGCACCCGACATCTTAGGACCGTTGACCCCTGTGGCAAGCACCTATTACCAGGTAAGAAACTCTTTTTAAATTTACACTTACACACCAGTTATTATACAATAGAAGGAACCAGGCCACCATGTGCTTCCATCATTGTAAAATACAATGAGTTAGGTCCACCCAGAGTAAGGAACATTAACACAATCTTTTGGTACATCTATGATTTGAGACTAGTGATGAGCGGCAGGTGCCATATTCGATTTCGACGAAATTCGCGAATATTCGAATGAATATTCGTTTCATATTCGTCGAAATCGAATATTCGTCATTTTTTCTAGTTATCGCGATTAACATGCGATTTAAATAATCGCATATTGCAATTTGTACTTAAGGCTACTTTCCTATTGGTTTCATATCTAGAATTAGCGAGGATGACGAATATGACGAATGTATTCGTCTATTCCTCAAAACGAAGATAACGAAGTATTCTACATCTTCGTTTTAGCTACCTATTCGTCAACTTCGCTAATTCTAGCAATCAAATAGGAAGGTTGACTATAGAGACAGCTGTGTTAAATTCGCTATGCGATTTTTTTTTTTTAATAAATAGAATACTTATAATAATTTTATCAAGTAATATAATTATTGTATTAAAAAAAAAAATCGTATAGCTAATTTAACACAGCTGTCTGGTAAGTCAACCTTCCTATTTGATTGCTAGAATTAGCGAATAGCGAAGTTGACGATGACGAGACGAATAGGTAGCTAAAACGAAGATGTAGAATACTTCGTTATCTTCGTTTTGAGGAATATGACGAATACATTCGTCATATTCGCTATTCGCTAATTCTACCAAGCCAACCATAACTTCTGTGCTCATGGAGCGTCCCCATCACCATGGGAACGTCTCCATATACTAAAATGTACTGTCGGATTTGAGGAGTTACGTTGAAATCGCAATGCGATTAATTCAAGTTATATTAATCGCATTGCGATTTCAACTTAGAGCTGGGTTTATAATGGGTCAGCTTGCTAGAATTAACGAAGTTAACGAATATGGAATATAGCAGCAGTGCAAGGTTAAAATCGCAATGCGATTAATTTAACTTAAAGTATTCGCATTGCGATTTCAACTTAGCACTGCTAGTGCATAGCTATACTCCATATTCGTTAATTCTAGCCTATGTAAGATAGCAGTGCTAAGTTGTAATCGCAATGCGATTAATATAACTTGAATTAATCGCATTGCGATTTCAACGTAATTCCTCAAATCCGACAGTACATTTTAGTATATGGAGATTCTCCCATGGATGGGGACGCTCCACATGAGCACGGAAGTCGGCAGAAGCGGCAACGGGCACTGACTAGAGCAGCCAGGAAGCCAGGAATCCTCAGGACAGGTAAGAACTACTTTTGGGAAGTAGGAAAGAAAAAAATATAACTTAAAAAAAAAAAAAAAAAAAAAAAAAAAAACGAATATTCGAAATAGCGAATTTATAGCGCTATATTCGAAATATTCGCGAATTAGCGAAGTGCCGATATTCGCTAAAAAAATTCGCTTTTCGAATATTCGCGCTCAACACTATTTGAGACACTGGCGGGACCCCACAAGACGGCAATGCTGGTGGCCCCACTTTTGTACTGTATGTACTTATTAGAACCATGGGTGCTGTTGGCATCAGTCTCATCGAGCAGCAGCCTGTTCTTCTAATCTGATCAGAGGGGGACCAAGGTCTATAAACCTTCCATCAGGGTCCTACGCTTTCTTGCACTACAATTGGGAATATTCTTCTCGGTCCCTCCTTCTCTTCTACAGGGAACCCATAAAAAGTAGATGAACTATCTGGGGGGGGGGGGTTGTTTCTGTCCTTGCACTTAAGCAGAAGGTGCTGGTGGATGCACCACTTATATACAGAGTAAGCAACATTAAAACACAATATTTTGGTACACCTATGACTTGAGACACTGGGGGGATCCCACAAGATGGCAATGCTGGTGGCCCCATTTTTGTACTGTATGTGCTTATAAGAACCGTGGGTGCTGTTGACATCAGTCTGCAGCCTGTTCTTCCTCTTTTTTCAAACTCATTATAATAAACACTTTCCTTTCCATTTTGTAAAAATATACTTTCCTATCCTTTCTCCATCATTCTCTCCATGAAATCTTTGCTTTTCACACTGCCACTGCTTTTCCAGCCTCTTTTCCAACCTTCTCACGTATTCTGACCATTATTTACATGCTTCAACCTTCAACTGATGTGCTGCTTCCATTCCTTTGGAACTCTTTCCATCTTTCCAGATTTAAACAACCATCTTTTAGTATACCTGCTCAACTAAAAAAAAATTCAATGCCCCTCCTGCACATCGTCTCTCTCTTGAAGGGTGCCCTTCTTCCTTGAGGGGCGCCCTCCTTGAGGGGCACCCTTTTTTTAGAGCCTTTGACTGTCTGGTTCCCATTGAAGAAGAGTAGATCTATCCCTTCTTCCAATGCACACAAACCCGATAATTCGCGTCTCGCTGGTTAGGAAGCGTACACTAACCAGCCCCAGCTGCTCGCACTACGAAGCGTACACAGACTGGGCACCAACCTGCTCTCACTACGAAGCATAAACAGGTTGAGCGCCTTGGGTACCTATGTATATCACAGACAGGTGGGCACTTTAATAGCTCACTTAACTATGTGCAGGCACTGTTACTCAAATCTCTCTTGGTTTTCTCTCACTTCCTAGTTCTACCACTAGACTCTAGACTATTCAGCTTACAGTTCTTTGTAATGTAATGAACACCACGGTACACAGTATCTTGTTCTTTTATTTTACAGCCGACACTTTCAGGCCACACAGCACAACATTCCACTTGTTCATTCTCACACTCAGGAAAGGATTTGCAATGTACCCTACCGGGAAACTTCCCAGTTGGTCGATTGCCTACAGTATGTTTGGAGCCGGCATCACCTTCATTTTTAACATTGTGTTATTATGACGATAAGATTACAGCAGGGAAGCTGCGGCCCGGCGCCTGCCCTACAATACACTTTGCAGGCCACAGTCAGCCCAACTGAGATCTCATTATCATACCACTGTCATGATAATGAGGTTGAAACAGGGCTGCTGGCAGCTGCAATGTCTATTGTAGTGAGGGTGATTGCCACCGTTGGCCCTGCTGTAATTAAATCATCATGCAGCAATGTGCCCGCCCCTGCCCCGATCAATGCTCTGCTGCCATCCTGTACCTCCCTACTGCTGTCAGATCCTTTGACACTGGACAGGAGGATGGCTGTCAAAGGACCTGTGGCTCCTCCTACTTCCAGCATGAACGCGACTCTGTGTCGTCCTCCATACCCCTCCTGCTCCGGGTTACAGGGTGTATGCCAGAAGAGGTCGCAGCATGGATGCGGGGAACGGAACTCAGATTAGTTTTTTTTTTCTTTACCAGCCTCTTGACAATCAGTGGGTTTGGGGGAGGAGCACATTAAGATGACCATTACAAGGACATTACTGGGGGTAGGGAGAGCATTATTTTGGCTGCTATAGAGACATTACTGGATCAGGGAGGACATTAATGAGGGTAGGGGAGCATTGCTGTGGCTGCTATAGGGACCTTACTGGTGGCAGATGTGTATTACTATGGGTGCTATAGGGATATTACTGGGGTCAGGGAGGACATTACTGGGGGTGCAATAGGGACATTACTGGGGGCATTACTGTGGGCATTAGAGAGACATTACTGGGGAAGGGGGGACATTGCTGAAGGGCAAGGGGGAAGACATTAATGGGGGAATCATTATTACTGGAGGCACAATATGAGGCATTATTATTACGGGGGGCACAATACTATACATAATATTAATACTAAAGGAAATGGAAAAGACAGGCACTCTATTATATGGAACCAGCAAATATAAGACGCGGGATGGTGAGGATAAAACAAAGGTTGTGTTTATTCAGGTAATTATGATAAAAAGACATGATCATCAAATTTGAGGACACTAAGATGTCTGTGTGTCATACGCTGCAGAGATGGAACACGGCTAGAAGATGTCATGATGTGTTGTCTGGTCCTAAAGGAGAAGATGAGAAAAGAGATTATTTATATCAGAGGAGACGTCACTGAGAGAAGTCATCATGGCAGTTTGATGCAAATGGAGAAAATGAGAAAAAAGAACATCTACATCACAGGAGAAGTCACTGGAAGTAAGTGGAATTCGTTACGAATTTCAGGAAAAATTTGTGGTAATGAATTGCAATTTTTCCTAAAATGGCGGCTACACGAGTGGAGACATGGCGCAAGGAACTCTGGGAAGGCGGGATGACCCATAATGCCATGCATGTAGCCAATCAGCAGCCAGCCAGCCCTGTGATGTCACAGCCCTATAAATATGGTGGCCATCTTAGATTCAGACATTTTCCAGCGTTCTGAGTGCAGGGAGAGACATGAGATGGCGCTAGGGTCAGCAATAAGAGGAACCTCATTGTTAAAAAAAAAAAATCCTGAAAAAACGATTTATAAGTTCAGGGAAAGGATAGGGAGGAATCATTTCACCGCATCTTAGTGCAGAGAGAGACGTCAGAAGGCGCTAGGGACAGTGCTATAAAAGCGATTGACAAGTGCAGGGAAATATTATTTGGGGATCCAAATAGACATTATACACCTCTGTCATTCCAGCAATTTGTTCTTGTTATTGGGATGCTGTTGAAAAGCGTTTAGTAGCTATTCAAGTACAGAAAGAAAAATATATACACATTTCACTGTTGCAGTTATTTGTGGTGAAAGCATTTAGTGGCCTATTTCAGTACAGAAATAAAAATATATTCTTAGTTCACCTCTGCAGTTATATGTGTTGAAAGCATTTACTGGTCTATTACAGTACAGAAAGAAAAATATATACACACTTCACTGTTGCAGTTATTTGTGGTGAAAGCGTTTAGTGGCCTATTTCAGTAGAAAAATAGAAATATATTTTTAGTTCACTTCTGCAGTTATATGTGTTGAAAGCATTTAGTGGTCTATTTCAGTACAGAAAGAAAAATATATATGCACTTCATTGTTGCAGTTATTTGTGGAGAAAGTGTTTAGTGGCCTATTTCAGGACAAAAAGAAAAATAAATACGCACTTCACTGTTGCAGTTATTTGTGGTGAAAGCGTTTAGGGGCCTATTTCAGTACAAAAAGAAAAATGTATTTGTCGCTTTTAGGGGTGTTTTAATTTGCTTTTAATTTATTTAGTTCAGCCAAAAGTATGTCAGACAGAGAAGTGTCACGCCATGCAAAGAGGAGAGGCAGAGACCTAAATGTTTCTGGCGCAGCAGAGCTCGCAGCAGAGTAAGGGGGCGTGGCAGCAGGAGTCGCAGTGAGAGGCCTGAGCTCCTGATGTCATCTAGTGGTCGTGTCTTGACCAGCAACCCAGCGGTTCTTGATTGGCTAGCTCGGTCATCTACTTCACCCAAGTGACATCAGAAACCCCCATCCGACAGTCGGTGGGTTAGTCAGACACAATCCTTAGTTGGCATGGCCCAGGAGCAGGCCCTGTGCCTCACCTGTCCTCAACCTGCTTCTGTCCTTTGGTGATCCCTCAGCCACAAAAGTATTGTATGCTGTGGGCTCAGCTTCAATATACAGCGAGGACGAGCTACTAGAGGACAGTCAGGAGCTTCTGACCAGCTTCTGACAGTCAACAGCCAAGATCTGGAGGAGACATCCGCTGCTTCCTCCCCTAGGCGGGCAAGTAGTGATGAGTAGAGTGGTGTGGGAGGTGGTGTTGCGAATGGTCAGGCTCCTGTCCCAGAGAACGTTGAGAAGGACATCAGTGACGTGCAGACAATACGCGATGATGATGAAGCCGATCGCACTTGGGAGCGGGGTGCAGAAGGGTTTCATCATCATGAGAAGAGGGTGGCAGCTTGCCTGTGAGGAAGAGGCTGAGCCAGCAAGGTGGTAGCATGGCTGGGAGTCAGCAGGGTGGCAGCAGTGGGAGGTCAGGAGCCAAACGTGCCTGGGGTAGACCACCTGCTTTGCAGCAGTCTACCTGCCCAGGAAGTAGTGGAGCAGGGGTTCACAGAGGCAGCAGCAGTAGCAGTCAGTCAGTGCAGACTGTTAGGGGAAAATCACCTACCCGGTGGTGTGGCAGTTTTTTGTTACACCGCAGGAGGTGAACATGGCTACAGGGGTCGAGTCGAGGGGGAACGCGTGGGAACGGCGTTCCTGCACTTTTTTCATGGCAGGAACGCCGTTCCCTTTCTTTCAGGGCGAAAGGACCAGGAAGCGCTTTCCCCCCTCTGTACTTCATCACATGCGGCAGTGAATACTTCAGGCCGGGCGGAAGAGAGCAGCGTGACTTGCTGATGTCACGTGCCTGCCCGGCCTGCTTTATGAATGAAGCAGGCGGCGCAGGCAGGTGACGTCAGTCACACTGCGCTCGCTCTCCCGCCCGGCCTGAAGTATTCACTGCCGCATGTGATGAGGTACAGACTACAGAGGGAGCAAGAATTATAGTAAGAATAACTGTGGGGATGGGGGGCTGTGGATGGCACTTATGGGATGAGGGGATGTGGATAACACTGTTATGGGATGGGGGATGTGGATGGCACTGTTATGGGAAGGGGGATGTGGATGGCACTGTTATGGGATGGGGGATGTGGATGGCACTGTTATGGGAAGGGGGATGTGGATGGCACTGTTATAGGATGGGGGATCTGTGGATGCGATCCACAGCCCCCCCATCCCATAACAGTGCCATCCACATCCCCCATCCCATAACAGTGCCATCCACATCCCCCATCCCATAACAGTGCCATCCACATCCCCACATCCCATAACAGTGCCATCCACATCCCCCATCCCATAAGTGCCATCCACAGCCCCCCATCCCATAACAGTGTCATCCACAGATCCCCCATAACAGTGCGTCATCCACAGATCCTCCCATAACAGTGTCCTCCACAGATCCCCCATAACAGTGTCATCCACAGATCCCCCATAACAGTGCGTCATCCACAGATCCCCCATAACAGTGCGTCATCCACAGATCCCCCATAACAGTGACATCCACAGATCCCCCATAACAGTGCGTCATTCACAGATCCCCCATAACAGTGCGTCATCCACAGATCCCCCATAACAGTGCGTCATCCACAGATACCCCCATAACAGTGACATCCATTTCCACCTCGGCTTATACTCGAGTCACTACTTTTCCCAGTTTTTTTGGGGTAAAATTAGGGGATCGGCTTATACTGGTCGGCTTATACTCGAGTATATACGGTTTTTTGTTTTTTTTTCATATTTTATGGGCTGAATGGAGAGGCACTGACTGGGGGCTGGTGGATGGGGCACTGGGGGCTGGTGGATGGGGCACTGGGGGCTGGTGGATGGGGCACTGGGCGCTAGTGAATGGGGCCCTGGGGGCTGGTAAGAGGCTCTGGGGCTGATGAGATCTGCTGGGGGCTGATAAGAGGCACTAGGGGCAGATTAGAGACACTAGGGGCAGATTAGAGGCACTGGGGGCTGATTAGGGGCAGATTAGAGGCACTGGGGGCTGATTAGAGGCACTGGGGCTGATGAGATCTGCTGGGGGATGATATAGAGGCACTGGGGGGCTGATGAGAGGTACTGGGGCTGATGAGAGGTACTGGGGGGCTGATGGAGAGGCATGGGGCTATTATGCTATGAGGCTACTGGGGGCTGCTATGAGGCATGGGGCTATTATCTGAGGTCTGATTGGGGGTCATTCATATTGGGGTCTGATCTGAGGTCTTATTGGGGTCTTATTAACATTGGGGATCGTATTGGGGCTGTTAGCTGAGGTCTGATTAACATTGGGGGTCTGATTGGTGGTCTGACCTGAGGTGTAATGAAAAATATTTTTTTCTTATTGTCCCCCTCTAAAACCTAGGTGCGTCTTATGGGCCGGTGTGTCTAATAGGGCAAAAAATACAGTAGTTGCTCCAGCCGACCTCCCCTGCCCTTTGCGAACGCCGCGCGCTGTGACATCATGCGGAGGCACTTGGGTGAGTTCCCACACTTTTTTTCCCAGGACTTGACCCCTGCATGGCTATATGTAGAATCTGTGGGAAGAAGGTGCAGCGTGGCCAGGGTCACCATACAGTGGCCTGAGAGAACCATGGCTCCGATGTGGTGGTCCAGCCTGCTGCAGCAACCCCTACATCACCCAGTGGCACGCACCCGATTTCAGGCAGTCAAGGCTCCACCACCTCAGCTGAAGGGAGCTGTCTGTCCTTCCTATCATCTACTGGTACTGATGCTCCTGCTTCTTGTCCTCCTACTCCTCGTCACTCATTTTGTCAGCAGTCGATCACCGAAGCGATTGCCAAGAGACAGTAGTATGCGTGCAGTCATTAAATGGTGCAGAAGCTGAATGTGCTCCTATTCAAGTTGCTGGTGCTGCAGTCCCTCCCTTTCCAAGTGGTGGACTCTGCACCTTTCAGAGAACTGATGGCTTTTGCCAAGCCGAGGTGGAGTGTCCCAAGCCGTCATTTCTTTGCTAAAAAGGCAGTACCAGCCCTGCACAAATATGTAGAACAGAAGGTGGGCCAGTCCTTGAGCCTGACGGTGTCTGCCAAAGTGCACGGCAGCGTGACATGTGGAGCTATAACTACGGTGAGGGAAAATACAAGTCCTTTATGGCACACTGGTTGATTGTGGTTCCTGCACAGTCACACCAGCAACTTGGCCAGGTCACGCCGCTTCCGCCTCCACATTGTCAAGCCGCTGGTCCTGCGACAATGTCTGCCTCTGCCACCTCATCCTCCACCATGTCCTCAGCCTTCACTACAGGTACAAGTCAAAGTGCCCCTCCAGCATACCACATGTACAGGGCACAGCGGTGTCACGCTGTTCTGCACCTAGTTGGCCTTGGCGAATGGAGTCACATAGGGGAGGAACTGCTTTGTGTGATTCATCAAGAAATCGAATCCTGGCTTTTTCCGCGACAACTGAAAATTGGAACCATGTGGACCGACAATTGGAAGAACATGGTGTCGGCACTGTGTCAAGGAAGGCTGAGCCATGCGCCCTGCATGGCACACGTGTTCAATCTGGTTGTCAAGCGGTTCCTGAAGTCTTCCACCCATCTGCAAGACATTCTAAAATAGCCGCAAAGCTTTGCATGCACTTCAGCCACTCGTACCCCCTCTTTCAGCTGAAGCAGCAGAACGTCATCCCCCAACATAGGCTGATATGCGACGTTTCCACCCGTTGGAATTCCACCCTCCAGATGTTGGACCGACTATACCAGTGATGGGCAACGTGCGGCTCTCCAGCTGTTGCTAAACTACAACTCCCACCATGCCCTGCAGTAGGCTGATAGCTATAGACAGGCTTTGCATGCTGGGAGTTGTAGTTCTGCAACAGCTGGAGAGCCGCACGTTGCCCATCACTGGACTATACGAACAGAGAAAGGCCATGAACGATTTCTTGATGATCCAAGCGGATAGAAGTACTCTCCTGTGTAACTTCGATGTCAGCCAGTGGCAGCTCATGAGTGACACCTGCCGTTTTCTCAGGCCCTTTGAGGACGCCACTTTATTTGTCAGTCGCCAGGAGTATGGGATGAACAATGTTATTCCACTGCTTCATGTCCTGGAACATATGGTGATAACAAAGGCTGGTTAGGAGACAGGAGACGTGGCTGTTAGATCTCATGGCCACATGAGCCCTGTGGGGGCTCAACTGGAAGAGGAGGACATTGGAGCACAGGCAATGTGTAGCAAAATGAGTGGTTTCACTACTCAGCTGACAGGAGAGGAGGAGCAGGTGCAGCCAGAGGAGCTACAGGGCGATGAGGAAGATGAGACAGAGGACCCAGACACATCGTGGCAGTGTGCAGTGGAGATGGAGGCAGGGAGTCCCTCCGAGTCACTTTTTCAAATGGCCCAATGCATGCTCACTTGCTTGCGTAGTGACAGCAGAATTGTCACCATGCGGCAGAGAGATGACTTCTGGCTGTCAACCTTGTTGGACCCTCGCTACCGGTCCAAAATTACATCCTTTTTTACACCCACTTAGAGGGACAAACTTAATTACTACAGAGACATCCTATGTAGTCAGTTGGCCACTGCCTATCTGCGTCATCGTCCATCCTCCTGCAGGTCTGACCAGGGGGCCCTCTGCGCTCACGTTCTACTGCCATGGCTGCTAGGAAGGGTTGGGGTGGCAGGAGCAGTACCAGCTCCATCAGCCTGAGTCTACAGTCGCTGATAAGCAGCTTTCTTAATCCGCATAGTGAAGAAACTACTCACCATCAGCAGGTAGACCTGGAGCAGGACCTGAACCAGTATGTGGTGGCATACTTGGACAGCACCCTGCCACCCCACATTGAAGATCCGCTGGACTACTAGGCAGTAAACCTGAATTTGTGGCCGCAACTGGCCGAGTTTGCCCTGGAATAGTTGTCCTGCAAGGCCAGTAGTGTGGCATCAGAGCGGGTGGTTAGTGCGGTGGGGCTATAGTTACCACAAGAAGAACTTGCCTGTCCACCCAAAATGTGGAGAAACTGCCCTTTGTCAAGATGAATCAGGTCTTGATCAGCCAGGAAATCCACCCACCAATGTCTGATACATCTGATTAGATATTCTATGCCGCCTCACGCAAACCTTGGCAAAAGAGACAGTTTTTTTCTGGCTACCTGCCTCAGCTACTACTCTGATGCTGCAACCCGCCTGATGCCACACATCTGATGCCAAGTGCTCCTTCTTTCACCTACCTTCGTCAGCGGGTACTGGTATTGCCACCCACCTCCCAACTTTCACCGGATCACTTTTTGGTCTCCTGATGCTGCTGCCATTTCCAAACTATGTCACCTTGCCACTCTGTGGTCTCCTCCTGATGCTGCTGCTGCCACCTCCAGACTCTGTCATTGTGCCACACGGTGGCCTCCTCTTACTTCTGCCAGCTCCTGAGTCTGTCATTGTGCCACTCGGTGGCCTTCTCCTGATGCTGATACTGCTGCTGCCACCACCTCCACAGTCTATCATTGTGCCACTCGGTGGCCTTATTCTGATGCTGCCACCTCCACACTCTGTCATTGTGCCACTCAGTGGGCTCCTCATACTGCTGCCACCTCCAGACTCTGTCATTGTGCCACACGGTGGCCTCCTCTTACTTCTGCCAGCTCCTGAGTCTGTCATTGTGCCACTCGGTGGCCTTATTCTGATGCTGCCACCTCCACACTCTGTCATTGTGCCACTCAGTGGCCTCCCCATACTACTGACAACTCCAGACTTTCTCATTGTGCCACTCGGTGGCCTCCTCATACTGCTGCTAACTCCAGAGTCTGTCATTGAGCCACTCGGTGGCCTCCTTATACTACTGGAAGTATCCAAAATTGAATGGGACATGAACCAATCGCCGGACACGGTCCCAATATCGTAATGAACTCCAAAAACAGAAAATCCGGATTTATCAATAATACATCTTTTTAAACGTATAGTTTATACATAAAAACATCACAAAGTATTTAAAACAAGTTAGGTGGTCCAAGCTACATACCGGGCCATGTAATGCCCAAATGAAGAGTGACAGTTATATATGTAATGAATATCATAAGAGGTTGAACTAGTAGGAGCAGCGTAAACGAACAGTAAAGATTGGTCAATGGCGGATCAATAGCAGCAACTATCAATAAAGTGCACAGTGCATAATGAATCATGGATCCATCCCATCACATAAAAGACTCCACATACACTCCTGGTATATAAAGTATTTACCTTACTAATATCAGGTGACCGTGTCACTTAGTCACCCCTCAGTCCCAACGCGCGTTTCGCCTCTTAATGATTCATCTGGGGAACGCTAGCAGTATAGTGAGTTCCTTGTCTATTTATATCCTACCTAATCCTGGGTAATGGATGCACCTGAGAGATCACTGATTACTCCTCCCCCAACAACCAGTCTCATATCATGCTTACACCATCCTTGACGGCAGGCGTGTCTTTTTGCCCTGTTTGCGTTCTCAATGGTCGCGTGAATCGCATCATTGCGCATAATTTGCGTCATTGCGTCATTTTCACGTAACCATGTCCTCCGCATCACCTAATCAGGCGAAGCCCGAAATCGCGTGATTGCGAATCTGTGTCATGTAAGCGAGAACGGTATGTATGTTGCGCAGTGGTATCAATCACACTATGCGAACATGCATCCGCCCAGCCATGCGACAACATATGCGCATCACAAGGCGGGGAGGAAAAGCATGCATGTTCGCAACAAAACCATCCTGAACGTCGTGGTCACAACAGTGTCCCCTAAACCACAAAAAAGTGCATAATAGTCATTGCCCTAACTACCAATCAAACCATAATAAGTACATGATTATGCATAAATAAGGTAAAAAGAATAAGTTAATCGTGAAAAAGAGTAATTAAATATTAAGTGCCAAATCAAGTGATAAAGTGCAAGTGTCAGTGATAACGTGAAAAATGTGACATAAATATAATCTACAGTACATGCTTCAACAGTTTGATGTATAGATACCATAAGTGTGGGATCATATAGTGTGTCCCGTGCATAATTCCAATTATATAATTACATAGTTGTACAATTATAATTACTACAGATATATCGTGAAAACAAAAAAAATGCAGTAGCAAAAAAAAATGAAACAAAAAATAAGATGGTGAGTGGATTGATGACCGTCCCAGATAGATCATCAAAATAAGTGCACTGTTGGAAAGGTATTCACTCTAGTCAAATAGCTCATGACTCAGGATGGTGTGGTCTATGAAGAAAAGGGGGAGACAAAGCAATCAGCAATCTCACAGAATACATATTCATTAAAATTACAAACAAACAAATGTCAATTAAAACAAGAGCCACATATCCTGTATGTGCTTTAAACCAGAGCAAAAGAGTAGTCAAGCCCGACATGGATTGAGCCTACCATGGAGCAAGTGTCATACCAGTTAGATAAATGAGGCAAAGCTCAGTCCTTCATTCAGTCCCTGAGGGACCACAATGTTTAATGTAAATATCCATCGTGCCTCTAGTTGTGCCAAGAGGTTTTTCCTGGAAACACCCTTAATGACCAGACGACTTTTTACAATTCTGCACTACACTACTTTCACGGTTTATTGCTCGGTCATACAACTTACCACCCAAATGAATTTTACCTCCTTTTCTTCTCACTAATAGAGCTTTTATTTGGTGGCATTTCATTGCTGCTGACATTTTTACTTTTTTTGATATTAACAAAAAAATGAC
Source organism: Bufotes viridis (assembly GCA_033119425.1). Lineage (NCBI taxonomy): Eukaryota > Metazoa > Chordata > Amphibia > Anura > Bufonidae > Bufotes > Bufotes viridis. The sequence continues at coordinate 172,745,279 of CM065590.1, forward strand.
ATTTTTCATTTTCTGTTGTAAATTTTTTCTAAAAAAACTACATTTCTATATTCATTTTTCTCTAAATTTATTGTTCTACATGTCTTTGATAAAAAGAAAAAATCCAACAAGTGTATATTTATTAGTTTGGGTAAAAGTTATAGCTTTTACAATCTATGGTGCAAAAAAAGTGAATTTATGCATTTTGAAGCAGCTCTGACTTCCTGAGCACCTGTCATGTTTCTTTAGGTGCTAGAATGCCAGGATAGTATAAATACCCCCCAGGTGACACCATTTTAGAAAGAAGACGCCCCAAAGTATTCGCGGACGCGGAGGGGCATGGTGAGTTCATGTATGATTTCATTTTTTTTCACAAGTTAGCGGAAAATGACACTTTCTGAGGAATAAAATAAATAATAAAGTTTCTATTTCAAAGTTGTCAATTTACAGAGATATTTCTCACACATAGTATGGGTACATGTAAAAATACACCCCAAAACACATTGCCCTACTCATCCTGAGTACGGCGATACCACATGTGTGACACTTTTGTGCAGCCTAGGTGCGCAAAGGGGCCCAAATTCCAATGAGTACCTTTTAGGAGGGCATTTTTACGCATTTGGATTCCAGACTTCTTCTCATGCTTTAGGACCCCTAAAATGCCAGGGCAGTATAAATGCCCCACATGTGACCCCATTTTGGAAAGAAGACACCCCAAGGTATTCCGTGAGGGGCATGGTGAGCTCATAGAAGATTTTTTTTTTGGCACAAGTCAGCGGAAATTTACTTTTTTATTTTTCTTACAAAGTCTCATATTCCACTAACTTGTGACAAAAAATAAAATTTTACATGAACTCACCATACCCCTCACAGAATACCTTGGGGTGTCTACTTTCTAAAATGGGGTCACATGTGGTGTATTTATACTGCCCTGGCATTTGAGGGTATCCGCAATCAGTACATGTATGGCCAGCATGAGGAGTTTCTGCTATTCTCCTTATATTGAGCATACCGGTAATGAGTTTTTTTTTTTTCCGTTCAGCCTCTGGGCTGGGAAAAAAAAATGAACGGCACAGATTTCTTCATTCGCATCAATCAATGTGGATGAAAAAATCCCTGCCAAAAAATGTGCAAAAAAAAAAAAGAAGTAAGGCCCCATTCACTCGGAATAGATGCGGACCCATTCAGTGTGAATGGGGCCGGCGGTGATGCGGAGAGCACACTATGTGCTCACTGCATCAGCATTTGCGGAGCTGCGTCCGCGAACTTCCGGGTTTCGGCCCCGAAACATCCGACTGCAGCTCTGCAAAAGATAAAGCATGTCCTATTCTTGTCCGCAATTGCGGACAAGAAAAGACAATTTCTATATAGTTCTGGCAATATGCAGATCCGCAAAATGCGGAAAGCACATTGCCGATGTCCGTGTTTTGCGGATCCGCAGATCCGTGGATCAGCAAAACGCATATGGACGTCTGAATGAGCCTTACAGGAGGGTGATTAGTGACAGGGGGGGGTGACAGGGGTGATCAGGGGTTAATCAGGGTTTAATCAGTGACGGGGAGGGGTGGATCGGGGGGTCTGTGTGGTGATTGGTGCACTTACATATGTTTCCTCTGGTGGTCCCAAGCAAAAGGGACCACCAGAGGAGCAGGCATATCAGACACTGTTAACAAAACAGAGTCTGATATGCGATTTTTTTTAACTACTACAGCCTGCCAGTGCATGATCAGCGCTTGCAGGCTGTAGTTTAACTTCCTCCCGACGCGATCCTGTGAGCGCGCACGTGCGTTCACAGGAAATCTCGCCTTTCACGAGATGACACACCGATGCGTCAATGAGGAATAACCCGGCCGCACGCAGGACGCATCCCTGCGTTAGGCGGTCGGGTAGTGGTTAAGCCAAAGTGTACTCTGTCGATCCCCCTTACTCGTAACAAGGAACCATTGCACGCATGGTATTGCTTAAAATGTCTGAAGATAGTTTTTAACTTGGTGATGTCCTGTTCGTCCCTGGCTGCCTCAATACCCAGACTACTCTTTTGCGATTCCGAGAGCCACAGTGAGGATGAGGATGACCCCATGTTCCTCCTTTCAGCCGCATCCTCCTCATCATCATCTGATGACGATGAGCCCCCAAGGCTGCGGAGACGCCGCCAGGCGGAGCCAGGGGCCCCACATGCTAGGCACCCTGTGGCCCACACCAGTACGAGCAGCCCTGGGGCTCGTACTGGTTTCCCGGCCCACCAAATAAGCGCACCGGAGCCCCCTACCGGTGAACTTAGCTGGTGTCCCCCAGTGGACTACGAGCCTGCGATTCCAGATTTTGTTGGCAATCCTGGAATCCAGATTCCCACACTGGAGGTTCACTGAAATAGACTTTTTAGGTTTTTTTTTCAGTGACCCATTGGTGAATCTGATGGTGGAGAAGACGAACCTGTACGCCCAACAGTTCGTTGCTCAGCACCCGGGCTCCTTTTGGCTAGACCCGGTGGCTGGACCCCGGTCAGTGCAGCCGAGATGAGCACGTTTTGGGGCCTCGTGCTGTATATGGGTCTAGTAAAAACCGAGCGTCAGGCAATACTGGAGTGGCGACGTCCTCTACCAGACCCCACTGTACAGTATGGCCATGACGCGCTCACGGTTTGAGGCCATCCAGAAATGCCTGCATTATGCAGATAATGCAGCATGTCCCCCCCGCAGTGATCCTGCCTATGACCGGCTGTATAAGATTCGGCCGGTCATCGATCATTTCGGGGCCAAATTTGCGCAGGCCTATGTACCTGGAAGGGAGGTCGCGGTTGATGAGTCTCTTGTTGCTTTCAAGGGGAGACTCACTTTCCGCCAATACATTCCTTCTAAGCGAGCGAGGTATGGCGTGAAAATGTACAAAATTTGTGAGAGTACCTCAGGGTACACTTACAAATTTCGAGTGTACGAGGGGCGAGATTCCCGTATTGAACCCCCAGAATGTCCCCCCACTCTGGGTGTTAGCGGGAAACTCGTGTGGGACCTTATGTACCCACTGCTGGATAAGGGTTACCACCTGTACGTAAATAACTTTTATACCAGTATTCCCTTGTATCAGGCCCTCTACTCCAGATCCACGTTCGCTTGTGGAACCGTGCGGAAAAATCATCGCGGCCTCCCTACCCACCCCCACCAGGTACCTATCCCCAGGGGTGAGACCCGTGCCCTTACCAGTGGAAACCTGTTGCTGGACAGGTATAAGGCCAAGAGGGATGTCCTTATGCTGACCACAATCCACGGTAACAGCACCACCCCCGTCTCTGTGCGAGGTACCACGGCAACGGTACTTAAGCCCGATTGTATCGTCAACTGCAATCAGTATATGGGTGGAGTTGATCTATCTGATCAAGTCCTCCAACCATATAATGCCATGCGGAAAACCCGGGCATGGTACAAAAAGGTTGCGGTCTACATGGTGCAGGTTGCCATGTACAACGCTTTTGTACTATCCCGAAGCGCTGGCAGCACAGGGACGTTCCGCCAATTCTATGAGGTAGTCCTCAAGGACCTGATTTTTTCAGACCGGGAAAGAGCAGGTCGGAGTACCTCGGGAATTGGAGGCACCCGGATCGTACCTGGCCAACATTTTCCAGGTGTGGTCCCCCATACTGGAAAGAAGGGACGAACCCAAAAAAATGCATGCAGAGTGTCACAAGAGGGGGATACGGAAGGACACCACCACTCAATGTGACATGTGCCCCAATCATCCGGGCCTCTGCGTTATCAGTTGCTTCAGGGAGTATCACACTTCCATGGAGTACTACATTTTTATAATTCCCGATAGCCCCCTAGAAAATATATTAAAAAAACTTGGGCTCTCAGACTTTGGAGACACGGAAACAATTTTTTTTTCCAAAAATGACTTAGGAGACACTAAAACAGGCATCCTCAAACTGCGGCCTTTCAGATGTTGTAAAACTATAACTCCCAGCATGCCCAGCTACAGCTATCAGCAGGGCATGGTGGAAATTGTAGTTTTACAACATCTGGAGCGCCGCAGTTTGAGGATGCCTGTTTTAGTGTCTCCTAAGTCTGAGAGCCATACATATTGGGCATCGCCGCGTCCGTAAAAATCTGCTGTATAAAAATACCCCATAAACTAGCCCCTCGGTTAAACGACTTCAAAAAAATAAAATAAAAACTATGTCAAAAAAGCCATTTCTATTGTCACCTAACATCACAAAAAGTGTAATAGCGAGCGATCAAAAAGTCATATGCACCCCCAAATAGTGCCAATAAAACCGCCATCTTATCCCGCAAAAAAATGAGCCCCTACATTAGATATTCGCGCAACAAAAAAACAAAACTGTAGCTACCAGGCTATGGAGATAGAAAAATTATTTATTTTTTGTTCCTAAAATGATAATATAGTGTAAAATCTAAATAAATAAAAAAAAGTTGACATGTTAGGTATTGGCGCGTCCGTAATAATCTGCCCTATAAATATAACATTTGACCCATTCCCTCGGATCAACAGCGTTAAAAAAAATAAAATAAAAACAGTGCCAAAACACCAATTTTTTGGCAAAATTTCCATTTTAATCCATATTTTACGGTAATAAAGCAAGGGTTAAAAGTCAAACAAAACTAAATATTTATTGCCCTAATTCTGTAGTTTGCAGAAACACCCCATATGTGGTCGTAAATGGCTATATAGCCACACGGCAGGGCATAGAACGAAGGGAACGCCATATGGTTTCTGGAAGGCAGATTTTGATGGACTGGTTTATTTACGCCATGTCCCATTAGAAGCCCCCTGATGTAGCCTAGACTAGAAACTCCAAAAAATTGACCCCATCTAAGAAACTACACCCCTCAAGGTATTCAAAAATTACTTTACCAACTTTGTTAACCCTTAAGGTGTTCCACAAAACTTAGTGGCGAATGTAGAAACAATTTTAAAATTTAAATTTTTTGTTAGCTTGCCTCAAAAAAGTGTAATATAGAGCAACAAAAAATCATATTTACCCTAAAATAGTCCCAAAACAATAACCACCTTATCCCATAGTTTCCTAGATGGGGTCACTTTTATGGAGTTTCTACTCAAGGGGTGCAGCAGGGGGGTTGAAAGGGTCCATGGTGTAAATAAACCAGTCCTGCAAAATCTGCCTTCCAAAAACCATATGGCGTTCCCCTTCTTCTATGTCCTGCCATTTGGCCTAACAGTAGTTTACAACCACATATGGGGTGTTTCTGCAAAGTACAGAATCAGGGCAACCTATATTGAGTTTTGTTTGGCTGTTAACCCATTTTTTCCAGTAATAAGGGTTAAAATGGAAAATTTTCCCAAAAAAAATCGAAATTCCAAAATTGTTTCTCTATCTTCCACGAACTCTTGTGTAACACCTAAAGGGTTAACAATGTCTGTAAACCCAGTTTTAAATACCTTGAGGGGTGTACTTTCTTAGATGGAGTCACTTTTTTGGAATTTCTATGCTAGGGTGCATCAGGGGGGCTTGAAATAGGACATGGTATAAAAAAAACAGTCCTGCAGAATCTGCCATTCAAAACCCATATGGCGTTCCCCTCCTTTTATGTCCTCCCGTTTGGCCAAACAGTAGTTTAGGACCACATATGGGGTGTTTATGTAACCTAGCGAATCAGGGCAACCCGGTAATGCAAGGCACCAACAAACAGACCAGTGATGAAAGCAAAAAGGTGTTTATTCACCAGAAACATAAACGTCCAGAACACTTGCTGGTAACAAGAAATAATAACAAAAACCAGGCAAGGAGATTCCAGGAATAGTCCCAACCAGTGTTGAATGATGCTGTGCACTTGGCAGTCGAGTCACTCCAGATCTTGGGTCCGCTGCAAAGGACAAAGTTCCTGGCAGTCTTCAGTCACTAGCAGTTGTGACCTATACCTGGTTGAGGGAAAATAACAGTGGGCACTGATCACCCTGAGAGACCTCCTTTTAAAAGCCTGCTGACCAATCCCAGGGTGCCAAGTGTCCACTTCCATAGGTGAACAAATTGCCCTGCACCTGAGTACATGGCCTAAGGCAATCACAAGTTGATTAACCCATGGCTGGCTCCCTAATCTACTTTGCTCTTGTGAGTCAGTATATTATGCGCCACTGGTCGACGAAGCGCATAAGAAGCGCGTACTCGCGACCGTGTATCCCTTTGCGAACCTGCCCTCGTGCGTCCACGCGAACGCATCCCCGCACTGGTTCGCAAAGGGGTCAGCGCTGGTGCATCAGAGACACGCATAACCTGTCCCGCAACTCCACGAGGACCCCTCTTGGTTCCCCTGGAGTGCAAAGCAGGTGAGGATCTTACAAACCCATATTGAGTTTTGTTTGGCAGTTAACCCTTACTTTATTACTGGAAAAGATGGCGTAAAATTGAAAATTTTCCAAAAAATTGAAACTCTAAAATTGTTTCTCCATATTCCATGAACTCTTGCGGAACACCTAAATGGTTAACCACGTCTGTAAACCCAGCTTTGAATACCTTGAGGGGTGTACTTTCTTAGATGGAGTCACTTTTTTGAAATTTCTATGCTAGGGTGCATCAGGGGGGCTTTCAATAGGACATGGTGTTAAAAAAAACAGTTCTGCAAAATCTGCCATTCAAAACCCATATGGCGTTCCCCTCCTTCTAAGTCCTCCCGTTTGGCCAAACAGTAGTTTAGGACCACATATGGGGTGTTTCTGTAAACTAGAGAATCAGGGCAACCCATATTGAGTTTTGTTTGGCAGATAATCCTTACTTTATTACTGGAAACAATTGATCATAATGGAAAAATTTACAAAAAAATCGAAATTCTCTAACTTCTTCTACAATTTCCATGAACTCTTGTGGAACACCTAAAGGATTAAAAAAGTTTGTAAAATCAGTTTTAAATACCTTGATGGGTGTAGTTTCTAAAATGGGGTCATTTTTGGGTGGTTTGTATTATGTAAGCCTCACAGAGTAACTTCAGACCTGGACTGGTTCATAAAAAGTGGGCTTTGGTAAATTTCTGAAAAATTTGCTACTAAACTTCTAAGCCTTGTAACGTCCCCAAAATATAAAATGGCATTCCCAAAATGATCGAAACATGAAGCAGACATATGGGGAATGTAAAGTAATAACTATTTTTGGGGGTATTACTGTGTATTAGAGAAGTAGAGAAACTGAAACTTTGAAATTTGCTAATTTTTCCAAATTTTTGGTAAATTTGGTATTTTTTATGCAAAAAAATTAACTTTTTTGACCCCATTTGAGCAGTGTCATGAAGTAGAATATGTGACTAGAAAACAATTTCAGAACGGCCTGGGTAAGTAAAATAGTTTTAAAGTTATCACCACATAAAGTGACACTGGTCAGATTTTGAAAAAATGGCCTGGTCCTTAAGGTGAAATAGGGCCGTGTCCTTAAGGGGTTAAAGCACATAGAGGATATGTGGCTCTTGTTTTAATTGACATTTGTCTGTAATTATAATGAATATGTAATCTGTGAGATTGCTCATTGCTGGTATACTATACTATACTATTCTATTACTTGTAGTAATTATAATTGTACAACTATGTAATTATATAATTGGAACTATGCACGGGACACACTATATATATACATCAAACTGTTGTAGTATGTAGATTATTTTTATGTCACATTTTCAACGTGTAATCACTGGAAATTGCACTTTATCACTTGATTTGGCACTTTAAGTATTTAATTGCTCTTTTTCCCGATTAACTTATTCTTTTTACCTTATTTATGCATAATCATGTACTTATTATGGTTTGATTGGTAGTTAGGGTGATGACTATTATGCACTTTATTGTGGTTTAGGGGACACCGTTGTCAGCATGACATTCAGGATGGTTTTGTTGCGAACATGCATGCTTTTCCTCCCCGCCTTGTGATGCGCATATGTCGTCGTATGGCTGGGCGGACTTATGTTCGCATAGTGTGATTGATACCACTGCGCAACATACACGCCGTTCTCGCTTACGTGACACAGATTCGCGATCACGCCATCGCGGGCTCCGCCTGATTAGGTGATGCGGAGGACATGCGAATTATGCGCAATGATGCGATTCACGCGACCATTGAGAACGCGAACAGGGCGTGATGACGCGATCATTGTGGGACACGTCCTCTGTCAAGGATGGTGTAAGCATGATATGAGACTGGTTGTTGGGGGAGAAGTAATCAGCAATCTCTCAGGTGCATCCATTACCCAGGATTAGGTAGGATATAAATAGACAAGGGGCTCACTATACTGCTAGCGTTCCCCAGATGAATCATTAAGAGGCGAAACGCGCGTCGGGACTGAGGGGTGACTAAGTGACACGGACACCTGATATTAGTAAGGTAAATACTTTATATACCAGGAGTGTATGTGGGGTCTTTTATGTGATGGGATGGATCCATGATTCATTATGCACTGTGCACTTTATTGATAGTTGCTGCTATTGATCCGCCATTGACCAATCTCTACTGTTCGTTTACGCTGCTCCTGCTAGTTCAACCTCTTATGATATTTATTATATATATAACTGTCACTCCCCATTTGGGCATTACATGGCCCGGTATGCATCTTGCACCACCTAACTTGTTTTAAATACTTTGTGATGTTTTTATGTATAAACTATATGTTTAATAAAGATGTATTATTGATAAATCCGGATTGCCTGTTTTTGGAGCTCCTTATACTACTGCCACCTCTATACTCTGTAATTTTGCAACTCAGTGGCCCCCTCATACTGCTGTCACCTCCACACTGTGTCATTGTGCCGCTCTGTGGCCTCATCATACTGCTGCCAACTCCAGACTCTGTCATTGTGCTGCTCTGTGGACTCCTGATGGTGCCGCCACTTATACACTGTCATTTGGCCACTCTGTGGTCTCCTCATGCTGCTTCCACCTCACCACTATGTCCTAGGGCCACTCTGTAGACTTCTCATGCTGTTCCCACACTCCCCACTTCTTTACTAGGCCTCGATTTTGTCTTTATGTCAGGCTGACATCATCATTTATTTGACCTGTTTTCTGATCTGTCAGAAGGAAGGAAAGATGAGACGCACAACGGATCTTTCTGTGTAGCAGCTGTAAGGCCTGCATGGTCCCATCAGAATTGGCCTATGATTTGGTAGCCAAATACAGGAGTGGGTACAAAACACAGAAGACATGCAAATATTCCATTCACGTGTCATCTCTGTTTTAGATCCACATATGTTTTTTTTTTTTTGGCATTAGCAATACTAATGGATTACTGATCAAATGCTGACCGAGTGAAGGCGGATGCTCCATCGACCGGATCCGTTTTTGTGGGTTATTGTTCTGACGGATCAGAGGAAGGGCAAAATAATCAGTTACATCAACACAAACGTACTGTGGACACCTCTCTACTCTGTCGGGGAGCTCTACATGTATAAGCGTTTAATAGAACAGGTTCTGTTGACATCTATGAGGAATCAGCTGACGACTGTGTAAAAGGAGTACGCATCTTATTGGTGCTAACATCAACCTGTAATGCCGAGTTCATACTTGAGTTATTTGGTCAGTTTTGGCCACATGACTGTCCAAATAAATGAAGTGTGCAGTGATTCTAAGAGCGACACCTGTCATCTGCATGTCATATGGACTCATAGTATACTTTCACTACCAAAGCAGACTCCCTATGCGTGTTACTGCAAGGCACAGTGTTCTACACCACTATAAAGGCTCTTTGCAGCCAGGAATTAGCCATTTTCTAATGCGATTTGCCGCAAATAAATTTGCATCGAAGCAAATTTCTCCAAAAAAAAAATCAGAGAACCGATGAATCGAATTTCTTAAAAATTCGCTCATCTCTAGTAATGATGAAAGACCAGTCAGAATGCTGAAGGTAGGACTGGTTCTGTGATATTGCCTGTGTTTTAAGTCTTCGTCCCCTTTCTCCATTTCTCAATTAGATATGGAGGAAAAGGAGGATGACAGAACATGGCAGTTGGCTCTGGCCACCACAGAGGGGCAGATTCTATGGAGGTTCAACTGGGGCAGTATATTGTGCTGAGCCAAATAAAAAATACAGCTCCCTCTATGGTATTTCTGGCCCAACCTACTCTCAATCTGGGCCCACAACATAGGGCCACTTTTAGTTTTTTTTTTTTTCAGGGCCACTTTAAATTTGTAATCCGCCCCTGCTCACACTCATCTGTCTCATTTACCACACAAGAATAAATAACACTAAACCTAGGTTTTAGACAACCAGTTCATACATCCACAAACAAGGAGGGTTCTTTGACTCTTTAAATCCCAAGATTCAACAAAAGGACAACACCTGAACAGTTGTCATGACAAGTGGGAAGGAACGGCACAGTTAGTAAGAACAAAATATCTTACCTGTGTATTTGAAGGTGCAGTTCCCAGTTGCCGTAATGACCAAAGCTCATCCACAATCGTCGACTTAGACATCTGATGGGATCCTCCCACGAGGCACCAAAAACTGTCGCTGCAATTTAGTACAAGTCCCAAACTAGGGGACTTGCTTGTCTGTGGGATTCAAATTAGTTAATAATTTTTCCCAATGTGCCAGGGGATGCGGTCGACCTAAAGAATGAAACAGCCAAACAGGTTTGTGTACTGCACCAAATTGGTCAGTTAGGATCTCAACCGCGGAGTCCTTTGACATCCACTTTTGTCACACTGCTTGAGTGTTGGCGGTGTCTATTGCGGCTGCTCAGTGTGAACCCCAGGCGGCTCTCTCAGTCTTTAGCGGAGAGTATGGGGTTAATGAAATCATGTGCCGCGTACTAGTGATAGAGAATTAAACTAATAGTGAAGAATGTTCATTTAGAACTGAAAAACAATTGCATCCGCTAGTTTGGTGTAGGCAAACACATGTATATCTCAATCACAGTTTGGCCACAGTAATATACAGACAGTCTCTCACTTGTGGGGAGTTTAGTTAGGGCTCATGCACACGACAGTGAAAAATGGCCGTGTGACGGCCGTCTAAGTAACGCCCGTCACACGGCCATTTTTACCACCAATGTAAGTCTATGGAGCTATTCACATGGCCGTTCTTTAAACGGCCAGTGAATAGCGTCCGTCCAAAAATAGGACATTTTTCTGGCCGTTTTCACGGCCGTGCGGACCCATTGAAATCAAAGGGACCGTTTTTAACGGCCGATTGACAGGAAGGCACCTGTCTCACGCCGTTAAAAACGTGTAGACAGGCCATGAATGGTGGCCCCATATCGGCTGCAAACCGCAGGTCAATTCAGACCTGCGGTTTGCACCGATTTCTGACTTGTCTGATCAGACCGCGGGGATCAGACAGTTAAATGTCCATTTTTTAAAAACATTTTTGACCCCCTTCCCCCCCCCCCCCTGCAGCCCTCTTGCTGATTTGGTTGGGGGGCTGTGCAGGGGGGGGTTGCGGCAGCGCTATTTTTGTGGCGGGAGGCGGGCTGCAGGCACGGGAGCAATTGCGATCTCCCGCCCGCCTCCTTTAAAAAGAATTCCCTGGTGTCTAGTGGGTATAGCAGGGGGTCAGCACATTGCTGACCCCCTGCTATAAACTGCTGACATCTGTGCTGCAGATATCAGCAGTTTAACATCTTCTATACCGCGGTCCGTACGGACCGCGGTATGGAAGGGGTTAACAGGGAGGGAGCTCCCTCCCTCTCCCATCGGGGGGCTGCCATGCCTAAGCAGCCCCACGACAGGATGGGGTCACAGAGGGAGGGAGCTCCCCTCCCTCCCCATCACCCGCTGCTCCCTTCTGGCAGCGGGTGATGGTCACCATGGAGACAGGACGCTTATTGAAGCGCCCTGCTCTCTCCATGGTGCTGAAAGCCTGAATAGATCTGCTATAGGCAGGTCTATTCAGGCTTTCTAAAGTAAAAAAAAAAAAAATACAGTAAGTACACTATATAGTGTACTTACTGTATTTTATAGACCCAGATCCACTGGATCTAAAAGAACCAAGTGGGTCTAGGTAAAAAAAAAATGTAAAAAAGTAAAAAAAGTGAAAATAAAAGAAAACACATATCACTGAATAAAAATAAAAAACATAAAATACTGTACACATATTAGGTATCGCCATGTCCGTAAAAACCTGCTCTATAAAAATATCACATGACCGAGCCCCTTAGGTGAACTCCATTAAAAAAAAAAAAAAAAAGGGTGTAAATAAGCCATTTTTGGCCCCTTACGTCACAAAAAGTATATTACAAAGCGATCAAAAAGGCGTATGCCTCCCAAAAAAGTACCAATCAAACCGCCATCTCATCCCGCAAAAAATGAGCCCCTACCTAAAACAATTGACCAAAAAAAACATGATTTTTTAGTTTCAAAAATGCTTTTTAGTGTTAAATGTAAAAAAAGAACTAAAAAGTAGACATATTATGTATCTCCACATCCGTAAGAATCTGCTCTATGAAAATATCACATGATCTAACCCCTCAAGTGAACACTGTAAAAAAAATTAAATAAAAACTAGCCAAAAAAAGCCATTTTTTTGTAACCTTACATCACAAAACTTGTAATAGAAAGCGATCAAAATGTCATATGACCCCCCAAAACGTGCCAATCAAACCGTTACCTCATCCCGCAAAAATTATACCCAACCTGAGACAATCGCTTAAAAACTGAAAAAAATATGGCTCTCAGACTATGGAGACACTAAAACATGTTTTTTTGTTTCAAAAAGGATATTATTGTGTAAAACCTAAATAAATAAAAAAGGTATACATATTATGTATCGCTGCGTCCGTAAGGACCTGCTCTATTAAAATATAGCACGACCTAACCCCTCAGGTCAATGCCATAAACATAAAAAATAAAAACATTGTCAAAAAAGCCATTTTTTGTCACCTTACATCACAAAAAGTGTAATAGCAGGCGATCAAAAAGTCATATGCACCCCAAAATAATACAAATCAAACCGCCATCTCATCCCACAAAAAATGAGCCCCTACATAGGACAATCGCCCAAAAAAATAAAAAAAATATGGCTCTCTGACTTTGGAGACACTTAAACATGATTTTTTTGTTTTAAAAAAAGATATTATTGTGTAAAACTCAAATAAATAAAATAAAAAGTATACATATTAGGTATTGCCGTGTCCGTCACAACCTGCTCTATAAAAATAAGACATGACCTAACCCCTCAGGTGAACACGGCAAAAAAATATATAATAAATATGGTGTCAAAAGCCATTTTTGTCACCTTACATCATAAAAAGTCTAATAGCAAGCGACCAAAATGTCATATGCACCCCAAGATAGTGACAATCAAACCACCATCTCATCCTGCAAAAAATGAGCCCCTACATAAGACAGTCGCCAAAAAAAAAATAATAATATGGCTTTCAGAATGTGGAGACACTAAAAAAAATCATTTTTGTTTCATGCTTTATTCTGTAAAACTGAAACAAAACCCCCCAAAAAGTAGTCATATTTGGTATTGTCGCATCCGTAACAACCTGCTCTATAGAAATAGCATACTATCTAACCTGTCAGTTCAACGATGTAAATAACAAAAAATAAAAACGGTCCCAAAACAGCTATTTTTTTGCAAATTTTCCATTTTAATCTATTTTTCCAGTAACAAAGCAAGGGTTAACAGCCAAACAAAACTTAATATGGGTTGCCCTGATTCTCTAGTTTGCAGAAACACCCCATATGTGGTCGTAAACTGCTGATTGGCCAAACGGCAGGGCGTAGAAGGAAGGGAACGCCAAAAACTCCAAAGTAGAAACTCCAAAAAAGTGACCCCATTTTGGAAACTATGGGATATGGTGGCAGTTTTGTTTGTATGATTTAAGGGTAAATATGATTTTTGGTTGCTCTATATTACACTTTTTTTGAGGAAAGGTAACAAAAAATAGAAATTCGGAAATTTCATCTCCATTTGCCAATAACTCTTGTGGAACACCTAAAGGGTTAACAAAGTTTGTAAAACCGGTTTTGAATACCTTGAGGTGTGTAGTTTCTTAGATGGAGTCACTTTTTTGGAGTTTCTACTCTAGGGGTGCATCGAAGGGGCTTCAAATGGGACATGGTGTCAAAAATCCAGTCCAGCAAAATACGCCTTCCAAAAACCATATGGCGTTCCTTTTCTTCTGCGCTCTGCCGTTTGGCCATACACCAGTTTACAACCACATATGGGGTGTTTCTGCAAACTACAGAATCAGGGCAATAAATATTGAGTTTTGTTTTACTGTTAACCCTAGCTTTGTTTCTGGAAAAAATTGATTAAAATGGAAAATTCACCCCATAACAGTGTCACCCACAGATCCCCTCCATAACAGTGTCACCCACAGATCCCCTCCATAACAGTGTCGCCCACAGATCCCGTCCATAACAGTGTCGCCCACAGATCCCCCATGACACTGTCGCCCACAGATCATGGCAGTCAGAAGGATGGGTCTAGAAATAACTGCCAATCAAATTAATCAATTTTTCATGTCCGTTTTTCACGGACATGAAAAACTGATGCAAAATGGATGCAAAATGTACATTAAAAACGGACACATGGCCAGAAAATGGATGCACACACTGATGCAAAATGGCCATGAAAAACTGACAGTGTGTCCGTTTTTAACGGACGTTTTTTTTCACTGTCATGTGCATGTAGCCTTACACTGGGTTCAGACCTGAGCGTTTTGAAGCCTAGCGTTTTCTGAGCGTTCAAGACGGGCGTTAACGCGCGTTTTTTTCAAGCGTTTTGGTAAATAGTGTAGGCGCGTTTGACGCGCGTTTATGTGATTGACTGCATAGTTGGCCAATGACCAAACAGCCCTCGCTATATATAGTTTGGCCAATCTGAGTGCTTTAGAGGTGTGAATTTCCATGGTGGCTGATCCAGCATGTTGCAAACTTTGAAAAACGTGCGTCCATAGGCGCGTTTTACGCTGCACAAACGCCCGAACAACGCGCGTATCGCGTTTCCCATTGAAGTATATTGGCACCAAACGCTCGAGAAACGCCCAAATTAACGCGAACATACTTGCTTATGCGTCGGACGTTTTTAGGCGCGTTCGAACGTGCATAAAAACGCGCAAGTGTGAACCACCCCCATTGGAATGCATGGTTCCTGTACTGTTGTGCGTTTTTTTGCGCGTTCGAACGGGGCGTTTTACGCGAAAGTGTGAACTGAGTGTTAGAGTTCACATGATTAACAGCTAATTGCATTATCCAGGTAACCCAGCTCTGCAGTACTAATAGTCTCCACCGTGAGTCCCTTACTCTCAGTGAGTACCGTCAGTGAATTAAGTGACAGGCTGAATACTTGCTGTTAGGAGTCCTGCGGGGATCCTGCAGTGATGGAGCCGGTTACGGTAGGTGGGGGTTCCTCCTGGAGGTTCAGAGTTCCGGGTAGTTAGGGTCTTAAGTTCTCGTGGTGAATGGAGCTGGCAGGGTGCGCACTTCATTAGTGGAACACCCTGTGCAGCTCCTGGCTCCTATTTATTGGCCAGAGCATCGGTGGGCGGAGCCACATAGACGGCTTCCAGCCTTCCAGCCTGGAAGGCAAGCAGCGATCGCTGTCATGGTTACACAGGGCATGGATCTAGGCTGGAGCGCAACCCACCGTACCCTTACAGTTTGCTGGTTAAACGATTCTCTGCCGAGCCCAACAAGCCAATTTCATTAGATGTACATTGTGGATCTAGCCACCCCCTTTAGCCATTAATTTTAATATGTCTAATCACAAGTATTTATTAAAGCAACCAATCAGAAACATGATGGTATTAAAAATGATACGTAGACACATATGGACTTGAGCTATCTATCTGCAAAAAGTCTGTATACATCACATTCTGCCAATCAGTTACCCATTTGCAGTGTCCGTCTAACTTCCTTTAACGAATCAAGACTATATGGTGGCTATATTTCTCAATCATAGATTTTTGGGCATAAAACTCAGAAAATTGAGATTTGACAATTTAAGTACAATTAGCACCATTCATGTTCATTAACCACTTAATTTCTTTCACAACAGCTATGGCAGTGCTTAAGCCCACCCTTCAGAGCTAGTGATGTCACCGGGAACACTGCTGGAAAGCAAAAATATGAGTTCTAGACCTCAGAGTGTAATACACCAATTTTCAGGCCTATTGGAGCACTTTTTTTACTTTTTCTTTATACCTTAATCAAATCTTTTGACTAATTCATTACAATCAGACCCTAATTGAATTTCAAGAAATGACTGTAGCTCATCAATTTGCAACCCTACTCACACCTTCATGAATAGTATATTCTACTGACTTACTGTTCTTAAGCCAACATGTCCAAACGTTATAAAATACATACAGTCAAAAATAGAAAATTATAAAACTGTATAAATAATGTTTACTGAAAGCCACATCTTATTGTTGACTCCAACACTCACATGAAATCCATTTAAACAGTATAACAACATTTCTAAAAATTCTGAAAGTTTGAACCAAGTAATACAAAACTGTTGTTTTTATTTAGTGTAGAGTCTATGGGATTTATAAAGTATTAATAATGCAATGTAGTAAAATGTAACCTTCCAGCTACATCCACTTAGGATGTATATGATGCTGATTTTCCACTGCAGATTTGCATCCAACAAATCTGCATGGTTTTTCTGTACCATCAAAGTGATTACAATTTTAAGCTATCTCACTCATATAGTGCAAAACATTTCACAATTATCAGCAAAAGAGCATTGGAGACAAAACTAATATGCTGTGCTATGCCTAACACAAAACCAACTGAGGTGAAACAAGGCTGAGACACCGTATCAGAGGCACCCAATCCTTGTGTCATTTACTGCCCCCTCAGGCCCTACACTAGGTATTACACAGTGCATTCGTTTTTGGTGGAGTGTTTTTTTTCTTTTAGGCCTCTTTCACACAGTCAGTGTTTGATCAGTGATTTTCTTCGGTCATTGTGAGCCAAAACTAGATGTGGGTCAAAAATTTAGAACAGGTACAAATCTTTTCATGGTTTTGTCTTAACATTACTAATAGATATCACTGAGCAAACACTTAACAAACACTGACTGTGTGAAAGTGACCTTAATAGGTGTTACGGCTCAGACATCAGAAGACTTGGCCCAGATTTTTCCCTGATAACATAGCCTAGTCAAAGCAGGACACATTAAATTAATATATAGTATAGGCAAACAAATCAAAAAATTATAGCAGAGGTCATTATTTTCTACACTCACACTTTTAGTGATTCTTTTCTGTCTCTTGTCTATATGTCAGTATTGTCTATTATTTGTAAATTTCTGGACAGTCCTAAAATAGGACACTTTCTTTTCATTTTCAGCAAAAAATATTGTGTCTGTGAAGTTAGAAAACTGCAAATGGAAGTACTGTTACTGTAATTATCATTTTACCATTCACTACAACTGCTATTAATGTGTTCATAGTAGTGTTCTGAGCTATAGAAATATATAATATATATAATCTTTGGGTTTAATAATGTGGCCTTAAAAATATTGTCTGTCTCTGATTTTTGGATAAATTGTCAGAAAATAAAAAAATGGGTTAGCAAACCAGCTGTATGTGCAATGTTAAAATCACAAGTCATGATGTATTGGACATGAAATGGTCATGTATGTTTGCGGTGAATCTCTGGTTCACTGCTGAAGGATAAATTCCAGATTTACTGCTAAAAGATTAATATCAGGTTCAGGGCTAAAGGATTAACAACAAGTACATGACTAAATTTGTAAAAGTGTTCACTGTGATGCTGCTGACTACGATATATGTACTATGTAACCCAAGAAGGCTAACAGTTAACAGCTAACTGGCAGTGTTTTAGTTACAATTGCCATGTTTTGGGCTGAAGAGAAGAGTCTGCAAATAAGTCAGCAAGCTACAGTGAAGACTTATTTTGTGTGTGTTCCTTCCAAGTAGACCATGAAAAAAACCTGCCCCAGGAAAAAAACTATTCCTGTATGAAAGCTTACACTACTCTTATCTGCTCACCCTCATACCTCTCCCGGTGGGCCAATGCACATCATGTTTTTTATATAGTCAAAGATGGGCCTACAATATACTTTATTTCATTTGTTGTGACCAAAGTCCTTGACTACAAAAAAAAAAAAAAAGGAATAGCAGTAAGACTGCAAGGGTTTAGTCTTAAAAAACATTATTTTAAAGGGCATCTGTCAGCCGATCTGTACATATGAACCTGGCTGATCTGTTACATGTGCGCTTGGCTGAGGAAGGCAACTGTGTTGGTCCCATGTTCCTATGTGCCTACATTGCTAAAATAATAATGTTTGAATATATGCAAATGAGACTCTAGGAGCAATGGGGACGTTGACATTACACCCAGAAGCTTGGTTCTACCATACCCTCTGCACTTTGACTGATAGGGCAAGGTGTAATGATGTTTTCACTGACCTCTGTCAATCAAAGTTTAGAGGGCGCGTCATTGCAGAGATAGCGGGGCCTCTAGGTGTAATGGGAATGCCCCCGTTGCTCTTAGAGGCTCATTTGCATATATTAAAACGTCATTTTTCTTAGCAATGGGGGCACATATGAGCATGTTACCAACACTTGTTTCATATGTGCAACTCTGATGACTAAGGTCCTTTAAAACTATTCAGATGTACATTTCATTCAAAATTTTAATGCGTTGCTAAAACATAAAATAATATGTATAAACTAGCTGCACTATATTTACTGTACAGGATAATGGACACTTAGAAGAGATGGAACAGTTTTTAGCTGGCAGAGAGCATTTTACCCACTGTCTTTGTATTGCAGTTTCATTATTTGGCATTATAGATATGCCCATCTCCACATATTTTACTGCTAAAATATTTATGAAAATAATGTTTGAAAGGCTTGGAAAGTCATTGAAGGGTGAGATCACAACTCACATTCTCTCCTTGGGCTATTATTGTGCTTTATTATGTATTAGATTTACAATGACTACACCCACTAAATAATGCCATTGCACGCTTACTACAGTACAAATAGTTTGCTAGACAGAGTGGGTCATAAAACATGCTGAGCGATACTTCATGCCAGGTTTTCTATCTTTTACCATACGAAAGCCAAAAGTGGGGGATTTATCGCTGTCTGCAATGAAGCATAGTCGGATCGTCTGATTTTTTTTTTTCTGAATGCATCATAACACAATCTTTGACAATACCAACTCGCCGTTAGCTATTTAAGACTTCAACCAAATGGAATAAAAGTGATGTATCAGGTATCTACATAATAAGTCAGTAGCCAGATGCCAAATTATCAGAAGCAATAGATTAATAAACTTCATATCCATTTCTGCTATGAACGTCGTGCGCCTGGAGAAGCGAATACAACTTGCAGTGAAATCCTACCAGCTGTGTTTAATAGGCGTAAGATCCAAACAGTAAATGATGATATGACCACTTTGCTGTCATGAACTTATTGTACATTTTGCACCATTAGTAAATTGCAAAGCTGTTGTGACAGTCTACTAGAAAAAAATTTGCATTTATTATTTGTCAGTTGAAGCTTCATGGACAATTAGTCTGTAAGCTCATTTACCCACTGCACGATTCTTTGCCCTAAGAAACAATGTACAAATACATTCCACGTCATTATTATTATTACAGATGATGCTGTCTCTTATTAAATATGATGTTTCAGTATTGCTCTGCCTATGGGGTTTCTGCCACCATGATTTTGGGCTATAATCTGCAATAATTAGAGATGAGCGAAGTTCTAAAAACTTCGATTTGGCTGCTTCACCGAATTTCACAAAGAAATTCGTTTTCTGATAAATTACTTAGTCACAAAGCGCATTTCCTTGAAAGTTTCAGGCACAATGATGGGGAACGGCAATTGCGCTGTCCTCTGTCATTGAACCCATCAGATGCCGCGTTCATTGCTGATCGCTGTAAATGGCAATGTCGGCTGATTAACCCCTTGTGTGCCACTGTCAAAGCTGACTCGCATAGGCATCGGGGCTTGCCTTCCACAGAATCCTAGGAGATCCCTTAAGCAGTGTAAAAGCTGACAGGCAATGTATTACAACAGAATGTATCTGCAAACACGGAATGGTGCACACCCCTGGTCCCACCTGAACCAAGAAATAGCAATCAAAGGATACTACCGTCTGATACTACCGTTTCACCCTCAATTTAGGAGAATGGAAAATATAATTCACAAACATTGGCATTTTTTGTTGGAGGATAGACTAGTGGGCCCTCTTCTCACACACACGCCCCATAAAACGTATACTAATGCCAATAACTTGGCTTCTAAAGTAGCCCCAACAGTTATGGAAATTAAAAATAAGGAAAAACCAGGTACAAGCTGGTTGGGACTAGATGGCTTTTTTAAATGGGGTAAATGTTCGAATTGCAAGACTGCCCTCCTTGTCCCCAGGAGAACAAAGAAAATACAATCTGCCTCTAATGGTTTCAGCTTGAATATTAAAGGTACACTAACTTGTACGTCCACTGACGTTATTTACCTGTTGGAATGCGAGTGTCATAAACAGTATATTGGACGGACAAGTAGGACTTTAAAGAAACAAGTAAGTGAACATATATTGAATATCCGGAAGGGATATGAACTTCATCCCCTTTCTAGACATTTTAAAATATACCACAACAGTGATCCTTCATCTTTAATATTTGTGGCGTTTGAAAAAGTAAAAAGGTCATGGAGGGGGGGGGGGGGTAATCATATCATGAAGATGTCCAGACAAGAAGATCTTTGAATTAGACACCCTCATTACTAAAGGTCTTAATGCAGACATAGAACTGTTTGGCTTCCTTTGAGTTGGGGGGGTTGTCGGGCGGTGACGGGGGGTCCAAGTCAGGTTGTGTTCCCAACACTTGGACCCCTCGTCCCTGCCCTACCGCCTCCTCTTTCTCCCAATTTGTCGTCTTTCTCCTAATATGTCATCTCCTAATATGCCATTTTCTGACTAATCTCTGAATATGGAATTGTATATAAATATGTATGTTTACTACCGTTGCTTATTTCCAAATTTTTATTTTTTATTTTCATTTTCAATTATATACTGTATAATGATTATTCCTTATATGGGGTTTAGCCCATACCGGCAACCTTTTTGGTCCATTTTGGCCCAGTCTGAGAGAATGTTCCTTAATCGAGTCTCAAATTGCAATCCACCCCAGCTCTTCATACCAACTTTAATCTGAAGCAATTAAGAATATAACAGGGAACAGGTTATTCTGCGGGCACAACCACTGAGGAAGGGGAGTATCCCCGAAACGCATATGGAGTGCCCCGCAGACTAAAGAATAAAACCTCTATAACATCATTTGAGATAACGGCAAGGATTAGCTACAATTCAGCATTGTCCATTCTTCTACAACTGCCAGACAGAACCTGGCAAAGGAACGGCCCATAACGTGACGGTACTATCACATAAGCAGCCGAAAGTCACGTGAGACGCCAACTTTACTTGGCAGGACCTGGGAAAGGAACGGCCCATAACGTGACGACACCATCACATGAGCGGCCGCAAGTCACGTGAGATGCCAACCTCGCCTGGAGACTCCGAGACACAGCTCAGACAGTGAGGCCACACGGGACGCCGTGTACAGGCCGGTCTGCATCTACAATCGATAACAAGCTATCCCAGCACTCCGTGAAAGAGCGGTAAAGTACTGAGCAATTCCTTTTTAAACTTTTTAAACTTTTATACATGCTCGAACATTAGTGTTTTATCGCTACTGTACTCTGGACTTTGTTCAATTAGAGTACCCATCATTCCTACCAAGGTAACAAGTGGACGTTCTTGTTAAGTGGACTGCAACAATTAGCTGCAACTAGTGCGTCATTTCACTTACTTCTGACGCAGTCTAACAACACTCACATCCCATAGAGGTTTTTTAATTGTGTTTGAGGCCATATGGTTGCAACCAATATCAGTTGTTATTTGTTAAAATCTTAGGATTGATTTTATTATATTGATTTTATTGTATCTTTGGCAATAAACTTTTTATTTACAATATTACAGGTCCAATTTTTCCAAATATTGAGTGCCCCCTACCATTATTCATCTTCCTTTGATTGCTATTGTAATACATTGCAGAGGGGATCAGACCCCCAAAAATTAAAGCCTCACAGTGGGAAAAAAACAAAGTTAAAAACATTTTAAAAAGTGTTTTTCATAATAAAAAAATGAAGTTTCAAGTGAAAAAATGCTTCTTTCCCATAGTAAACACATATAAAGTTTAAAAATAAAATAAAACAGACATATTAGGTATCCCAGCATTTGGCTCTATAAAAAATATCATATAATTCACGCCATCAGCCCATCAGGTGAACACCGTAGAAAAAAATAAAAAAATAAAACTGTGCCAATAAAGCCATTTTTTGTGACCTTACATCACAAAAAGTGTAAGGGCTCTTGGAGATGAGCGGATCTCCTGCGTGTTATCCGCAGCGAGAATGAGAGCCAAGCTGCGCGGTGGACATCAGAGGCATGAAGCAGTAACATGATAGATAATGCTCCATGCCTCTCTGTGACCCTTTCACTACAAAATCACTGTGAGATAAAGTTGTCACAGTGATTTTGTAGTGAAAGGGTCACAGAGAGGCACAGAGCAGTATCTATCATGTTACTGCTTCGTGCCTCTGATGTCCACCACGCAGCTTGGCTCTCATTCTCCCTGCGGATAACACGCAGGAGATCTGCTCGTCTGCAAGAGCCCTTAATACTAAGCAATCAAAAAGTCATATGTACGCCAAAATAGTACCAATAAAACCACCTTATCCCACAAAAGATACGCCCCTACATAAGACAATCACTTAAAAATAAAAAAATATGGCTTTCAGGAAATGGAGGCACTAAAATATTATTTTTTTTCAAAAGTGTTTTTATTTTGTAAAAACTGAAATAAATTAAAAAAATAGACTTATTTGGTATTGCCGCATCTAAGACCTGCTATGTAAAAATATCATATGATCTACCCCCTAAGGTGAATGCTATGGAAAAAATAAAAAAAAACTTTGCAAAAACAACCAATTTTTTGGGGTCACCTTGCACTATAAAGTGTAATATTGAATGATCAAAAAATCATATGTAACTAAAAATGGTACCAATAAAAACATCAACTCTTCCAACAAAAAACACACAAAAACTATTTATTTCCCAAAAAGCTTTATTATGAAAAACTGAAACAAAAAATAAAATAAAAGTAGATATATTTGATAGATTTGATATTGTTGCCTCTGTAACAGCTTGCTTTATAAAAAGCATATGATCTAACCTGTCAGGTGAACACTGTAAAAAAAACAAAAATAAAAATTACCAGAATGGCCATTTTTTTGTAACCTTGTCTAACAAAAAAGTGTAATATAGAGCAATCAAAAATCATATGTACCTCAAAATAGTACCAACAAGACTGTCACCTTATCCCATAGTTTCCAAAATGGGGTTATTTTTGGGAGTTTCTACTGTAGAAGTAAATCAGGGGGTCTTCAAATGTGACATAATGTCTAAAAACCAGTCCAGCAAAATCTGCTCTCCAAAAATCATATGGAGCTCCTTTCCTTTAGCGCCCTGCTATGTGCCCATATAGCAGTTTATGACCATATATGGGGAGTTTCTGAAAACTGAAGAATAAGGGTATTGGATTTTAAGTTTTGTTTGGCCATTAACTCTTGTTGTGTTTAAAATGGATTAACCCCTTAAGGACGCATGACGTACCGGTACGTCATGGTTCCCGAGCCCTTAAGGACCCATGACGTACGTCATATCTTTAAAAGGAGAGTGCGGTGCAGTGGGGGTTAATAGGAACAGGATGTCCGCTAAAATCATTCAGCGGGCATCCTGTCACAACGCTCTTGGGGGTCATGTGACCCCCCTCATATCGGCGATCGCAGCAAACCGCAGGTCAATTCAGACCTAAGGTTTGCTGCTCTTTCTGCGATCTCTGATCCCCGTGGTCTGTGACCGTGGTCTGTGACCGCAGGGATCAGAGACTAAATGTTCCCCAAGTTTTAGATTTTAACCCCCCTGCAGCCCCCAATCATATTGTGGCTGCGGGGGTGCAGGGGAGGGTTGTTGCAAGTGGCAGTGCAGGAGGTGGGTGGTGCAGCAGGCGGGATAGCAATAGCAATCCCCCGCCCGCCTCTTTTGTAATGTTTCCCTGGTGTCTAGTGGCTTTAGTAGAGTGTCAGCACATTGCTCACACTCTGCTAAAAACTGTTGACGTCTGTGCTGCAGATGTCAGCAGTTTTAACCCCTTCCATTCCACGGTTCGTGCCCTCCCACTCCCATCAGGGGGCTGCTGTACCTTTGCAGCCCCCCGACAGGATGGGATCACAGAGGGGGGAAGCCCCCCTCCCCATCACCCGCTGCTCTGTTTCTGCCAGCGGGTGATGGTTACCATGGCAGCAGGACGCTTTCGGAGGCGTCCTGCTTGCCATAGTACTGTAAGTCTAATTAGTCTGATTAGACTATGTAAAGTATAAAAAATACAGTACAGTACACTATATGGATCTACAAGAACCAAGTGGGTCGGGGTAAAAAAAAAAAGTTAAGTAAAAATAAAAAGTAAAGTAAAAATAAAAAAAATGCATATCACTGAATAAAAAAAAAATAAAAAAATACACTACACATATTATGTATCGCCGCGTCTGTAAAAACATGCTCTATAAAAATATCACATGAACTAACCACTCAAGTAAATACCGTAAAAAAAAAAATGTGTAAAAAAAGCCTTGTTTTGTCACCTTACATCACAAAAAGTGTAATACCAAGTGATCAAAAATCATACCCATCCCAAAATAGTTCCAATCAAACCGTCATCTTATCCCGCAAAAAATCAGACCCTACCTAAGATAATCGCCCAAAAACTGAAAAAAATATGGCTCTCAGAATATGGAGATACTAAAACATGATTTTTTTTGTTTCAAAAATTATATTATTGTGTAAAACTTACATAAATTTAAAAAGTATACATATTGGGTATCGCCGCGTCCATAATAACTTGCTCTATAAAAATATTACATGACCTAACCCCTCAGATGAACACCGTAAAAAAAAATGTGAAAAAATAAGCCATTTTTTGCCACCTTACATCACAAAAAGTTTAATGCGAAGCGATCAAAACGCCATACGCACCTCAAAATAGTGCTAATCAAACCGTCGACTCATCCCACAAAAATCATACCCTACCTAAGATAATCGCCCAAAAACTGAAAAAAAACTATGGCTCTCAGACTATGGAGACACTAAAACATGATTTTTTTTGTTTCAAAAATGAAATCATTGTGTAAAACTTACATAAATAAAAAAAGTATACATATTAGTATCGCCATGTCCGTAATAACCTTCTCTATAATAATATCACATGACCTAACCCCTCAGGTGAACACCTTAAAAAAAAAAAAAATGGTGTAAAAAAAGCCATTTTTTGTCACCTTACATTACAAAAAGTGTAATGCGAAGCGATCAAAAAGTCATAAGCACCCCAAAATAGTGCCAATAAAACCATCATCTCATCCCACAAAAATCATACCCTACCCAAGATAATCGCCCAAAAACTGAAAAAACTATGGCTCTAAGACTATGGAGAAACTAAAACATGATTTTTTTTTTTTCAAAAATGACATCATTGTGTAAAACTCACATAAATAAAAAAAAGTATACATATTAGGTATTGCCGCGTCCGTAATAACCTGCTCTATAAAAATACCACATGATCTATCCTGTCAGATGAATGTTCTAAGTTACAAAAAATAAAAACAGTGCCAAAACAACTATTTCATGTTACCTTACCTCACAAAAAGTGTAATATAGAGCAACCAAAAATAATATATACTCTAAAATAGTACGTCTACAAAAAATGAAATGGCATTCTCAAAATGATCCAAACATGAAGTAGATATATGGGGAATGTAAATCAATAACTTTTTTTTGGCGGTATTACTATGTATTATAGAAGTAGAGAAATTGAAACTTGGAAAATTGCTAATTTTTCCAAATTTTTGGTAAATTTTATATTTTTCTTTATAAATAAAAATGAAATTTTTCAACTCCATTTTACCAATGTCATGAAGTACAATATGTGACGAAAAAACAGTCTCTGAATGGCCTGCATAAGTAAAAGCGTTTAAAAGTTATCACCACATAAAGTGACACTGGTCAGATTTGCAAAAAATGGCCGGGTCCTTAAGGTGAAATAGGGCTTTTAGAGTCCTTAAGGGGTTAAAATGGGAAAAGGGTTAACAAAATTTGTAAAATCAGTTTTGCATAACTTAAGAGGTGTAGTTTCTAAATTGGGGTCATTTATGGGTGGTTTCACAGCTGCCATCAACATACAGTCCCATGTAAATAACATCATTCCCTCCCCCAGCCCCCTCCAACATACACTCCCTCCTACAGCCGGCATCAACATACAGTCCCAGTTAAATAACCACAACTCCCAGCATTGCTCTGCCTCTCCCTATATAGCAGACATCACTAGGGCTTCTTCCCCCAGGACTTCTCCTCTTCACTTCCGTCCTCTCCTGTACTGGTCACATGATGGTGACATCATCGCCGGTCCTTCTCAACCACTGGCTCTTTTACTGGTCACATGACCTGTGATGTCACCATGTCACCACAGGTCCTTCAGCTCTTCCAGTGCATTAGATTCAATTGTATTGCCGTCCTGAGGACTGTAATACAGTTGTATCTAGCTTGCAGGCAGGACATTCAGGGCCTGGGCCAAAATATCAGGGACCCAGGCCCCAAATGTTTTAACCTAGCAATGCCCCTGAGCAGCAAGTTGTTCTCTTACTTTATGAGACTAAACGTGTATGTTTATCGGAGCCACCTGATAGAGGATGTTGAATTCTATAATGGGCTTACATTTTTTTTCACAGAAATAAAATCTTGCCCCATAGGCAGACTGATCTTGCCATGCGACCAATAGACCAGACTAACAATTTGATTGCTAAGAAATGGAAAATGCTAACATTTATAATGAAACTATAGGCTACACTATACCTGATTTCCTTTTCCTGCTGATTGACCTTAATTCTTCTAAGACTGTATTACAGAAGCATCTGGTAAAACTGACTAAACTACATATATTTATCTTTGCAGAGGCGGCTTTGGGAACGCACTTGAAATTCTTTATCACCCATCTTAACTCTTAATGTATTGTGAAGCAGTTGTCATAGTGATGATGGAAATACCACACAATATAAAAGCTTCTTGTTATTTACAGGGTCCCTTAGGATAGTGTGCGTTTCAGAAAGATGTCAACTTCATGCTAATACTTTCTCTTCTGTCATGTGAAGTAAATACATTAGAAATGTTACTAACATGCATGGTGGCACTTTCTGAGGCTGAATTTTATTAAAAAAAGAAGAAAAATAAAAAACTATTATTATGAAAAAATATATAGACTAAAAATAGTGTTTCTTTCTCTTTGTTGTCTGAGAGTTTCCGTACTTTCAAATATGTGCTTTGGAATATCAAGACTAAACTGAAACTTCATCAGTATAATTTATACCAGTATGTATGCCACACAATTAGCTGATTCTAGTAAGAGTGTGCCGTCAGTAGAGATCGGTCCTGCCATTGTGAATGGGAGGTCCCATACCTGCAAAATACAAATAAATATTCATTTTTAGGGCTGGTGCAATGTATTGTACCCCTAAAATAAAATAAAAAACGAAGTTGTTCTCATCTGTTCAATGGTAGGAAAATTATTTTAGCAATGTCCTACTTACATCTATATCTGTGAAACCTATGTGATAACCAATATGGTTGCTATCTAGCATCTCATTCAGCTTTCGGAGGCTTTCAATTGTTAAAACTGCCTAGTTAAGAACTGATTAATCATGTGCCTCTGTATTTCTGCATAGCTAAAGCTGCGCATATACAGTGCCTTGCAAAAGTATTCACCCCCTTGACTTTTTTAGGATTTTGGTGCCTCACAACCTGGAATTTACAGAACATGCCCACAACTTTGAAGACGTTGTATTTATTTATTTTTTTTATTATTGTGAAGCAAACAACAAATAGGACAAAATAAGAGAAAAAGTCAATGTGCATAATTATTCAACCCCCCTAAAGTCAATACTTTGTAGAGCCAACTTTTGCGGAAATCACAGCTCCAAGCCGCTTTGGATAAGTCTCTATGAGCTTGCCACATCTTACCACTGGGATTTTTGCCCATTCCTCCTTGCAAAACTGCTCCAGCTCCTTCAAGTTGGATGGTTTGTGCTTGTGAACAGCAATCTTTAAGTCTGACCACAGATTTTTTATTGGATTAAGATCTGGGCTTTGACTAGGCCATTCCAACACATTTACATGTTTCCCCTTAAACCACTCGAGTGTTGCTTTAGCAGTGTGTTTGGGGTCATTGTCCTGCTGGAACGTGAACCTTTGTCCTAGCCTCAAATCACGCACAGAGTAGTACAGGTTTTTCTCAAGAATATCCCTGTATTTAGCACCATCCATCTTTCCCTCAACTCTGACCAGTTTCCCAGTCCCAGCTGCTGAAGAAACATCCCCACAGCATGATGTTGCCACCACTATGTTTCACTGTGGGGATGGTGTTCTTTGGGTGATGTGATGTGTTGGGTTTGCGTCAGACATAGAGTTTTCTTTGATGGCCCACAAGTTCAATTTTAGTCTCATCAGACCAGTGCACCTTCCTCCATACATTTTGGGAGTCTCCCACATGCTTTTTTGCTTCTTCTGGCCACTCTGGCATAAAGCCCAACTCTATGGAGCGTGTGGTTTATTGTCGTCCTATGTACAGATATCCCAGTCTCTGCTGTGGAACTCTGCAGCTCCTTCAGGGTTACCTTAGGTCTCTGTGCTGCCTCTCGGATTAATGCCTTCCTTGCCCGGTCCGTGAGTTTTGGTGGGCGGCTGTCTCTTGGCATTTGGTTATGACAGATTTTATAAAGCTTCTGGGGATCATCAAAGATTTGGATATTTTTTTATAACCTAACCCTGGCTTATACTTCTCAACAACATTGTCCCTTACTTGTTTGGAGAGTTCCTTAGTATTCATGGCAGTGTTTGGTTAGTAATACTTCTTGCTTAGGTGTTGCAGCCTTTGGGACCTTACAAAAAAGGTGTGTATATGTAATGGCAGATCATGTGACACTTAGATTGCACACAGGTGGACATCATTTCACTAATTATGTGACTTCTGAAGGTAATTGGTTGCACCAGGGCTTTTTATGGGTTTCCTAACAAAGGGGGTGAATACATAGTCACATGCCAATTTTCTGCTTTCTATTTCTAAACAATAGTTTTATTTATATATTTTTCTCATTTCACTTCACCAACTTAGACTACTGTGTTCTGATCCATCACATAAAATTCAGATTAACAAAACATTGTACTTAAGGCTGTAATGTCACAAAATGCAAAAAAAAAAAGGGGGTTGAATACATTTGCAAGGCACTGTATGTTGCTAAAATAAAATGTATATAACCAGATCCTACCAAATTCAGTGGGGCAGTGTCACACAGTGTCAGTTGAAAAAAGCGATAGAACTTTGGCACATACCTGGCACCACATTTATTGTCAGTTTTAGACACTTCTATACCCTTTTCCTAGGGGAAAGCGCTTTGGCCAGGCCTGGGATTCAGCCAGTTCTGTCCAGTTCTCCTGATCTGATTATTAAAATTACATTTGGATCAGAGGATCGTGTTTGCAGCTGAATCCCTATCAGGTGCTCTGCACTGCTGTCAGTCACAGTTTAAGACTGCAACAGGTATGAGATTGTCCCCACTGTTCACCTTAGCATGAAGCCTATGAGGCAGTAAAATGGCGACGCCGTTGTGAGGCATTTAAATCATTGTGATTGCCTAAATTAGTATGAAGGCGGCACATGATGATTTCATCAAGCACTGCCTGCATTGGGATGCAGGCAACACAGGTGGAGATCTGGAGAGGCTTGTGGTGGGAGTCAGGTGAATTAGGCGCATCCTCCTGCAGTCCATGCGCCTAACCAGAGCTGCCATAGATTTCTGTCTTCATTTACACCAGAAAACTCAAATAAATTAAATTATAATTAAAACAAATTAATAAATTTGTTGCTGTGGCTGGCTATGTCCCCTTCCTGCCCTTGCCACACCCATTTTAGAAAAGTGCAGAGGACGGCGGAAAAGGGGAGATGCAAACATTTTTTAAAAAGTTGCAGTTAAAAAGTCATACCTGCGACTTTTTAATGCCACTTTTCAGGCTTAAGAGATATAAAAATCTCATCCATTGTGAGGACTACGGCATAAACAGAGCTTGTGGAAGGTGTGTGCTCCCTCCCCGTCTCCATCAGGTCTCTGTACGGTGATAGAGACCCAATGGCTGGGAAGGTAGACCGATGCCTTTCATAGGCATCGGGCTTTCCTTCCACAAAAGCCTATGAGATCCAAGCTGGGTCTCATAGGCACTCTGTCAGTGTAAAAGCTGACAGATAATGCACTACAGTACATGATGTATTGTAGTACATCCTGAGGGAATTAGAACCCTAAAAGTTGAAGTCCCACAGTGGAAAAAAATAAAAAGTAAAAAAAGTGAATAAAAGTGTTTTTTATAGTACAAAAGGAAAAGGAAAATACAAAAAATTACCCTTTCCCATAATAAAGGCATATAAAAGTGTAAAAAAAGAAAATGAAAAACAGACATATTAGATATTGCCGTGTCAATAACTACCAGCTTTAGAAAAAATAACATGATCTACCCTGTCAGATAAACACCATAAAAAAATAAATGCAAAAACAGCCATTCACCTTGAATCACAAAAAGTGTAATAGCAAGTGATCAAAAAGTCGTATGTACCACAAAATGGTACCAATCAAACCTCATCCTGCAAAAAACAAGTACCTACATAAGACCATTGCCCCCCGAAAAATATGGCTTTCAGAAAATGGAGACAAAAACATTTTCAACTTTTTCAACAACTTTTATTGTGTAAAACTGAAATAAATAAAATAAGTAGACATATTAGGTATTGCTGCATCCATAACAACATGCTAAATAAAAATATCACATGGTCTACCCCCACAGGTGAATTCCATATAAAAACTGTGCACCTTGCCCCAAAAAGTGGAATATTGAACGACCAAAAACTATATGTACCCAAGGATATTACCAATAAAAACATCTGCTCTTCCCACAAAAAATGTGCCTATACACAAGACAATCGGCAGAAAAATAAAAAAATATGGCTTTCAGAAAATAGAGACACAAAAACATGATTCCTTTTAAAAAATGCTTTATGCTGTAAAACTTAAAACAAAAAATACACATATTTGGTATCATCGCATCTGTAAGGACCTGATCTGTAAACATAACACATGACCTATCCTGTCAGGTGAACCCTGTAAAAATAAAAACTGTGCCAGAACAGCCATTTTTGGTTAACTTGTATCACAAAAATAAGTAATATTGGGGGCGTGGCCTGAAGCTAGAGGAGAGCGGACGTGTGTTCACTCAGCTCCTGCTCATCTCCCGTTGAAACATAGCAAAACGGTGCCCTGACTGGCTCAAACCTATCGATACCCTGCTGGGTGTTCTTCGGAATCTTAGTGTGATCCCCCTGTGGACTCCGGTGGGCTCCCGCCCGAACTTACTGCTGCGGCCTACTTCACCAGGCTTCCCATTGCAGCCGCGGGATAAATTTCAAGCAGCAGGCCGGACCGCTCCTCCTGGCTGTGCTACACTGGGAGACCCAGGAACAAGGGAGACCCGTGGGACCCGGCTCCTCACCGCTACTTACCCTCCGCAAAGACCGGTGAGTCCCGGCACCGTGCCAGCAACTGGTGACCGGACAAAGAGACAGCCCGCTTGGTGTGCAGATCCGCCATTACTGCCCCTGCCCTGCAGGCAGACGCCACGAGGCCACCCGGTGTCTCCTCATTTCTGCAAACCTGTACACTTGGTGAGCTGGACCGGCACCTTTCAGTTCTTATGAGCAAAAGCCTACTCAGGTCAGTTAACCCTCCCTGTCCAAGTCTTCTTGAAGGACAATATTTTTGGGAGCCTCCTGCTCCAATTTTTCTAAGGACTGGTTTCGGACTGGTCTGCTGTTGACCCTCTACTTATAATTTTTCAGTTGGGAGTAGTGATTCTCCAATTTTTATCAAGACTGGTACTACTGGCCCGCACCCCTACGTAGTTGCCTATAGCAACACATCGGTGAACCACTGGTGTTTACTCTCTTATCCGATATAGTTACTCTTCGCCTTTTGCTTTACCTCTTCAGTGCACAACACATATTTATGTAGCCTTTTAGGTGCGGGTGAAGGAGAACCCTCATAAACTGCTCCAATGTGTGCTGGCACTGCTGCCGTTTCTAACAATATGGTCAAAATTGGGAAGCCAGAGGTTTTTACCACTCCCAAGCAGAAGAAGACACAAAGGGACATGGAAAAATTTTTGCGAAAAAAATCGCCCCATGCTAAACATGATCCTGTACTCCTTCCCCAGGTCTCCCGCTCACATGACCCGTCTGAACAATCAGATGCTGAAAGCGAAAATCTGGACCGTACACAAACAAAAGATGCCCAGCTGGTCACCTCCCAAAAATCTTTCCAAAGGATTATTGAAAATGCTCTTCAACCTGTTCTGTCAGAACTCTCAGATATTAAGAGCGACCTTAGGGAAATGGGGGTAGGGTGGAAAAGCTAGAGGAAAATCAAGCCTCTCTGATCGCCTACGGGAGGCGTCCACAGAAACATTTCACACTATCCAAGCTAGAATGAATAACCTCCTAGCATATGTGGAGGATCAAGACAACCGGGGTAGAAGAAACAACCTCCGTATCAAAGGTGTCCCAGAATCATCCTCAGACTCCTCGATCGTGGACCTCACTTATTCCATCTTAAGACCGCTACTTGATCCTGATGTCGCGCCTAACCTGACCTTGGAAAGAGCTCACAGGGCCTTAAGGAACAGGCCTAAAGAAGGCGAACCTCCCAGGGATATCATATGCAAAATTTTGCTCTCTTCCCATAGGGATGCCATACTCAAAGCGGCTAGAGAAAAAGGGGAGGTGGTTTTTGAAGGAGCTAAAATATCCTTTTTCCAAGACCTGTCGCCAGTCACTTTGAATAAAAGACGGCAGATGAAACCGGTCACGGAAGCTCTGAAATCCAAGGGAATCAGATATCGTTGGTTGTTCCCTTTTGGACTTTCCTTCACCCTGCAAGGATCCACAAGAATCATACGTAGACCGGACGACCTCGTGCCCTTGTGCGATGCTATTGGCCTTCTCCCTCTGCGATTCCTTCATGGCTCCAGATCACGGACATGACGGATCTTCCTGCCATTCCTGAAGCTGCCCCGTGGAAACCTGTCAGAGGTCGCCAATCCAGACGCAGACTACATGATGCGGCAGATTAACCTCTCTCCTTTTTCTTTGAGTAGCATTTGTGAATATGTTTAGTTTGCTGGTTAGCATGCAATATTTTTCTTTCACCATGCTTATATGACTACCCTATCCTCTTGTGCCTGGTCTTGTTTGGTCCTGAGTCATCCTGAAGCGCTGCAGGGTCTATACAGTTAACTAGGCTCGCTGGCATATTCGCTTCTTCCTGACTCCGAGGCCTGGAGACACGGTACGAAAGGCAGTTGTTGTGGCAGCACAATGTCACCTTTGTTACTAATTCTAGGGTTCTCCTTATACTCCCTACCGTTCTTGCACCTGCACTTGTATTGGAATATTAACCTTTCTTCCCTCTCGTTAGCTATTCTTGCTATAGCACTTGTACTGACGACTTGTTATTTCTCTTTGCAATGGCTGAAATTGTTGTTACCTCTTGGAACGTCCGGGATTGAACTCACCACAGAAGAGGTCACGCGTGTTTCAACACCTCAGGTCGCTACATTCAGACATTTCAATCTTTCAAGAGACACATTTCAAACGGGGTAAGACTCCCAATCTCCCTCTCACATACTTTTCACACTGGTACCATTCCTCCCACGCATCCTCTAAATCCAGAGGGGTCAGTATTGCTATTCGGAAGTCCATGCCCTTCACGCTACAGAATAGCATGATTGACCCAGAAGGCAGATACCTTTTCCTGAAAGGGTTGTTGGCAAATACTTTGGTTACCGTCGCAGGTATCTATGCCCCCAATTCCGGGCAGATACCCTGGCTTATCGACGCCCTTACTAAACTACAATCTTTCAGGGAAGGTCTCCTTATTGTGGGCGGTGATTTGAACGTGGCATTGGAACCCCTTTGGACTCCACGGCCAGATCATCCTCCATGTCGCACAGGCAGCTCAGGGCTCTTGGGAAGAAACTGAAATGCTTGCATTTGATTGATGTCTGGAGACTTTCCCACCCTCATGACAGGGACTACACACATTACTCAGAAGTCCATAGGTCCTACCATAGGATAGATTACCTCTTTATGCAATCCTCTGCTCTATCCCTGCTCAGAAGCACCAATATTGGTAACATCGGCATCTCCGATCACGCCCCTGTCTCTCTCTCTGTTATTATTGAGTCACTGCCTAAAAGAATGTATACGTGGCGGTTCAACGAATCGCTTCTAAAATCCTCTACGCACAAAAAAAGATCTCTGAGATTTTGACAAACTATTTTAAGGACAATCTCTCACCAGAAGTCTCCCTCCGATTATATTGGAAGCCCATAAGTCGGTAGTTAGAGGGGAACTGATAGCTTTGGGCACGCACATTAAAAAGCAGAGACAGAGACAGGTAGACGACTTACTACAACGGATTTCTGATTTAGAGCTTAGGCATAAAACTTCCTTTTCTGTCGAAGTCCTTGCTGAGCTATCCTCAAACAGGGACAAACTAAACCAATTGCTTAACTTTAAAGCTTCTAAGGCGTATTTGCACGCCAAACATAAAATATACCTGCATGGGAACAGAGGCTCTAGGCTCATGGCAGCCATGGCCAAACGGAGGCGCGAGCAGTTGTTTATTAGAGAAGTGGCCATCTCTGGGGGAGGTGTATCCGCTGATACGAAGGTCATAGCGGCCCAATTTGAGGAATTTTACTCTTCTCTTTACAATTTGAGGTCGCATGAGGGATCCCGGGATCGGTTAAATAGGATGAGTTTAATAAAGGGCTTCCTTAATTCGGTTCGGTTACCGTCCCTGTCTGACGCCCAACAACTACACTTAGCATCTCCATTCACTATCCAGGAACTCAACCTAGCCCTAAAAGCTCGCCCCCAAACAAGAGTCCGGGCCCAGACGGGTTACCAATATCTTACTACAGATCCTTTTCTGAAATTCTTCTCCCCCATCTCCTTCTATCCTTTAATTCCGCTGCGGTCTATAGGAATTTTCCCTCTCAGTCTCTGGAAGCACACATAACTGTTTTGCCCAAAGAGGGAAGGATCCTAAATTATGCAGTAGTTACAGGCCCATTTCTCTGCTGAACGCAGACATTAAACTCTATGCTAAACTGATAGCAAACCGCCTTCAATCTCTTCTACCGTCTTTGATTGATAATGAGCAAGTGGGTTTCATTAAAGGCAGAAAGGGCAAGGAAAATACTCTGCGTATTCTACATCTGATTCAGTATGCAAGGGAGAGGCGGGTCCCCATGGCCCTTCTTTCTACGGATGCCGAAAAAGCATTCGATAGAATCGACTGGCTATTTATGGAGCAGGTGTTGGTTAAGTTTGGCTTTCCAGGCCCGCTTATTTCAGCGATTCTCGCTCTTTACACCAACCCTTCAGCGTCCATACGTTTGAATGGTACTTTATCTGCTTCGTTCCGTATTGCTAATGGGACGAGGCAGGGGTGCCCGCTCTCTCCCTTGCTGTTTGTCTTAACCATGGAAACGCTTATTCAACGCATTAAGCAGGACCCGCGTATTAAAGGGGTTAACGTTGGCAACACCTGTAACTCGACTGCAGCATATGCTGATGACCTGTTGGTCATCACTTCCAACCCAGATGTTTCCTTTCCAGTTCTCTCCTCTATATTTGATGAGTATATGGCTGTTTCCAATTTTAAAATAAACGCATCGAAATCAGAGGCCATCAATATATCTTGCCCCAAGAATATGCTTTCCCGGGCGAAAGAGGGGTCCCCTTTTCAATGGTCAAATTCCTCCATTAAATATCTTGGGATCCTGCTCTCCCCACCCCCACTAATTGGTATTCGCTGAACTATGCCCCACTCCTATCCCAGCTACGTGGTGTAATCGACTCTTGGAAGATCCCATACATTTCCTGGATAGGTAGGGTAAACCTCTTAAAAATGATGGTGGTACCTAAAATACTTTATCTCCTCCAAACTCTCCCTATATATTTGCCTAAGTCCTTTTTCAAACAGTTGAGATCGATGTTTTTGAGATATATCTGGAATGGGAAGATGTGCAGGATAGCATACAGCGTAATGGCTAGACCCAAAGATAAAGGCGGAATTGGTCTGCCGGACGTTGAGCATCTGTACAAGGCCATTCAGCTATCTCGGATCATTGACTGGTATAAACACCTTTCTCCCAAAAGGTATGTTAAAATAGAAGAAACAATTGCGGGCTTTTCCCTGACACAAGCAGTGGTAGGAATAGGGACGGGTTCCAGACTTCCTTCATCCACTCCGTTACTAACCAAAGCACCCCTCACTGTTTGGGCTGAGGTTCATGCTACCACGGACATATGGCGACACCCCTCCCCTTACTGACTTTGGGCGACCTATTAGGCTTGTCGGAGCCATTTGGCTCACACTGGATGGATAAACAACGTTCCTTCAAAAAATACAAAGTGGTTGACATTGTTTTGGACGGGAACTTCCCAGATTTTGATACATTACAGACGCGTCTCCCTGACTCTCACCTAGATAGTCTAACTTACCAGACTCTCGCTCAGGGATATCGGAGTATTGAGTCCCCAAAACGATTGGAAAGAGAACTTTTCAGCTTTGAGAAATTGGCTACCGTTTCCTCCAACCCACCTAAACTTATCTCTACACTCCGTAAACTACTTGTTAAGCCGCATACCGAAATAGCTCCGTCCTACATAAATGCTTGGGAGAGGGAGCTCCAGGTAACCTTTCCACCAAACAGTGTCTCGGATATTCTTGCGCATGCCTGTGGTCTCTCCCGTTGCATCACGCTTCAGGAAACGTCCTACAAATTAGTTAGCCGCTGGTATAAAACACCGGCTTCTCTCCACCAAATGTACCCTCTTGTTCCTAACTCTTGCTGGAGATGTGGAGCATCTGAGGGGACATACAGGCATGTTTGGATGGAATGTCCGCTGATTATTGACTTCTGGTCTGGGGTATCGGCGGTGTTATTGCGGGTGTGCCCGAACTCTCCGGCGCTCACCCCCATTATGCTTTTTCTAAATGTTCTCCCAGAGGCCACACACGTTTATAATGTCACGTTATGGAGGTATCTGATTCTTACTGCTAAAAGCATGATCCCTCTCTATTGGAAACAACCATCTCCTCCCTCACTCTCTCATTGGCTAGCTAAGACGCAGCAGTTAGCGGTCTTGGAAGGTATGTGCGCTCACTCTGCCAAAGCTCTGAGCAAATATGAGAAAATTTGGAAGCCGTGGCTCACTTACTATAATAGCTCTGACATGCATCAACTCACTCAATGCGACGCTGGCTCCTCTGAGGTTACCCCCCGGACGTTCCAAGTGTAGTCATTCTGTGTGTCTTGCTGTTCGCGAATCCTTTATCTGATGCTTTATACCTGATAGCACTTTTTTAAGTACTGTCCGTTTTTGGTCTTCACAGACCTTATGGCTCCTGGACTTTTATTTATGCCGTGGTTCACTCGCTGTTATTATCTGATGTCAACACATTTGTGCAATATATGTTGCTAATTTATGCCTTGGTTTTTGGACATTCTTGACTATGTATGTTCATTTCCTACAAATAAAGAATGAATAAAAAAATAAATAAATAAGTAATATTGAGCAATAAAAAATCACATGTACCCCAAAATAGTACCAATTAAACTGTCACCTTATCCTGTAGTTTCCAAAATAGTTATATTGTTGGGGAGTTTCTACTGTAGTTTCCAATGTGACATGGGAACTTAAAATTATCCCAGTGAAATCTGCCCACCATAACCATATGGTGCTCTTTCAATTCAGTCCTGTATTGTGCCCATACAGCAGTTAATGACCACATATGCAATGTTTCTGTAAACTGCAGAATCAGGGTAATAAATATAGTTTTGTTTGGCTGTTAATGCTTATTGTGTTATAGGAAAATTTATTAAAATGGAAAATCTAGGAAACAAAAGTGAAATTTTGAAATGTTATCTCCATTTTACTTTAATTGTTATGGAACACCTTAACGGTTAATAAAGTTTGTAAGATCAGTTTTGAATAAGTTGAGGGGTGTAGTTTCTAAAGTGGTAATTTATCGGTGGTTTCTACTATGTAAGCCCCACAAAGTAAACAATATAAATGCATTTGGATTGCTCACCGGAATATAACATAGCCCAGCTGAAACCACTCTACTGGTTCTACCTTTTTTTTTAAATATCAATTTATTCTAAAACCAATACATTCAACACTCGTATAATAAAATAAAAACAAATTAATAAAATAAAACAAGATCATAGAGTTTGTTCGCACTTATTATATGAATACACACAAATATAATAAGGGAATCCAGTTTTCTTCACATTTTTTTTCATGTGCATTATAAAAACACTATTGAGCATGCACTTGATAACACTTGATCTAAGTTTGGAAGGCATGAGCGTCACCAATGTGATGGTGGCTTTGCTAGTCCAATCTGCACATTATGGAAAGAATATTCTTTATTTAAGTTGTACATGTATCCAGTCATTTTCTCTTTATTTCAATGACACTGATTTGTGCATATTTCACACAACTGAATGATTTTGCATTTCTTTCAAATATGTATGCAAACAACTAAAACGTCGAACATGGCAGATGGGAAAAGGACATGTTGAGCAGAGAGCAGGTTCAAAGGCTTGGGTATAATGTGACATAGATCATCCTTTTTGAGTAGAATACTAATTCTTTCCTATAGAATATTATTGATAGTTATGTTTTAATGATTTAATTACCCTTAACTAGCATTACCAAGGTTTTTATAACATCTAAATCTACTGATATAAAACAGTAACTACAAGTTACTAGTATAATGCGTTATATTTTTTGCTTACTATAATTTGCCAGACATGTAAAGCCATAACATTAAAACCAACTACCAAATATAATGTAGACCCCCCCCCCTTTGTAGTGACAAAATAGCACTGACTAGTTGCCTTCCAATGAAAGACGACACTATTTGTTTCAGTACCTAATATGATCTTTATTTATTTTTCCAGCACAGTGTACACCAAGTTCATTGTCATAAATAGCTCTGACCTCTTGTGACATGAAGTCCCAAAGACCTGTGAAGGTGCACTGTGATTAGCAGAAGTCCTTGCAAGGTGGAGCCTCCCTGGATTAGAATTGTTTTTCAAGCACCTTCCAAAAATTCTCAATTAGTTGCTCAATTCTTGGAATTTGGAGGCCACAAACCCCTTCTGTTCAATTTTTTTTAATTCTGGCAGGTCACATTATCCTTCTGAAAGTAGTCACTGCCATGAGGGAATACCAATGTAGAAGAGTACTTTGTCTGAAAAAGTGTTCAACCACTTCTTGCATGATGCCGTAAATATTCCGCAACTATTACACCACATGGAAATGTTGCGCCTCAGGAACTAAGTTGCCACAATCAGCAGTGGATGTCAACATTAACATACAGATGACATCCTGCTGCAGCAGCGAGATTGGTGCTTGCACCAATCCCAATTGTGTAACCCCTTAGATGTCCCAGTCAATAGCGAGGGTTTTACATAGGGAGAAATCTCCATCTTTCCTCCATTGGGACCCACGTGATGCAATTGCAGTTTCTATGGCAGCTGGAGGCCTTGCATAAACCATGAAACCTGCCATGTACCAAAGCCTACCAGGTCCTGCCAGAGGCAGGGTCTAGTAAGTGTATTGTCAATGTAAAACTGACAGGTACAATACACTGGAATAGTTGACTACTGCAGTGTATTGAACCAGCAATCGGAACATCTTCATGTGGAAAAAAAAACATAAAAATGCGAGTAAAAAAATAGCTTTTCCATGTATCCACTCACTTATAATTGGTTGGAAATGAAAAAAATAAAATAAATGAACTACACATAGAGATTTGCGAATCGAAGCTGAGAAAGTTCGATCCAAATTTTTTGATTTGCACCGAAGCTGAATTTCCTCGCGCTTCGTGGTAATGAATCAAATTTTTTCCTAAAATGGCTGCTACATGTGTGAGGACATGGAAAAATAACTCTGGGAAGGCGGGATCACCCATAATGCCATGCATGCAGCCAATCAGCAGCCAGCCAGCCCTGTGATGTCACAGCCCTATAAATAGTGTCAGCCATCTTAGATTCTGCCATTTACCAGTGTACTTAGTGCAGGGAGAGAAATCTTCAGGCACTAGGGACAGTGATAGGAAAGACTTGATTGTGGTGAAAAAACGATTTATATGTGCAGAGAAAGGATAGGGAGGAATCGTTCAACAGTATTTTTGTAGAACAAAGTTTAGTAGGGGGAGGTTACAAACTGGGTAACAGGAACAATCCTATTACACCTTGGTGCACTGGCTGGGGATCCAAATTGCCATTATACAGCAAACCGTTATTGTTATTGGGGTGCAAGTGCTGTTTGATTAAGCCATTAACAGAGTTTTTTACAAGGAAATAATTCTACAGTACATTGAATTTACTCTTTTTCAGTGCAGTTATATGTTGTAAAGCCCTTGTTGCTATGTATTAGTGGCAAAAGGAAAATATATTTGCCCTTGTGTGGTGCAGAGATATAGTCTAAAGCCTAGTTTGCCGTGTATTAGTGGCGAAACAAAAATATATCCGCCGTTAAGCGTTGCACTTATCTGTTGAAAAGCCTTTTGTGCTGTGTAAAATATGAAAAAGATTAGTGCCTAATTGCCTTTCTGTGGTGCAGTGATATAGTCTAAAGCCCAGTTTGCCATGTATTAGTGTGAAACCAAAATATATTTGCCATTCAGCGTTGCACTTATCTGTTGAAAAGCCTTTTGTGTTGAGTAAAAGTTGAAAAAACGGAGGGCCTAATTGCCGT
The DNA here is from genome assembly GCA_033119425.1 of Bufotes viridis. NCBI lineage: Eukaryota > Metazoa > Chordata > Amphibia > Anura > Bufonidae > Bufotes > Bufotes viridis. The sequence goes on from CM065590.1 coordinate 172,786,249, forward strand.
TCTGCGGCGCAGTGATATATTCTAAAGCTCAGTTTGCCATGTATTAGTGGCGAAACAAAAATATATTCGCTGTTAAGCGCTCCACTTATCTGTTGGAAAGCCTTTTGTGTTGTGAAAAAGTAGAAAAAAATTAGGGTTTCATTGCCATTCTGCTTTGCAGTGATATATTCTAAAGACCTTTTTGGTTTGTATCAGTGGCGAAAGAAAAAATATTTGATCTAACATTTGATTATTTGATCTAACAATATGTCAGACAGAGAAGTGCCAGGCCTCTGCTCAAGAATGTGTCAGAGGCCAAAATGTTTCTGGCGCAGGCAGAGGTCGCAGCAGGGTAAGGGGGCATGGCAACAGGGGTTGCAGCGAGAGGCCTGAGCTCCCGCTGTCATCTAGCGGTTGTGTCTTGACCAGCAACCCAACAGTTCTTGAATGGTTGACTCGGTCATCCACTTTGTCCCAATTGACATCAGACACCCCCAACCAAGAGTCGGTGGTTCCTATTTAGTTGGCATGGCCCCGAAGCAGGCTCTGTACCTTCACCTAGGTGAACATGGCCATATGTAAAATATGTGGGCAGAAGATGAAGCGTGGCCAGGGTGCAAAGTTGGCACCACGGCCCTGCGTCAACATATGCAGTGTCACCATAAAATGGCCTGGGAGAACCGTGGCTACGATCTGGTAGACCAGCCTGCCGCAGCAACCCCTGCATCACCCAGTGGCATGCACCCGGTTTCAGGCAGTCAAGGCTCCACAACCTCAACCGAAGGGAGCTGTCTGTCCTTTCCATTATCTGCTGATCCTGATGCTCCTACTCATCGCCCTCCTAATCCTCGTCAGTCATTTCGTCAGCAATCGATCAACGAAGTGATTGCCAAGAGACAACAGTATGTGTGCACTCATCCAACGGCGCAGAAGGTGTTCCTGGACAGCCACACCAGCAACTTGGCCAGATGACGCCGCTTCTGCCTCCACGTTGTCTCACCGTTGGTCCTGCGATAATGTCCGCCTCTGTCTCCTCATCCTCCACCGAGTCCTCAGCCTCCACTGCAGGGACAAGTCACAGTGCCCCTCCAGCATACCAAATGTACAGGGCATGGTTGTGTCACGCTGTTCTGCACCTCGTTTGCTTGGGCGAACTGAGTCACAAAGAGGAGGAAATGCTCCATCTCCTTATTCAAGAAATCGAATCCTGGCTTTTTCCACGACAACTCAAAATCTGAGCCATGGTGTACATCGCAAAGCACACCCTCCTTGAGCTGCAGCAGCCAAACATAGGAATTCCATCCTCCATATGTTGGACCGACTATACGAACAGAGAAAGTCCATCAATGATTTCTTGATGATCCAAGTGGAAAGGAGTACTCCCCTGTGTAACCTCGATGTCAGCCAGTGGCAGCTCATGCGTGACACCTGCTGTTTTCTCAGGCCCTTTGAAGACGCCACGTTATTTGTCAGTTGCCAGGAGTATGGGATGAACGACGGTATTCCACTGCTTCATGTCCTGGAACATATGGTGGTAACAAAGGCTGGTCAGGGGACAGGAGAAGTGGCGCTTAGATCTCATGGCCACATGAGCCCTGTGGGGGCTAAACTGGAAGAGGAGGAGGAGGGGGAGGAGGACATTGGAGAAGCCACAGGGCGATGAGTAGGAGGAGGCAGAGAACCCAGACACACTGTGGCAGTATGCAGTGGAGATGGAGACAGGGAGTCCCTCCGAATCACTTGCAGAAATGGCCCAATGCATGCTCACTTGCTTGCGTAGTGACAGCCGAATTGTCACCATTCGGAAGAGGGATGACTTCTGTCTCTCTACTTTGTTGGACCTTCGCTACTGGAACAAAATAGGGGCCTTTTTTACACCCGCTGAGATGGAGGACAAACTGAACTACTATAGAGACATCCTATGTCAGTTGGCCGCTGCCTATCTCGCCCATTGTTCGTCCTCTTGCAGTTATGACCGGGTGGGCCCTCTGCGCTCACGTTCTACTGCCATGGCTGCTGGGGAGGGGTGGGGTGGCAGGAGCAGTATCAGCTCTATCAGCAGCAGCCTGAGTCTACAGTCACTGATGAGCAGCTTTCTTCACCCGCCTAGTGAAGAAACTACTCAGCAGCAGCAGCTAGACCTGGAGAAGGACCTGAATCAGCAAGTGTTGGCATACTTGGACAGCACCCTGCCACCACACATTGAAGATCCGCTTGACTACTGGGCAACCAAACTGTATTTGTGGCCGCAACTGGCAGAGTTTGCCCTGGAAAAGCTATCCTGCCAGTTCACTAATCTGGCATTTGAGTGGGTGTTTAGTGGACGGGGCCATAGTTACCCCAAGTAGAACTTGCCTGTCCACCCAAAATATGGAGATACTGACCTGTCAAGATGAATCAGGTGTAGATCATCCAGGATTTCCACCCACCAATGCCTGATGCATCCATGGTGCCACACCAACACTTTGACAAAAGAGACCAGTTTCTTCTGGCTACCTGCCTCAGCTACTATTCTGATGCTGCCACCCACCTGATGCCACACATCAGATACCAAGTGTTCCTTCTTTTACCCACTATCTTCAGCGGGTACTGGGATTGCTACCCACCTCCACACTATTTCACCTTGCCACTCTATGGTCTCCTCATGCTGCTGCCACCTCCAAACTATGTTACCTTTCCACTTTTTTGTCTCCTCACACTGCTGCCACCTCCACAATATGTCACCGTGCCACTTTGTGGTCTCTTCGTGCTGCTTCCACCTCCACACTATGTCACCTTGCCACTCTGTGGCCTCCTATTGCTCCCGCCTCCTCCACACTGTCATTGTACCACTCTCTGGCCTCCTCCTAATGCAGCTGCTGTGACCTCCACACTCTGCCATTGTGCCACTCTCTGGCCTCCGCCTAATGCAGCTGCTGCGACCTCCACACTCTGCCATTGTGCCAGTCTGTGGCCTCCTCATGCTGCTGCCACCTCAACACTATGCCACCTTGCCACTCTGTGGCCTCCTGACGCTGCTGCCACCTTCACACTCTGTCACTTTGCCACTATATGGTCTGGCTGTAATTGGCCAAGTGCAGCAGGTGACCCAGCCGCTATATAGGTTGGAGTTATGTAGCGCCTCATGTCACTCTGCTCTTCACAGTGTAGAGATAGGATGCTGCTGCTGCTGCTGTGAGGGAGAGATTAGGCAAGAATTCTGGTGTACTTGGTGTTCAATCTTCAAACTACAACGATTATTGAGGGTGCTATGCTACATTTTTGTACCCAGCCCTGAGCCCAGTGACACTGAAAAATAACTTTCAATCCATCTGCTAGTTCGGTGAGCGTCGGTGGACATTTTTGAAACTGCAGTGCACTTGCAACTACATGTGAACTGCATGTGTGCCAGGGACATTACTTTAATGCCCTGCATGTGTGCCAGGGACATTACTTTAAGGCCCTATTCACACGTCCGCAATGTCGTCCGCATGTATTCCGCAATCTCTGCATTTCTGACAGTCCAATACAACTGTAACATACTGCATTTACATTGGTGCTATAAAAAACACACTTTTTATGCAAGGTGGTGACAGGGACGTAAATGTGTAAAAATCGTCTGTTCCATTGGTGGGTGACCTTTTACCATTTTTGCTGTATACAAACCCCTGCTCTGCATAGGTGACAGGGAGGTAAATTTGTAAAAATTATCTGTTACATACTTGGGTGACATTAACCACCTCCCGTCACGCTAACGACGAAAGGCTTGCGGGAGGTAGCAGTCTCAGGTCTCGATCACACCTATCGGTGTCATCTCGTGAGACCTGAGATTTCATGTGAACACGCGCATGCGCAGCAGGGTACAACTTATTCTACAGCCTGCCAGTGCTGATCGTTCGCTGGCAGGCTGTAGATGTCAATAAATCGCATCCAAATCGCATATCAGATGCTATTTTGTAAACAGCGTCTGATATACCTGCTGCCTGCTCCTCTGGTGGTCCCTTTTGCTTGGGACCACCAGAGGACACAGGCAGCTATGTAACTGCACCAATCAACACACACCAACCCCCAACTCCCCCCCCCCTGTCACTTATAAACCCGTTATTAACCCCTGATCACCCCATATTAACTCCCTGATCACCCCCTGTCAACCCCATGTCATTGATCACCCCCCTGTAAGGCTCCATTCAGACGTCCGTATGTGTTTTGTGGATCCATGGATCCGCACATTGCCTGAACTATATAGAAAATGCCTTTTCTTGTCCGCAATTGCGGACAAGAATAGGACATGTTCTATATTTTTGCGGATCTGGAAGTGCAGACCCGGAGGTGCAGATCCGCAATTCCGGATCCGAGCGGGACAATGTCTGTCCCCATAAAAATGAATGGGTCCACAATTCCCTTCCGCAAAATGTGGAACAGAATTGCGGACGTGTGAATGGGGCCTAAGGGTCCCTTATCACCGTCAGTTAGTTAGCTACTTGTTAGGTAGTTAGCGCCCAGCCCACCGCACCGCAGTCACTGATTAGTCGCTGATTAGCGTCATCGCTGTCGCTAATCAGCACTAGTACTATATAGTTTCTGTGAGTGAACAAGACTGATGGCAATCAGATCTATATCAGTACATTAGGGTCTCCTTAGGCTCTACAAAAAACGCAGTGTTTGCCCGATCAGACCTGATCTTGTGCCCACACTTGCGTTCAGTCCGCCCCACCTCAGTGACATAATTTATTTTTCTGATCACTGCAAAAACACCGTAAAATTGCTGCTGCGCTATAAAGATCACTTTTGAGCTTTTTTGAACTTTATTAGCGATCGCAGCTTTAGGGTCCATTCACACGTCCGTGGTGTGCTGCGGACCCGCAAATTGCGGATCCACAGCACACCATTCCGGCACTCTCCATAGAGATTCCTATTCTTGTCTGCAGGCTGCGGACAAGAATAGGACATGCTCTAACTTTTGCTGAGCTGCGGCCGGATGTTTCGGGGCTGAAACCCGGAAGTTCACGGCCACAGCTTCGCAAATGCTGATGCGGAGAGAACATAGTGTGCTCTCCAAATCACCGCCGGCCCCATTCACACTGAATGGGTTAGCGGAAATTGATTTTTATTTTTTTGTTTTTCTTACAAAGTCTCATCTTCCACTAACTTGTGACAAAAAATTAAATTTTACATGAACTCAGCATACACCTCACGGAATACCTTGGGGTGTCTTCTTTCTAAAATGGGATCACTTGTGGGGTATTTATACTGCCCTGGCATTTTAGGGGCCCTAAAGCGTGACAAGTAGTTTGGAATCCAAATGCGTAAAAATGCCCATCGAAATCCTAAAGGTACTCATTGGAATTCGGGCCCCTTTGCGCATCTTGGCTGCAAAAAATTGTCACTCATGTGGTATCTCCGTACTCAGGAGAAGTAGGGCAATGTGCTTTGGGGTGTATTTTTACATATACCCATGCTGGGTGTGAGAAATATCTCTGTAAATGACAACTTTTTTAATTTTGTTATACAAAGTTGTCAATTTACAGAGATATTTCTCTCACCCACCATGGGTACATGTAAAAATAGACACCAAAACACATTTCCCTACTTCTCCTGAGTATGTCGATACCACATGTGTGACACTTTTTTGCAGCCTAGGTGCGTAAAGGGGCGGAAAGTCCAATGAGTACCTTTACCCTCAGTTCACACCTGAGCGTTTTACAGCGCGTTCAAACGCACAGTAGGTGCAGTAGGTGACATTTTACCATGTTTGCCATATACAAACCCCTTCTCTGCATAGGTGACAGGGAGGTAAATTTCTAAAAATCATCTGTTACATTGGTGGGCGACATTTTACAATTTTTGCCATATACAAACCCCTGCTCCGCATAGGTGACAGGGAGGTAAATTTGTAAAAATTGTCTGTTCCATTGGTACAGTAGGTGACATTTTACCATGTTTGCAATATACAAACACCTGATCTGCATAGGTGAGAGGGAGGTAAATTTCTAACACTCATCTGTTCCATTGGTTGGGTGACATTTTAACATTATAGACATATATAAACCCCTGCTCTGCATAGGTGAAAGGGAAGTAAATTTGTAAAAATCATCTGTTACATTCTTGGGTGACAATTTACAATTTTTGCCGTATACAAACCCCTGCTCTGCATAGGTGACAGGGAGGTAACATATGAGGCGGTGAGCGGGAAGGCTGAAGTTACGTTGTAGCGCAGACAGACGAGCAGCAGCAGGATGTGAACGCTGGAAGCGCGCACATATGGCCCGCAATTTATGCAGCAGCTCTGACATGTTGGGGTAGTTGTGAATGAACTTCTGCACCACCAAATTCAGCACATGCGCCAGGCAAGGGATGTGCGTCAAACCGGCTAGTCCCAGAGTCCCAGAGCTGCGACGAGATTTTGCCCATTATCGCACACCACCAGGCCGGACTTGAGGCCCACAGGCAGAAACCACTCGTCGGTCTGTTGTTCAATACCCCGCCACAACTCCTGCACGATGTGGGGCCTGTCCCCCAAACATATGAGTTTCAGAACGACCTGCTGACGTGTACCCCGGGCTGTGCTGAAGTTGGTGGTGAAGGTGTGTGGCTGACTGGATGAGCAGGTGGAAGCAGAGGAGGAGGAAGCCGAGTAGGAGGAGGAGGCTACAGGAGGCAAAGAATGATGCCCTGCGATCCTTGGCGGCGGAAGGACGTGCGCCAAAGAACTCTCCCCCTGGGGCCCAGCCGCCACTACATTTACCCAGTGTGCAGTTAGGGAGATATAGCGTCCCTGGCCATGCTTACTGGTCCACGTATTTGTGGTTATGTGGACCTTGCCACATATGGCGTTGCGCAGTGCACACTTGATTTTATCGGATACTTGGTTGTGCAGGGAAGGCACGGCTGTCTTGGAGAAGTAGTGGCGGCTGGGAACAACATACTGTGGGACAGCCATCGCCATCACCTGTTTGAAGCTGTCTGTGTCCACCAGCCTGAATGACAGCATTTCAAAGGCCAGTAGTTTAGAAATGCTGGCATTCAGGCCCAGGGCTCGAGGGTGGCTAGGTGGACATTTACGCTTTCTCTCCAAGGTTTGTGAGATGGAGAGCTGAACACTGTCGTGTGACATGATAAAGATGCTTGGTGACGCAGGTGGTGGTGTCGGTGGCACATCCTCTGTTTGGTGGGCAGCAGGTGCCAACATTCCTCCCGAAGGTGAAGAAGAGGCCGAGGCAGCAGCAGAAGAGGCAGCAGGGGGAGCCTGAGTGAGTTCCTTGTTTTTAAGGTGTTTACTCCACTGCAGTTCATGCTTTGCATGTAGATGCCTGGTCATGCAGGTTGTGCTAAGGTTCAGAACGTTAATGCCTCGCTTCAGGCTCTGATGGCACAGCGTGCAAACCACTCGGGTCTTTTATGGACAGATTTACACTTGGAGATGCACAGTAGCGTGTGAAAAAATATGTAGGATTCTGCCTTCAGCAATTGTATTTTAACACTTTGTGTAATATAACCTTTAACGTACAGAAATACAATGGGAGATGCACGGTAGCGTGTGAAGTTATTGAGGATGACCCTCTCAGCATTTAGCAACTGAATTTCACCCCAGAAAAAAATATACCCTTTTACGGACAGATTTAAACTAGGCCTGCAACAGCAAGAACACCAGATTCATGGTATTGCTATTTTGGCAATTAAATTTCACCCCAGAAAAAAATATCCCCTTTTACAGAGGGATCTAAACTAGGCCTGCGACAGCTGGAACACCAGATTCAGGGTATTGCTATTTTGGCAATTAAATTTCACCCCATAAAAAAATATACCCTTTTATGGACAGATTTAAACGAAGCCTGCAACAGCTGGAACAGTTTTACTGTATTTCTATTTTTGCAACTAAATTTCATAGCAGAAAATAATAAATCCTTTGACGGACACTATTAAACTTGGCCAGCCACTGCTGGGACACTAGATTTACGGTATTGCTACTTTGGCAATTGAATGTCACCCCATCAAAAAATACATCCTTTGCCGTACACTATTAAACTTGGCCAGCCACTGCTGGGACACCAGATTTACGGTATTGATATTTTGACAATTGAATTTCACCCCAGAAAATAATAAATCCTTTGCCGGACACTATTAAACTTATCCAGTCACAGCTGGAACACCAGATTTACGGTATTTCTATTTTTGCAACTAAATTTCACCGCAGAGAATAATATATCCTATGACGGACACTATGAAACTTGTCCGTCAGATTTACGGTATTGCTATTTTGGCAATTGAATTTGACCCCAGAAAATTATCTATCCTTTGCTGGACACTATTAAACTTCGCCAGCCACTGCTGGGACACCAGATTTACGGTATTGCTATTTTGGCTATTGAATTTCACCCCAGAACAAAATATATCCTTTGAAGGACACTATTAAACTTTGACAGCCACTGCTGGGACACTAGATTTAGGGGATTGCTATTTTGGCAATTGAATTTCAACACAAATTTTTTTTTATCCTTTGCAAGACAGCAGACAGTATTACACTTTGCTAGCCACAGCTGGAACACCAAATTTAGGGGATTGCTATTTTGGCAATTGAATTTAACCCCTTAATAAAATATAGAAATTTCTATTCTGAGTTTCTAGGGGTGACATTAACCACAGCCAAGCCCCTGATGTAGGATATAGCAAAAAAAAAAAACTAGTATTGATGGATTGATGGACTTGGTGGCAGCTTGTGCTGATGCTCCACAAGACACAAAATGGCCACTGATCAAAGTGACAGAAAAACGCTCTGTGCAGCCTAAAAACCAGTGAGCAAGTAACTAGCAGAAGTTGAATGATTCACAGCTCTAGATCGATCACTTCATTTGGTGTTTTTGCTGACTTTTCCCTGCCTAGTCTCGCCCTCACAGAAGCTGCGTCCGCTCCCTACCCTAATCAGAGCAGTGTGACGTGCGGCGCTACGTTACTCCAGCTTAAATATAGGCTGGGTCACATGCTGCACTTGGTCAATCACAGCCATGCCATTAGTAGGCATGGCTGTGATGGCTTCTTAGGACAAGAAGTAATACGCTAGCTTATTGGCTGCTGTGCAGCCCTTCAGAAAGCGGGAAGAATTCGCCGAATAACGGACCTGAACCCGAACTGTTTTGAAAATATTCGGGTCCGGGTCCCGAACACCCCAAAATTCGGTACGAACTCGAACTATGCTCGAACTGTTCGCTCAACCCTAATGGTGAACCCTTAAAACTAAGTAAAAAAAAAACATACAGAATCCCAATTTCTGCCCACCTCACCTTCCAAATAATAAAATAAATAGCCATATGTACCCCAAATGGTATAAATAAAAACTACAGCTTATCCTGAAAAAAAGTCCTCACACAGCGACATCTACCGAACAATAAAAATGTTAGGTATGTGGTGATGCAAAATAGAACAGATTTTTAACCCCATAAGGATCCGCGCTGTACATGTACGGCTCTGGTGGACGTGACTTAAGGACAAGCGCCTTACATGTACCGCGGGCAGATCGGGCGGCTGTAGGAGATGCGCCCACACAATCAGCGGTAGTGATGCGGCAGTCACTGACAGCCGGACCTCTGCTGTATACGCCGGCATCAGTGAAAACACAGACCACATTAACCCTCGCACTGCCACGGTCAGCTCTGACCGTGGCACATGCGGGATCGTGCCGGGTGCGGGGTGGCCATCAGGTCCCCGCGCTGCTATGACAGGGACCCAATGGCATGGAAGGTAGCCCGATGCCTTCCTTAGGCATCGTGGCTGCCTTCCGTGACAGCCTGTGAGATCCAGCCCCCTGGATATCAAAGGCAGGAAGGCTGTAAGTTTATTACATTGTGAAATACACTTACAGCCAATGCATTGCAATACAGAAGTATTGTGATGCATTGTAAAGGGGGATCATATCCCCAAACGTTGAAGTACCAGAGCGGGACAAAAAAAAAAATGAAAAAAAAAGTAAAAAAAAATTAAGTTTTCCCCCAAAAATTAAAAGTTTCAAGTAAAAAAAAAAGTGTCATTTTCCCAAAATAAAGTTAAAAAAAATTGTAAAAAATAGATAAAAAAAGAAAAGTAGACATATTAGGTATCACCATGTCTGAATAAACTGGCTCTATAAAAATATCACATGACCTAACCCCTCAGATGAACACCTTCAAAAAAAAAAGTGTGCTAAAAAAACATTTTTGTCACCTTACATCACTAAAAGTGCAACATCAAGCAATCAAAAAGGCTTATGCCCCCCAAAATAGTACCTATCTAACTGTCACCTCATCCTGCAAAAAATGAGCCCACACCTAATACAATCGCCCAAAAATAAAAAAACTATGGCTCTCAGACTATGAAGACACTAAAACTTGCTTTTTTTTGTTTCAAAAATGCTTTTATTGTGTTAAATGTAAAATAAAATAAAAAAGTAGACATATTATGTATCGCCATGTCTGTAACAACCTGCTCTTAAAAAAATACCACATGACCTGACCCCTCAGATGAACACCATAAAAAAAATGGTGTAAAAAAAGCCATTTTTTGTCACCTTACATCACAAAAAGCGACCAAAAAGTTATGTACACCCCAAAACAGTGCCAATCAAACCTTCATCCCGCAATAATGATACCCTACCTAAGACAATCTCCCAAAAAAAAAAAAAATGTCTCTCAGACTATGGAGACACTAAAACATGATATTTTCTTTTTTGTTTCAAAAATGACATTATTGTGTAAAACTTAAATAAATAAAAAAGTATACATATTAGGGATTGCCACATCTGTAAGGACCTGCTCTATAAAAAATATCACATGACCTAACCCCTCAGGTGAACACTGTAAAAACGTAAAATAAAGACGGTGTCAAAAAAGCCATTTTTTGTCACCTTACATCACAGAAAGTGTAATAGCAAGCGATCAAAAAGTCATATGCACCCCAAAATAGTCTGTCATCTCATCCCGCAAAAATGATACCCTACCTAAAACTATGGCTCTAAGACTATGGAGACACTAAAATATGATTTTCTTTTTTGGTTCAAAAAGGATATTATTGTGTAAAACTTAAATAAATAAATAAAAGTATACATATTAGGTATTGCCACATCCATAAGAACCTGCTGTATAAAAATATCACATGATCTAACCACTCAGATGAAGACCGTAAAAAAAAAAGTTTGTCAAAAAGCGATTTTTGTCACCTTACATCACAAAAAGTGTAATACCAAGCGATCAAAAAGTCATATCCACAGTAAAATAGTACCAATAAAACCGTCATCTCATACTAAAAATAAAGAGCCCTTACATAAGAAAGTCACCCCAAAAAAATAAAATAACTATGGCTTTCAGAATATCGAGACACTAAAAAACAATTTTTTTTCAAAAATGCTTTAATATGTAAGACAACCAACAACAAAAAAAAAAAAGTAGTCATATTTGGTATTGTCGCATCCGTATCAACCTTTCAGATAAACATTCAGATGAACATTGTAAATAACCAAAAATAAAAAGGGTGCTAAAACAGCTATTTTTTGTTACCTTTGTAATAAACAACATCCAAAAATCATATGTACCCAAAAATAGTACCAACAAAATTGCCACCTTATCCCGTGGTTTCCAAAATGGGGTCTTTTTTGGAATTTCTACTCTAGGGGTGCATCAGGGGGTCTTTAAATGTGACTAGTGATGTCGCGAACATAAAATTTTCCGTTTGCGAACGGCGAACGCGAACTTCCACAAATGTTCGCGAACGGGTGAACCGGGCGAACCGCCATAGACTTCAATAGACAGGCGAATTTTAAAACCCACAGGGACTCTTTCTGGCCACAATAGTGATGGAAAAGTTGTTTCAAGGGGACTAACACCTGGACTGGGGCATGCCGGAGGGGGATCCATGGCAAAACTCCCATGGAAAATTACATAGTTGATGCAGAGTTGGGTTTTAATCCATAAAAGGCATAAATCACCTAACAATCCTAAATTTTTTTGAACAACGTGGTTTAAAACATCCAGTGTGTGTATATGATCAGGTATGATGTTGTATCGATCAGGTAGTGTAAGGGTTACGCCCGCTTCACAGACATTGACAGACCAAACTCCCCTTTTAATGCACCGCAAACAACTGCAAACAGTCCATTTGCACAACCGCAAACTCCCCATTTGCACAAGGTTGGATACCAAGCTAGCCATGTCCCGGTAATGTCATTGAAGGTTTCTTCCTCCACCCAGCCACGTACAACACCAAGGGTCCCCGAAAGGTGAATTGAATTGATTTTGTCGAACAGGGAGATGGTTAAACAAACGCTGGCTCCCTGTTTTAATCCACGGTCACTGCGTCTGCGCCATGCAATTTACTCTCACACCCGATATGAGTGTTATTTTCTGTAGTTCTCTTCTCATCAGTTTAATCCCTGTTATGTCCCCAATCTGGGGTCCATTTGTTGGTATCACTAAACTTGCAGGGGTATATATACATGGAGGTGATATATGGAAGTTTAAATCCTCCCAATGTCCTGTGGCTTATATCATATATGTACACCTGATGTGATGTAGCCTATATCATGAATGGCGTGACATGTGTTATGCCTCTATATGAAACACGCATAGGAGATAGCCTCATTCAGACCCCTGGGATGAACAGTCTGTAATTTAAAGATCCTAAAAGCTTCCTTGCGGAGCAGTGGTGTAATAATATCCCCACCACAAATGGATCTTTTAACCTGTTCAATCCCCTGTACCTTCAGCAAGTCCGGGTTGCCATCATGACATTCACATACATGATTTGCCACAGACGTATCTCGATGATTCCTGAAAACCGACAGATGTTTGCCTATTCTGCTCCTAAGCTCACGTTTGGTTTTACCTACATATTGCAGGCCGCACTGACAGGTAAGAGGGTACACAATACCCATTGATGTACACCTGATGAAGGAACGGTCCTTTATGATATAGCCGCATATTATACAGGAACAACAAGAGAAGGTTCCTGTTAGAGTGTTCTTCAACCATGTGTCAGGTGTAGGGCGCGTGAACAAGCTGTGCTCTAATCGGTTGTGCAGGTTGGAACTGCGCCGATATGTAATGGAGGAATGTTCTGGTATCAGTGAACTGATGTCTGGGTCAGACTGCATAATGGGCCAGTGGCGTTGTAAAATATCACGTATCTGTTAATAGGCCTTGTCATAATTCTCAGGGTAGCTTTATCCTTTGTCCTCATTCTGGGTACAAGGAGTTCACCACGATCAGTACTCATAGAGTGAAGAAATGCCCTTTTTAATATGTACTGCGGGTATCCCTGATTCAAAAACAGAGTTTTCAGATGACACACAGCGGCTTTGAACTCGCCAAGTTCAGAACAATTTCTTCTGGCCCTCAGGTACTGCCCTTTCAGAATACCTCTTCTAAGGGCCAGCTGATGTTCACTCTCCCAATGTAGGAGACTGTTATTGGATTTTTGTTTTCTGAACGAATTGGCGGTTATTCTCCTGTCTGTACTTATTGTGATTATGAGATCTAAGAATGTAATTTAACACTCATGAATTTCTGATGTGAAGTACAAGCCTAGCTGATATATATTCAATTCCGCCACGAAATTGATGAAGCTCTCCCTTGTTCCTTTCCATAATACCAACATATCATCAATGTATCTAATCCAGATCTGTAAAGATGATGTGTAATGCTCCATTATGTCACCAAATACAACCTCTTTTTCCAACCAGCCCAGGTAGAGGTTTGCAAAAGTCGGGCCGCAGGGACTGCTAATGGCAACCCTCCTGAGCTGGTGGTAAATATGACGATCAAAGAGAAAGATGTTGCATGTGAGGACAAAGTCCAGCAGTTGTATCAGGAAGATGTTATGGCGATGGTAATCTTCGCCTCTCTGCTGGAGGAAGGCTTTGACAGCCCGACAACCATTGTCACGAGGTATAGAGATGTACAAGGCCTCCAAATCCAAATTTGCCAGCCACATATCATCCTCGCATTAGATGCCATTAGTGATGAGCGAGCACCAAAGTTTTCGGGTGTTCGGGTACTCAGTCCAAACACATACCGATATTCGTGCACTCGGCCGAGCACCCGAGTATAATGGAAGTCAATAGAAGACAACCAGGCATCCCCTGCTCGGATGAGGGGAGGGTGCCTGGTCCATTGGAAAAGGTAAGAAAGTGACAGAAACACCGCCAAAATGGATATGAACAGCATGGGGACCTTGTCTGGGTGCATCTTGGACTCCAATGTCGCTGTTGGAAACCATATTGTCCCAGTTGTCCGCCACTTTTACATAGTGACAAAATCATGCCCAAAATCACGCCCCCTAAAAAAAAAAAGACATTTTTAGAGGTAAAATTGTTAGGAAACAATTGTCCTTAACATTACAAGGAAGAAGCACTCCGATACAGCCTGTATATCACATAAAGGAGCGCCTCATTCACACGGTGCTACAATTGTTCAGGTACACTGCTGCATTCATAAAGTGTATGCACTAAGAGAAAGGGCTGGCAAAAATTACAAAGAACCGGCACTACACTCTTTATAAAACATTGAGGGTGAGAGCCTAAAGCCTATTGAACCCCATAAAACATTGCAGTGATGGGCTACAGGTGAGCAGACCTTATAAAGCATTGGAAGTGAGGGCCTGAAGCCGAGCGAACCCTACAAAACATTGTAGTGAGGGCATATATATATTGTATGGAACAGGAGACAGAGGAGGAGGCAGATGAGAACACAAGATTCAAACATATACCCTTTTTTTTGCGGTGAAAAGGGTGCATCTGAATTTTGTGGATTGAGTACATTATAAAGCATACATTTAAATTGAGTGTTTGTTCCTCATTAGCTCAGCTTTCCTCTGGTGGAGTGGAGTAGTCAGGGGCAATCTAGGCCTTGTTCATTTTTATCTAAGTCAACCAGTCAGCATTGTCAGTGGATAAGTGGATACGCTTATCTGTTATAATGCCCCCAGCAGCAGTAAATACACCCTCAGACAATATGCTGGCGGCAGGGCAGGCCAGCACCTCCAAAACGTAGAGCGCAAGTTCGTGCCAAGTGTCCAGCTTGGACACCTAGTAGTTGTAAGGCACTGAGGGATCATTTAGGATGCTGACACGGTCTGCAATGTATTCCTTCACCATCTTCCAAAACTTTTCCCTCCGTGTAGCACCTAGGCTGCGATTCAGGGTGAGATTGCTGGCGGGGTGTCATGAAAGTGTCCCATGCCTTGGAAAGTGTTGCCCTGCCTCTGTTGGAACTACTGTGTGTTCCCCTTATCTCCCTTCCTCGGTTGGCTAAGGAAGTATGGACTCTGGAGGCTGCATTGTCAGATGGAAAATTTAGGAGCAATCTGTCAACAAGTACCTTCTGGTATTGCACAATTTTACTCATCCTCTCCACCACAGAAATAAGAGATAAGTTCTCTTTGTAGCGGGGGTCGAGAAGGGTGAACACCCAGTAATCTGTGTTACCTAAAATGCGTATAACGCGAGGGTCGCAGGAAAGGCAGCCTAACATGAAGTCAGCCATGTGTGCCAGAGTACCAACGGGCAAGACGTCGATGTCAACTTCAGGATTACTCTCCATACTCTAATCCTCCTCCTCTTCTGGCTATCCACGCTGAACAGATAAAATGAATGTTCCATTGGTACTAGCCTCTGTTGCAGAGGCAAGTGTCTCCAGCTCCTCCTCCTCATCCTCTTCATGGCCCAATTTGCACTGAGAAGATTAACTGGGGGAAGTCTGGCTATCACTCTGTGTCATCTCTTCCCCCATTACCTCATCCTCAATTAAATTAAAGCACCCTCCTTAATTGTGAGCAGCGATCGTTTGAGTAGACACATGAGTGGGATGGTTACACTGATAATAGCGTTATCGCAACTAACCATCTGTGTGCATTGATCAAAGTTTTTTAAAAGCTCACATAGGTCTGACACCAATGCCCACTCTTTGCTTGTGAATAGTGGCAGTTGACTGGAAAGGCGATGACCATGTTGCAGCTGGTATTTCACAACTGCCCTCTGCTGCTCACAAAGCCTGGCCAACATGTAGAATGTAGAGTTCCACCACATGCGCACAACAGTCGGTGAGCTGGAAGCCGCAAGCGCTGCTGCAGCGTTGACAGACCGGCTGAAGCTGTGGACGACTTGCAGAAATGAGCACACAATCGGCACGCCTTCACTAGTAGCTCCTGCAAATTGGGGTAGGTTTTGATAAACCACTGAACCACTAAGTTTAAGATGTGGGATAGGCATGGAATGTGTCGAATGTTGCCGAGCTCCAAAGCCGCCACCAAGTTACAGCCATTGTCAGACACAACCATGCCTGTTTCTAGGTTGAGTGGCGAGAGCCAAAGCTCAGTCTGGTCCCTCATACCCTGCCACAGCTCTGCGACAGTGTGCTTTTTGTCCCCTAAAAAGATCAGCTTCAGCATGGCCTGTTGACGCTTACCCACATGAGTGCTACACTGCTTCCAGCTAGCAACTGATGGCTGACTGCTGTTGGAGGTGGAAGTGGAGGAGGAGGCGGCGGAGGAGGAGAAGTGGGGGTTGGAGCCAGTAATATCGCTGCTGGTGGAGACCCTTATGGACTTAGGGCCCACAATCCTGGGCATGGGTAGCACCTGTGCCATTCCAGGGTACGACTCACTCCCGGCCTCCACAACATTCACCCAGTGTGCAGTCAGGGAAATGTAGAATTCCTGGCCACCAGCACTTGTCCGTGTGTCCGTGGTGAGGTGGACCTTCCCAGAAAGTGCGTTGGTCAGGGCACGGGTAATGTTCTCGGACACATGCTTGTGTAAGGCCGACATTGCATACGGTGAAAAATAGTGGCAACTGGGGACTGCGTACCGAGGGACGGCTGCCGAGATCAGGCTGCGGAAGGCCTCAGTGTCCACAAGCCTAAATGGCAACATTTAAAGGGCCAGTAATTTTTAAAGTTGCGCATTTAGGGCTATGCCCTGTGGGTGGGTATTTGCTCTTCAGCAACAACATCCACTTCCCTGTCCCAGCGCAGTGTCCAAATGTCGATAACACAGGCATTTGAACGCTGCGCTGGGACAGGGAAGTGGATGTTGTTGCTGACGGTTCATGTGAAGGTCCAGATGCAGGGCGAGAGGGCATCCGGACCTGTGCCTTCGACAGGGGATTGGCCAGCAGTGCGTAACACAGGGGAAGTGGAGGCAGTGGTGGGACCCGCAGACGCAGAGTGTGGACCCAGGCGTTCGGCCCACTTATTAGGGTGCTTGGATGCCATGTGGTGGATCATGCTGGTGGTGGTGAGGTTGCCAGTGTTCACGCACCGGCTCATTTTGGTACAGCACAGGTTTCAAACTACCACTCTTTTGTCGTCTACGCTTTCCTCAAAAAAGCGCAATACTGCGGAACACCTACCCCTTGGCAAGGTAGATTTACACATGGGGGTGCTCGGTGTAACGGTTACGGGCCTTTTTGGTGTGGGCCGACATCTCCCTTTTGCAACCCCACTGCCTCTTCTAGACTGTTGCGGTGCTACGGATCCCTTCCCTTCTGTACTACTGTCCTCGCTCGGCTTTTCACCTAAACATGTTGGGTCAG
The DNA here is from genome assembly GCA_033119425.1 of Bufotes viridis. Classification (NCBI taxonomy): domain Eukaryota; kingdom Metazoa; phylum Chordata; class Amphibia; order Anura; family Bufonidae; genus Bufotes; species Bufotes viridis. Next base: position 172,803,758 of record CM065590.1, read on the forward strand.
TGACGTCATCGTCCACCACCTCCACTTCCTCACTCTGCTCATCCTCCTAACTTGACCTAACCACCACCTTAGTGATTGGCAACTGTGTATCATCAACATCTACCTTGTGAACGAATGATTGCGGTTCACCACCGTCATCTTCTTGAAACTGTGACGGCTCAAGAGGTTTGGAATCAGGGCACAATATCTCAGGTACCTCTTCAAGCGTGCTTGGCGAGAGAGCCAAACCAAGTACTGGCGATGAAATGAGGTCATGTGAATATCCTAGTGTGGGATTAATTGTTTGGCCAGATGCAACATAGTGGGAGGAAGGAGGATCAGAGTGAGGATTTGATTGACCAGAATCTTGGCTACAGAGACTTGACTTTGTGGAAGAAATGGTGGTGCTTAACCGACTGGAAGCATTATCTTCTGCAATCCAACCAACCACCTGTTCACACTGGTCCGACTTGGACAGTGTTGTCCTGCATCGGACATGAAGCTGGGAAAGGTGTATTTTTTCGTTTTTTCTGGTGCACTGGCAGCAGGCACACAGTTTCAATGCATCCAGTGCCATGGCCTCTGCTTGCACCATCAGCATCACGCCCACTTCCCCCTCCCTTTGTGCTCGCCTTCTTCATATTAATGGTTTTGTCTGTAGATGTGGCGCACATTGTTTTACTGTCCGCTAAAGACACAGTTTTCTGATGAAGGACAGTACTGGATACAGAAAAATACAGATTTTCGGCACTACACTAGCCCATAGATAATGTAATTTTTACAGTACACACTGTATTGGCTTGCTATAATGTACTGGAGACAGAGAAATACAAGTTTTCAGCACAACACTAGGCCACAGATAATGAAATTTTTACAGTACACACTGTATTGGTTTGCTGTTATGTACTGGAGAAAGAGAAATAAAGATTTTTGGCACTACAGTAGGCCACAGATAATTAAATATTTTATAGTACCCACTGTATTGACTTGCTGTAATGTACTGGAGACAGAGAAATACAAATGTTCGGGACTACAGTAGGCCACGGATAATTAAATTTTTACAGTACACACTGTATTGGCTTGCTGTAATGTACTGAATACAGAAAAATAAAGATTTTCAGGAGTACACTAGCCTAGAGATAATGTAATTTTTACAAGACACACTGTAATGGCTTGCTGTGATGTACTGGAGACAGAGAAATACAAATTTTCGGCACCACAGTAGGCCACAGATAATGAAATATTTTACAGTACCCACTGTATTGACTTGCTGTAATGTACTGGAGACAGAGAAATACTAATTTTTGGCACTACAGTAGGCAACAGATAATTAAATTTTTACAGTACACACTGTATTGGCTTGCTGTAATGTACTGAATACAGAAAAATAAAGATTTTTGGCACTACAGTAGTCCAGAGATAAATACATGTTTACAGTACACACTGTATTGGCTTGCTGTAATGTACTTGAGACAGAGAAATACAAATTTTTGGCACTACAGTAGGCCACAGATAATTAAATATTTTACAGTACCCACTGTATTGACTTGCTGTAATGTACTGGAGACAGAGAAATGCAAATTTTCGGCACTACAGTAGGCCACAGATAATACATTTTTTACAGTATACACTGTATTGGCTTGCTGTAATGTACTGAATACAGAAAAATAAAGATTTTTGGCACTACAGTAGTCCAGAGATAATTAAATATTTACAGTACACACTGTATTGGCTTGCTGTAATGTTCTTGACCCAGAGAAATACAAATTTTTGGTACTACAGTAGGCCACAGATAATGAAATATTTTACAGTACCCACTGTATTGACTTGCTATAATGTACTGGAGACAGAGAAATGCAAATTTTCAGCACAACAGTAGGCCAGAGATAATGTCATTTTTACAATACACACTGTATTGGCTTCCAGTAAGGTATGGATACAGAAAAATACAGATTTTCGACACTACACTAGCCCAAAGATAATGTAATTTTGACAATACACACTGTATTCGGATGTAGTTCTATATTGGATACAAATTTATCCCAAATAAAATGTATTCTCTGCGTGGATACTGTATATATGGTTGAGGCCTAAACGCACACACAGATGTGCCCAAAACTAGTTAACTATGGCCAAAATATAAATAACTCTCTGCTGGAGTAATTAATATAACGGTTGCGGATTTAATGCACACACAGATGTGGCACAAGTTAGGTTAATTTCCCCAGAAACAAAAAATTTCTCTGATGGTGCAGTGTATATCTCGGTAGCAGGAACACTGTAGTCAATAAGTCCCTTTTTATAATGTCTGCCAAACACACTGCTTTATGATGGTGCAGTGTATATCTCAGTACCAAGGAACACTGTAGTGAATAAGCCCCTTTTTATAATGTCTGCCCAACACACTGCTTTATGGTGGTGCAGTATATTTCTCAGTACCAAGGTACACTGTAGTGAATAAGCCCCTTTTTATAATGTCTGCCCAACACACTGCTTTATGATGGTGCAGTGTATATCTCAGTACCAAGAAACACTGTAATGAATAAGCCCCTTTTTATAATGTCTGCCCAACACACTACTTCATGATGGTGCAGTGTACATCTCGGTACCAAGGAACACTGTAGTGAATAAGCCCCTTTTATAATGTCTGCCCAACACATTACTTTATGGTGGTGCAGTATATATCTTAGTACCAAGGTACACTGTAGTGAATAAGCCCCTTTTTATAATATCTGCCCAACACAATGCTGAATGATGTCGTATTGTAGATGTCACTAATCAGAAATCTTTCTGTCTTTTAAAAGTTATTAAAGCGATTTTCAAGCCCTGCACTATCTGTCCCTTCCTGGTAACGCCTGCCCGTGATAGTGCTGAAGCAAACCCCTTCTTAAAAAAATAAAATAAAAGGTGCTGCACTGCTGTCAAACACACACTCTCGTCTCTAAAAGGACTGTTAGGTCTTTCAATAAGGTTTTAAGAGTGAAATCATAGAAACATACATAGAATGTGTCGACAGATAAGAACCCTTTGGCCCATCTAGTCTGCCCAATATACTGAATACTATGAATAGCCCCTGGCCCTATCTTATATGAAGGATGGCCTTATGCCTATCCCATGCATGCTTAAACTCCTTCACTGTATTTGCAGTTACCACTTCTGCAGGAAGGCTATTCCATGCGTCCACTACTCTCTCAGTAAAGTAATACTTCCTGATTTTATACTTCCCTACTTTTAAACCTTTGCCCCTCTAATTTAAAACTATGTCCTCTTGTAGCAGTTTTTCTTCTTTTAAATATTCTCTCCTCTTTTACCGTGTTGATTCCCTTTATGTATTTAAAAGTTTCTATCATATCCCCTCTGTCTCTTCTTACTTCCAAGCTATACATGTTAAGGTCCTTTAACCTTTCCTGGTAAGTTGTGTCCTGCAATCCATGTACTAGTTTAGTAGCTCTTCTCTGAACTGTCTCCAAAGTTTCAATATTAGTACTGTATATAGTACAATATAGTACTGCACACAATACTCCAAATGAGGTCTCACTAGTGCTGTGTAGAGCGGCATGAGCACCTCCCTCTTTCTACTGTTAATGCCTCTCACTATACACCCAAGCATTCTGCTGGCATTACCTGCTGCTCTATGACATTGTCTGCCCACCTTTAGGTCGTCTGATATAATGACCCCTAAATCCCTTTCCTCAGATACTGAGGTTAGTACTGTATCGCTGATTTTATATTCTGCTCTTGGGTTTTTACGCCCCAGGTGCATTATCTTGCACTTATCAACATTAAATTTTAGTTGCCAGATTTTTGACCATTCCTCTAGTTTTCCTAAATCCTTTTCCATTTGGTGTATCCCTCCAGGAACATTAACCCTCTTACAAATCTTTGTGTCATCAGCAAAAAGACACACCTTACCATTGAGGCCTTCTGCAAATTTGCTGATAAAGATATTAAACAATATGGGTCCCAGAACAGATCCCTGAGGTACCCCACAGGTAACAATACCATGGTCTGAATATACTCCATTGACTACAACCCTTTGTTTTCTGTCCTTCAGCCACTGCCTAATCCATTCAACAATATGTGAGCCCAAGCTCAAAGACTGCAGTTTATTGATTAGCCTTTCTTTGTGGGACAGTATCAAAAGCCTTACTAAAGTCCAGATAAGCGATGTCTACTACACCTCCGCCATCTATTATTTTTAGTCACCCAATCAAAAAAGTCAATAAGATTCGTTTGACATGATCTCTCTGAAGTAAACCCATGCTGTTTTTTATCAATCAACCCATGGGTTTTTAGATGTTCCACAATCCTCTCCTTGAGTATGGTTTCCATTAATTTTCCCACTATTGATATCAGGCTTACTGTCCTATAGTTGCCCGATTCCTCTCTACTACCTTTCTTGTGAATTGGCACAACGTTTGCTAATTTCCAATCTTCTGGGACGACTCCTGTTACCAGTGATTGGTTAAATAAATCTGTTACTGGTTTTGCTAGTACACCTCTAAGCTCTTTTAATAGCTTTGGGTGTATCCCATCAGGCCCCTGTGATTTATTTGTATTAATTTTAGACAGCTGACTTAGAACCTCTTCCTCTATAAAGACACATGCAAACACTATCTGTCCCTGCCTACTGTCTGCTCTCACTGATGCTGAATGAGCCAGCCAATCAGTGTAAGGCTTACAGCTAACATTGCTGTAGCCTTACACTGAGGGGAATTACTTACCGGGACATTTATTGGCTGGTTAGAAGACGCCAAACGTGTGGGGAGGAGACTCGAGCAATGCGATGAATACACGCAGTGCTTGGCCGAGTAAAGCCGAGCGCCGAGCAAAGAGATGCTCGAGCCGAACCGTTACTCGGTCGAGCATGCTCACTCATCACTAGATGCTGTCTAACTGCTGTAAAACGTCCATAATGTCTCGGGCATACGATGGTAGACTAGCCACAAATGGACGCAATATCATGTCAACATACATGCTGATATTGGCAGTGAGGCTGCTTATGCCCGAGACAATAGGTCTACCCTTCAATTGTGCACCCTGCTTTTGTAATTTGGGTAGACTATAAAAGGTAGCAACAACCGGAAACTTAGGTAATAGAAAGTCATATTCGGTTTTGCTAATGAGTCTGTCATCACACACTTCATTGAGTAGTGTCAGCAATTGAGCTCTAAACAGAGGAGTGGGGTCAGTGAGGAGACGTCTATAGGTATTGGCGTCCTCCAGCAATCTCAGGCACATCTTGTGATATTTATCATGGTCTATAATGACAAGGTTGCCCCCCTTATCTGAGGGCTTAATGACAATGGTGGTATCACTCTCTAACTCACCAAGTGACTTCCTTTCCTCAGCACTAAGATTGTCATCTCCCAGGAATTTGCCCTCTAATTGATGAAGATCTCGGGTTAACACTAGAGATGAGCGAACACCTGGATGTTCGGGTTCGAGAAGTTCGGCCGATCTTCCCGAAAATGTTCGGATTCGGGATCCGAACTCGACCCGAACTTTATCCCGAACCCCATTGAAGTCAAGGGGGACCCGAACTTTTAGGCACTAAAAAGGCTGTAAAATAGTCCAGGAACGGGCTAGAGGGCTGCCAAAGGCAGCAAAATGTAGGTAAATCCCCTGCAAACAAATGTGGATAGGGAAATTAATTAAAATAAAATAAAATAAATAAAATTTAACCAATATAAATTGGAGACAGGTCCCACTGCAAGGAATCATGCGTCATATCACTCAACACTGGAGAAGGCCACTTTCAGTTATTTCGGCCCCAGCACCCAGACAGAGGAGAGAGGTCCCACAGCAAGGAATCATGCATCATATCAACCACAACCGGAGAAGGCCACTCTCAGTTATTTTGGCCCAGCACCCAGACAGAGGAGAGAGGTCCCACAGAAAGGAATCATGCGTCATATCAACCACCACCAGAGAAGGCCACTCTCAGTTATTTCGGCCAGCACCCAGACCGAGGAGAGAGGTCCCACAGCAAGGAATCATGCGTCATATCAACCACCACTGGAGAAGGCCATTTTCAGTTATTTAGGCCCCAGCACCAAGTCAGAGGAGAGAGGTCCCACAGCAAGGAATCATGCGTCATATCAACCACCACCGGAGAAGGCCACTCTCAGTTATTTCAGCCCAGCACCCAGACAGAGGATACAGGTCCCACAGCAAGGAATCATGCGTCATATCACCCACCACTGGAGAAGGCCATTTTCAGTTATTTAGGCCCCAGCACCCAGTCAGAGGAGAGAGGTCCCACAGAAAGGAATCATGCGTCATATCACCCACCACTGGAGAAGGCCAATTTCAGTTATTTAGGCCCCAGCACCCAGTCAGAGGAGAGAGGTCCCACAGCAAGGAATCATGCGTCATATCAACCACCACCGGAGAAGGTCACTCTCAGTTATTTCAGCCCAGCACCCAGTCAGAGGAGAGAGGTCCCACAGCAAGGAATCATGCGTCATATTAACCACCACTGGAGAAGGCCACTCTCAGTTATTTCAGCCCAGCACCCAGACAGAGGATACAGGTCCCACAGCAAGGAATCATGCGTCATATCAACCACCACTGGAGAAGGCCATTTTCAGTTATTTAGGCCCCAGCACCCAGTCAGAGGAGAGAGGTCCCACAGCAAGGAATCATGCGTCATATCAACCACCACCGGAGAAGGCCACTCTCAGTTATTTCGGCCCAGCACCCAGACAGAGGAGAGAGGTCCCACAGCAAGGAATCATGCGTCATATCACCCACCACTGGAGAAGGCCATTTTCAGTTATTTAGGCCCCAGCACCCAGTCAGAGGAGAGAGGTCCCACAGAAAGGAATCATTCAACTTTGGGTTGCACCGCAAGATCATGGTGAAGTTAAAAAAATGAGGAATACAAGAATACATGGTTGCCCCGGAATACAAGAATACATGGTTGAGGGGGAGGCAGTTATAAATGTCTATTCTGCACAAGGGAGGGACAGGTCCTGTGGGATCCATGCCTGGTTCATTTTTATGAACGTCAACTTGTCCACGTTGGCTGTGGACAGGCGGCTGCGTTTGTCAGTAATGACGCCCCCTGCCGTGCTGAATACACGTTCAGACAAAACGCTGGCCGCCGGGCAGGCCAGCACCTCCAAGGCATAAAATGCTAACTCTGGCCACGTCGACAATTTGGAGACCCAGAAGTTGAATGGGGCTGAACCATTAGTCAGTACGTGGAGGGGTGTGCAGACGTACTGTTCAACCATGTTAGTGGAATGCTGCCTCCTGCTAACACGTTCCGTATCAGGTGGTGGTGCAGTTAGCTGTGGTGTGGAGACAAAACTTTTCCACATTTCTGCCATGCTAACCCTTCACTCAGAGGAGCTGGCCGTGACACAGCTGCGTTGGCGACCTCTTGCTCCTCCTCTGCCTTCGCCTTGGGCTTCCACCTCTTCCCCTGTGACATTTGGGAATGCTCTCAGGAGTGCCTCTACCAGCGTGCGCTTGTACTCACGCATCTTCCTATCACGCTCAAGTGTAGGAAGTAAGGTGGGCACATTGTCTTTGTACCGGGGATCCAGCAGGGTGGCAACCCAGTAGTCTGCACACGTTAAAATGTGGGCAACTCTGCTGTCGTTGCGCAGGCACTGCAGCATGTAGTCGCTCATGTGTGCCAGGCTCCCCAGAGGTAAGGACAAGCTGTCCTCTGTGGGAGGTGTATCGTCATCGTCCTCCGTATCCCCCCAGCCACGCACCAGTGATGGGCCTCAGCTGTGTCGGGTGCCACCCCGCTGTGAACCTGCTTCATCCTCATCCACCTCCTCCTCATCCTCCTCGTCCTCCAGTAGTGGTCCCTGGCTGGCCACATTTGTACCTGGCCTCTGCTGTTGCAAAAAACCTCCCTCTGAGCCACTTCTAACGAATGGCCCGAAAGTACTAAAAATGACCCCTCATCCTCCTCCTCCTCCTCCTGGGCCACCTCCTCTTCCATCATAGCCCTAAGCGTTTTCTCAAGAAGACATAGGTATTCTCAAGGTATTGTAACGCTGATAACGGTGTCATCGCCACTGGCCATGTTGTTGGAGTACTCGAAACAGCGCAACAGGGCACACAGGTCTCGCATGGAGGCCCAATCATTGGTGGTGAAGTGGTGATGTTCCGCAGTGCGACTGACGCGTGCGTGCTGCAGCTGAAACTCCACTATGGCCTGCTGCTGCTTGCACAGTCTCTCCAGAATGTGCAAGGTGGAGTTCCACCTGGTGGGCACATCGCATATGAGGCGGTGAGCGGGAAGGCCGAAGTTCCGCTGTAGCGCAGACAGGCGAGCAGCGGCAGGATGTGAACGCCGGAAGCGCGCACAGACGGCCCTCACTTTATGCAGCAGCTCTGACAAGTCAGGGTAGTTGTGAATGAACTTCTGCACCACCAAATTCAGACAAGGGATGTGCGTCAAACCGGCTAGTCCCAGAGCTGCGACGAGATTTCGCCCATTATCGCACACCACCAGGCCGGGCTTGAGGCCCACAGGCAGAAACCACTCGTCGGTCTGTTGTTCAATACCCCGCCACAACTCCTGCGCGGTGTGGGGCCTGTTCCCCAAACATATGAGTTTCAGAATGGCCTGCTGATGTTTACCCGGGCTGTGCTGAAGTTGGTGGTGAAGGTGTGTGGCTGACTGGATGAGCTGGTGGAAGCAGAGGAGGAGGAAGCCGAGTAGGAGGAGGAGGCTACAGGAGGCAAAGAATGATGCCCTGCGATCCTTGGCGGTGGAAGGACGTGCGCCAAGGAACTCTCCGCCTGCGGCCCAGCCGCCACTACATTTACCCAGTGTGCAGTTAGGGAGATATAGCGTCCCTGGCCGTGCTTACTGGTCCACGTATCTGTGGTTAGGTGGACCTTGCCACAGATGGCGTTGCGCAGTGCACACTTGATTTTATCGGATACTTGGTTGTGCAGGGAAGACACGGCTGTCTTGGAGAAGTAGTGGCGGCTGGGAACAACATACTGTGGGACAGCCATGGACATCAGCTGTTTGAAGCTGTCTGTGTCTACCAGCCTGAATGACAGCATTTCAAAGGCCAGTAGTTTAGAAATGCTGGCATTCAGGCCCAGGACTCGAGGGTGGCTAGGTGGGAATTTACGCTTTCTCTCCAAGGTTTGTGAGATGGAGAGCTGAACGCTGCCGTGTGACATGGTGGAGATGCTTGGTGACGCAGGTGGTGGTGTCGGTGGCACATCCTCTGTTTGGTGGGCGGCAGGTGCCAACATTCCTCCCGAGGCGGAGGAAGAGGCCGAGGCAGCAGCAGAAGAGGGAGCAGGGGAGCCAGAGTGAGTTCCTTGCTTTTAAGGTGTTTACTCCACTGCAGTTCATGCTTTGCATGTAGATGCCTGGTCATGCAGGTTGTGCTAAGGTTCAGAACGTTAATGCCTCGCTTCAGGATCTGATGGCACAGCGTGCAAACCACTCGGGTCTTGTCAGCACATTGTTTAAAGAAGTGCCATGCCAGGGAACTCCTTGAAGCTGCCTTTGGGGTGCTCGGTCCCTGGTGGAGGTGGCCAGTAGCAGGCGAACTCTCTTGGCGGCGGCTGGTCTGCTTTTGCACCCTGCTCACTCTTTTGCTACGCTGTTGGCTCGGTCTCACCACTGCCTCTTCCTCTGAACTATGAAAGTCAGTGGCACGACCTTCATTCCATGTGGGGTCTAGGACATCATCGTCCCCTGTCTTCCACACAGTCTTCCTCCATGACCTCCTGTTCGGTCTGCACACTGCAGAAAGACGCAGCAGTTGGCACCTGTGTTTCGTCATCATCAGAGACGTGCGAACTCAGATGAGGTGGTATTCCCATGTCCTCATCATCAGGAAACATCAGTGGTTGTGCATCAGTGTATTCTATGTCTTCCACCACTGGGGAAGGGCTAGGTGGATTTCCTTGGGAAACCCTGCCAGCAGAGTCTTCAAACAGCATAATAGAATGCTGCATAACTTGAGGCTCTTACAGTTTCCCTGATATGCATGGGGGTGATGTGACAGACTGATGGGCTTGGTTTTCAGGTGCCACCTGTGCGCTTTCTGCAGAAGACTGGGTGGGAGACAATGTTGTGAACATGCTGGATCCACTGTCGGCCACCCAATTGACTAGCGCCTGTACCTGCTCCGGCCTTACCATCCTTAGAACGGCATTGGGCCCCACCAAATATCGCTGTAAATTCTGGCGGGTACTGGAACCTGAGGTAGTTGGTTCACTAGGACGTGTGGCTGTGGCAGAATGGCCACGTCCTCTCCCAGCACCAGAGGGTACACTAACACCTCCACGACCGCGTCCGCGTCCCTTACTAGATGTTTTCCTCATTGTTACCGTTCACCAAGCACCACAATAAGGAAAAAAATATTTGGCCCAATTTATTGATTTCAAATTTAGGCCTTTTTTTACAGCCACCTAACACTATCTGCCTATTTGTTTATGTAGCGTATTACACTAATCCAGGCACAGCAGTAACCACTGATTTAGGGAATATCTCTTTTAGGGCTAGTATTTAGGCCCTGGATGAAAGGTATCCTTTTATGGACAGATTTACACTTGGCCTGCAACAGCTGGGACACCAGATTCAGGGTATTGCTATTTTGCCAGATTAATTTCACCCCAGAACAAAACATGTGTTTTGGCAGACACTATGAAATCTGGCCTGCAACTGCTGGGACACCAGAATCAGGGTATTGCTATTTTGCCAGATTAATTTCACCCCAGAGCAAAATATGTGTTTTGGCAGACACTATGAAATCTGGCCTGCAACTGCTGGGACACCAGAATCAGGGTATTGCTATTTTGGCAATTGATTGTTACCCCAGAACAAAATATATGTTTTGACGGACACTATGAAATCTGGCCTGCAACTGCTGGGACACCAGAATCAGGGTATTGCTATTTTGGCAATTGAATGTCACCCCAGAACAAAATATGTGTTTTGGCAGACACTATGAAATCTGGCCTGCAACTGCTGGGACACCAGAATCAGGGTATTGCTATTTTTGCAATTGAATGTCACCCCAGAACAAAATATATGTTTTGATGGACACTATGAAATCTGGCCTGCAACTGCTGGGACACCAGAATCAGGGTATTGCTATTTTGGCAATTGAATGTTACCCCAGAACAAAATATGTGTTTTGGCAGACACTATGAAATCTGGCCTGCAACTGCTGGGACACCAGAATTAGTGTATTGCTATTTTGGCAATTGAATGTCACCCCAGAACAAAATATATGTTTTGACGGACACTATGAAATCTGGCCTGCAACTGCTGGGACACCAGAATCAGGGTATTGCTATTTTGGCAATTGAATGTCACCCCGGAACAAAATATGTGTTTTGGCAGACACTATGAAATCTGGCCTGCAACTGCTGGGACACCAGAATCAGGGTATTGCTATTTTGCCAGATTAATTTCACCCCAGAGCAAAATATGTGTTTTGGCAGACACTATGAAATCTGGCCTGCAACTGCTGGGACACCAGAATCAGGGTATTGCTATTTTGCCAGATTAATTCCACCCCAGAACAAAATATGTGTTTCGGCAGACACTATGAAATCTGGCCTGCAACTGCTGGGACACCAGAATCAGGGTATTGCTATTTTGCCAGATTAATTTCACCCCAGAACAAAATATATGTTTTGGCAGACACTATGAAATCTGGCCTGCAACTGCTGGGACACCAGAATCAGGGTATTGCTATTTTGGCAATTGATTGTTACCCCAGAACAAAATATATGTTTTGACTGACACTATGAAATCTGGCCTGCAACTGCTGGGACACCAGAATCAGGGTATTGCTATTTTGTCAATTGAATGTCACCCCAGAACAAAATATGTGTTTTGGCAGACACTATGAAATCTGGCCTGCAACTGCTGGGACACCAGAATCAGGGTATTGCTATTTTGGCAATTGAATGTCACCCCAGAACAAAATATATGTTTTGACGGACACTATGAAATCTGGCCTGCAACTGCTGGGACACCAGAATCAGGGTATTGCTATTTTGCCAGATTAATTTCACCCCAGAACAAAATATATGTTTTGGCAGACACTATGAAATCTGGCCTGCAACTGCTGGGACACCAGAATCAGGGTATTGCTATTTCGGCAATTGAATGTCACCCCAGAACAAAATATATGTTTTGACGGACACTATGAAATCTGGCCTGCAACTGCTGGGACACCAGAATCAGGGTATTGCTATTTTGGCAATTGAATGTCACCCCAGAACAAAATATGTGTTTTGGTAGACACTATGAAATCTGGCCTGCAACTGCTGGGACACCAGAATCAGGGTATTGCTATTTTGGCAATTGAATGTCACCCCAGAATAAAATATATGTTTTGACGGACACTATGAAATCTGGCCTGCAACTGCTGGGACACCAGAATCAGGGTATTGCTATTTTGGCAATTAAATGTCACCCCAGAACAAAATATGTGTTTTGGCAGACACTATGAAATCTGGCCTGCAACTGCTGGGACACCAGAATCAGGGTATTGCTATTTTGGCAATTGAATGTCACCCCAGAACAAATTATATGTTTTTACGGACACTATGAAATCTGGCCTGCAACTGCTGGGACACCAGAATCAGGGTATTGCTATTTTGGCAATTGAATGTCACCCCAGAACAAAATATGTGTTTTGGCAGACACTATGAAATCTGGCCTGCAACTGCTGGGACACCAAAATCAGGGTATTGCTATTTTGGCAATTGAATGTCACCCCAGAACAAAATATATGTTTTGACGGGCACTATGAAATCTGGCCTGCAACTGCTGGGACACCAGAATCAGGGTATTGCTATTTTGGCAATTGAATGTCACCCCAGAACAAAATATGTGTTTTGGCAGACACTATGAAATCTGGCCTGCAACTGCTGGGACACCAGAATCAGGGTATTGCTATTTTGGCAATTGAATGTCACCCCAGAACAAAATATATGTTTTGACGGACACTATGAAATCTGGCCTGCAACTGCTGGGACACCAGAATCAGGGTATTGCTATTTTGGCAATTGAATGTCACCCCAGAACAAAATATGTGTTTTGGCAGACACTATGAAATCTGGCCTGCAACTGCTGGGACACCAGAATTAGTGTATTGCTATTTTGGCAATTGAATGTCACCCCAGAACAAAATATATGTTTTGACGGACACTATGAAATCTGGCCTACAACTGCTGGGACACCAGAATCAGGGTATTGCTATTTTGGCAATTGAATGTCACCCCAGAACAAAATATGTGTTTTGGCAGACACTATGAAATCTGGCCTGCAACTGCTGGGACACCAGAATCAGGGTATTGCTATTTTGCCAGATTAATTTCACCCCAGAGCAAAATATGTGTTTTGGCAGACACTATGAAATCTGGCCTGCAACTGCTGGGACACCAGAATCAGGGTATTGCTATTTTGCCAGATTAATTCCACCCCAGAACAAAATATGTGTTTTGGCAGACACTATGAAATCTGGCCTGCAACTGCTGGGACACCAGAATCAGGGTATTGCTATTTTGCCAGATTAATTTCACCCCAGAACAAAATATATGTTTTGGCAGACACTATGAAATCTGGCCTGCAACTGCTGGGACACCAGAATCAGGGTATTGCTATTTTGGCAATTGATTGTCACCCCAGAACAAAATATATGTTTTGACTGACACTATGAAATCTGGCCTGCAACTGCTGGGACACCAGAATCAGGGTATTGCTATTTTGGCAATTGAATGTCACCCCAGAACAAAATATGTGTTTTGGCAGACACTATGAAATCTGGCCTGCAACTGCTGGGACACCAGAATCAGGGTATTGCTATTTTGGCAATTGAATGTCACCCCAGAACAAAATATATGTTTTGACGGACACTATGAAATCTGGCCTGCAACTGCTGGGACACCAGAATCAGGGTATTGCTATTTTGCCAGATTAATTTCACCCCAGAACAAAATATATGTTTTGGCAGACACTATGAAATCTGGCCTGCAACTGCTGGGACACCAGAATCAGGGTATTGCTATTTTGGCAATTGAATGTCACCCCAGAACAAAATATATGTTTTGACGGACACTATGAAATCTGGCCTGCAACTGCTGGGACACCAGAATCAGGGTATTGCTATTTTGGCAATTGAATGTCACCCCAGAACAAAATATGTGTTTTGGCAGACACTATGAAATCTGGCCTGCAACTGCTGGGACACCAGAATCAGGGTATTGCTATTTTGGCAGATTGAATGTCACCCCAGAACAAAATATATGTTTTGACGGACACTATGAAATCTGGCCTGCAACTGCTGGGACACCAGAATCAGGGTATTGCTATTTTGGCAGATTGAATGTCACCCCAGAACAAAATATGTGTTTTGGCAGACACTATGAAATCTGGCCTGCAACTGCTGGGACACCAGAATCAGGGTATTGCTATTTTGGCAATTGAATGTCACCCCAGAACAAAATATATGTTTTGACGGACACTATGAAATCTGGCCTGCAACTGCTGGGACACCAGAATCAGGGTATTGCTATTTTGGCAGATTGAATGTCACCCCAGAACAAAATATGTGTTTTGGCAGACACTATGAAATCTGGCCTGCAACTGCTGGGACACCAGAATCAGGGTATTGCTATTTTGCCAGATTAATTTCACCCCAGAACAAAATATGTGTTTTGGCAGACACTATGAAATCTGGCCTGCAACTGCTGGGACACCAGAATCAGGGTATTGCTATTTTGCCAGATTAATTTCACCCCAGAACAAAATATGTGTTTTGGCAGACACTATGAAATCTGGCCTGCAACTGCTGGGACACCAGAATCAGGGTATTGCTATTTTGCCAGATTGAATTTCACCCCAGAACAAAATATATGTTTTGGCAGACACTATGAAATCTGGCCTGCAACTGCTGGGACACCAGAATCAGGGTATTGCTATTTTGGCAATTGAATTGTCACCCCAGAACAAAATATATGTTTTGACGGACACTATGAAATCTGGCCTGCAACTGCTGGGACACCAGAATCAGGGTATTGCTATTTTGGCAATTGAATGTCACCCCAGAACAAAATATGTGTTTTGGCAGACACTATGAAATCTGGCCTGCAACTGCTGGGACACCAGAATCAGGGTATTGCTATTTTGGCAGATTGAATGTCACCCCAGAACAAAATATATGTTTTGGCGGACACTATGAAATCTGGCCTGCAACTGCTGGGACACCAGAATCAGGGTATTGCTATTTTGCCAGATTGAATTTCACCCCAGAACAAAATATATGTTTTGGCAGACACTATGAAATCTGGCCTGCAACTGCTGGGACACCAGAATCAGGGTATTGCTATTTTGGCAATTGAATGTCACCCCAGAACAAAATATATGTTTTGACGGACACTATGAAATCTGGCCTGCAACTGCTGGGACACCAGAATCAGGGTATTGCTATTTTGGCAGATTGAATGTCACCCCAGAACAAAATATGTGTTTTGGCAGACACTATGAAATCTGGCCTGCAACTGCTGGGACACCAGAATCAGGGTATTGCTATTTTGGCAATTGAATGTCACCCCAGAACAAAATATATGTTTTGACGGACACTATGAAATCTGGCCTGCAACTGCTGGGACACCAGAATCAGGGTATTGCTATTTTGGCAATTGAATGTCACCCCAGAACAAAATATGTGTTTTGGCAGACACTATGAAATCTGGCCTGCAACTGCTGGGACACCAGAATCAGGGTATTGCTATTTTGGCAATTGAATGTCACCCCAGAACAAAATATATGTTTTGGCAGACACTATGAAATCTGGCCTGCAACTGCTGGGACACCAGAATCAGGGTATTGCTATTTTGGCAATTGAATGTCACCCCAGAACAAAATATGTGTTTTGGCAGACACTATGAAATCTGGCCTGCAACTGCTGGGACACCAGAATCAGGGTATTGCTATTTTGGCAGATTGAATGTCACCCCAGAACAAAATATATGTTTTGGCGGACACTATGAAATCTGGCCTGCAACTGCTGGGACACCAGAATCAGGGTATTGCTATTTTGGCAATTGAATGTCACCCCAGAACAAAATATGTGTTTTGGCAGACACTATGAAATCTGGCCTGCAACTGCTGGGACACCAGAATCAGGGTATTGCTATTTTGGCAATTGAATGTCACCCCAGAACAAAATATATGTTTTGACGGACACTATGAAATCTGGCCTGCAACTGCTGGGACACCAGAATCAGGGTATTGCTATTTTGGCAGATTGAATGTCACCCCAGAACAAAATATATGTTTTGGCAGACACTATGAAATCTGGCCTGCAACTGCTGGGACACCAGAATCAGGGTATTGCTATTTTGGCAATTGAATGTCACCCCAGAACAAAATATGTGTTTTGGCAGACACTATGAAATCTGGCCTGCAACTGCTGGGACACCAGAATCAGGGTATTGCTATTTTGCCAGATTAATTTCACCCCAGAACAAAATATGTGTTTTGGCAGACACTATGAAATCTGGCCTGCAACTGCTGGGACACCAGAATCAGGGTATTGCTATTTTGCCAGATTAATTTCACCCCAGAACAAAATATATGTTTTGGCAGACACTATGAAATCTGGCCTGCAACTGCTGGGACACCAGAATCAGGGTATTGCTATTTTGGCAATTGAATGTCACCCCAGAACAAAATATGTGTTTTGGCAGACACTATGAAATCTGGCCTGCAACTGCTGGGACACCAGAATCAGGGTATTGCTATTTTGGCAATTGAATGTCACCCCAGAACAAAATATATGTTTTGACGGGCACTATGAAATCTGGCCTGCAACTGCTGGGACACCAGAATCAGGGTATTGCTATTTTGGCAATTGAATGTCACCCCAGAACAAAATATGTGTTTTGGCAGACACTATGAAATCTGGCCTGCAACTGCTGGGACACCAGAATCAGGGTATTGCTATTTTGGCAATTGAATGTCACCCCAGAACAAAATATATGTTTTGACGGGCACTATGAAATCTGGCCTGCAACTGCTGGGACACCAGAATCAGGGTATTGCTATTCTGCCAGATTAATTTCACCCCAGAACAAAATATATGTTTTGGCGGACACTATTTTAATTTGACAGCCACAGCTGAAACCACTGATTTATGGTATTGCTATTTTGGCAATTGAATTTCACCCCAGAAAATAATCTACCCTTTGCCAGACAGCAGACAGTATTATACTTGTCTAGCCAAAGCTGGAACACCAGATTTAGGGATTGGTATTTAGGCAATTGTATTTAACCCCTTAATAAAATATAGAAATTGCTATCCTGAGTTTCTAGGGGTGACGATAAGCACAGCCAAGCCCCTGATGTAGGATATAGCAAAAAAAAAAAACTAGTATTGATGGATTGATGGACTTGGTGGCAGCTTCTTCTGGTGCACCACAAGTCACAAAATGGCCGCCGATCAACCCAGAAAATAAGTGACAGAAAAACGCTCTGTGCAGCCTAAAAACCAGCGAGCAAGTAACTAGCAGAAGTTCAATGATTCTCAGCTGTAGATCGATCCGTTCATTAGGTGCTGTTGCTGACTTTAACCTGCCTAATCTCGCCCTGACAGAAGCTGCGTCCTCTCCCTACACTAGTAAGAGCAGTGTGACGTGCGGCGCTACGTGACTCCAGCTTAAATAGAGGCTGGGTCACATGCTGCACTTGGCCATTCACAGCCATGCCATTAGTAGGCATGGCTGTGATGGGCTCTTAGGGCAAGAAGTAAAACGCTAGCTGATTGGCTGCTGTGCAGCCCTTCAGAAAGCGGGAAGAAATCGACGAACAACGGACGCGAACCCAAACTTTTTTGAAAATGTCCGGGTTCGGGTCCGGGTCCCGGACACCCCAAAATTCGGTACGAACCCGAACGATGCTCGAACTGTTTGCTCAACACTAGTTACCACTATAAAGAAGGTGTCAATTGGGGTATTGTCATTAATTGGAGGAAATAGCTTGGAGGGATTTTTAAGATCCGTAAAGGGACCATCACCAATGTTCCTATCTCCCTCCTCAGACAGACCCGCCAACAGAAGTACGTCCTGAAGGCTTTCCAGCTCAATGCCCAATTCCTGACATCTATGTCTATCATGTATGCAAATGAACTTTTTCAACTTTAGCCTACTTGCATATAAGTGTAGATCCTTAATCTAGTTAAACATGCTGAACTTTTTTATTTTATTTTAATACGTTATTCTAGGCTGTGAGAAATTAATTGATTTGGAACGTACACCAGCATAACTATTGGTTAGTTGTGTGAAAGTCATAAGTTAATTCTTTACGTTGGGGAATGGCAGGTTTTTTGTCAAATGATCTTCTGAAGGAGTTCTGAATGTTGGCTAGGGGACCGCAAGGAGGTGTACTCAGAAAAAGAATTGAGCATGTATGGCTTTCCACCCACAATGTCCTTATCCGTCTTATCTCAAATTCCGACTGACACTCTCTGGATCTGTTTGTATCCACGCACCTGAGGAAATTTAATACCTCCGTGCTACACCCGTAAACCGAACATTTTTCACAACTTCCGTTCCACGGCAATTTATCTTCACTTCGCTCAAGCCCGTAGGCAGAAAATCCTTTCGATACAAATAATCGATAAGAAGGAAAAACGGGGGAAGAGAAAGCCAACTTCAGGTTAATGCTGTCGGGCGGTTTATATGTTTATATGCTGAATACAAGCCTCATTTTGGTGCTCGTATGATCGAGAGAGTGTCAGTCAGAATTTGAGACAAGAGCATTACTGCGTATTTTAAAAATCTTAATTGGGTATATAGACGTCTCCCCACTGACCCCACTCCTCTGTTTAGAGCCCAATTGATGACACTACTTAATGAAGCGTGTGATAACAGACTCATTACCAAAACTGAATATGACTTTCTATTACCTAAGTTTCCGGTTCATGCTACCTTTTATAGTCTACCCAAATTACATAATCAGGGTGCACAATTGAAGGGTAGACCTATTGTGTCGAGCCCCATGGGCAGTCCCTGCGCCCCGAAACCTCTCCCTGGGCTGGTTTTAAAAAGAGGTCATATTTGGTGACATAATGGAGCATTACACATCATCTTTACAGCTCTGGATTAGATACATCAATGATGTGTTGGTGTTATGGAAAGGAACAAGTGAGAGCTTCATCAATTTTGTGGTGGAATTGAATATAAATCAGCTAGGCTTGTACTTCACATCAGAAATTCATAAGTGTCAAATTACATTCTTAGACCTTATGATCACAATAGGTACAGACAGGTGAATGACCACCTATTTGTTCAGAAAACAAACATCCACTAACAGTCTCCTACATTGGGAGAGTGGACATCCGCTGGCCCTCAGAAGAGGTATTCTGAAAGGGCAGTACCTGGATGACAGCAGTGGGACAAGGAAAGCTTTAGACAGTGGTCAGGTGGAGCACCCCCCATATACCAAGGATGAGAACAGTACTGCAAGCAGTCATAGCAATGACTGCTTGCAGTACTGCTCTTATCCTTGGTATATGGGGGGCCCTATACCTGAACACTATCTCCTCCTGAGGGCATATGGGTAGGCAAATTTCACACTTAAAGGTTCCACTAGGGTAGGTAAAGATTACGGGCCACTGCGCATGCGCCGCACCGAGGGTTGGAAAAAGTTATGGGACACTGCACTGTAATTTTTCCCTACCCTCGGGGCATGCGCAGTGGCCCATAAGTGTAAGCTGCCCCTTAAATGTAAGCTGCCCTGGCGCGTTCACAGCCCGTTATTTTCAGCTGCCCCGGTGCGTTCACATTCATCGGCTGTAAAATTCTGCTACCCGGAGCGATGGTGCGCAGTCACAAACACACCTCCTTTTTAGCCTATCAGGTGGACCGCTGCGTGAAACTCCTCCCTCACAGGCAATGCGTCAGGACCGGAAATGACGAGGGCAGCAGATTTTCACGGGCAGTAGATTTTCACAGAGCACCAGCTGAAATTAATGGGCTAGCGCGCATGCTCGCTATCTGAACGCGCCAGGGCAGCTTACATTTATGGGCCACTGCGCATGAGCCGAGGGTAGGGAAAAATTACAGCGCAATGTCCCGTAACTTTTTCCTACCCTCGGCGAGGAGACAGTGGTCAGGTAGAGCAACCCCTATATACCTAAGGATGAGAGCAGTACTGCAAGCAGTCATTGCTATGACTGCTTGCAGTACTAGGCTCATCCTTGGTATATGGGGGGTGCTCCACCTGACCACTATCTAAAGCTTCCCTTGTCCCACTGCTGTCATCCATAGTATATGGGGGAGCTCTACCTGACCATTATCTCCTCCTGAGGGCATATGGTAAGGCAAATTTCACACTTAGGGTACGTTCACACGACGACATTTGTCGCGTGACAATAAGTTGCACTATTGTCGTGTGACAATTTTTATAATGGGAGTCTATGGTGTCGCATTGCGACATGCGACATGCTGTGACTGCGACGCGACAGTCGCAAAAAATCCATTTAAGAAGATGGATTTTTCTGCGACTAACGTGCCGCAGTTGCAGAATGTCGCATGTCGCAATGCGACACCATAGACTCCCATTATGAAATTTATGACAAAATGTTGCGCGACAAATGTTGCAGTGAAGTTGTGCCCTAAATGTCATCGTGTGAAAGTACTCTTAGAGTTGCCACTAGGGTAGGTAAAGATTATGGGCCACTGTGCATGCACCGCGGGTAGGAAAAATTTTATAAATGTAATCTGCCCGTATGCACGCCCGTATGCACGCTAGCCCGTTAATTTCAGCTGTTCTGGCGCGTTCACATCCATCGGCTGTAAAATTCTTCTACCCGGAGCGATGGTGTGCAGTCGCAAACACACCTCCTTTTTAGCCTAACAGGTGGCCCGCTGCACGAAACTCCTCCCTCACAGGCGATGTGTCAGGACCGGAAATGACGAGGGCAGCAGATTTTCATGGGCAGCAGATTTTCACAGAACACCAGAGCCTGTGCATGCAACAGTGCAGGGCAATTTCTATGACAGGCAATTCTAACAAGATTTGCTCCTGATGATACTTGACATAACATTGTCACGTTAAAACGCATTGAGCCGCTGTTATCCCTTTAGGACACGACTCACTAGGCAGGGTTGTGGACGTGTACTGACAATTTCCTGGAAATGAGTGTGCATGGAGTAGTTATTCCCACAGCACCATTGTAATGAGTAATGGTGTGGAATGAGAGAGGGAGAGCCTATCAGTGCCGTGGATGCGTGTGAATAGCGAACGCATGTGTGTATTTCTGTGTACACTTGTAGGGATCACAGCACTCAGCAGATAATTGGCAGTTATATAGGGTGCTCGTTTCTTGTTGGCCCTGACTCCACTTCCAGGGGCCTGAGTATTATAGACAATATATTTGAAACGGCACACCAAAATTTTTGATTGCAATTACACTTTTTATTCAGCCAGACATTTATGCTTTATGCAACGTTTCGGGCTTACATAGATAGCCCTTCATCAGGCTTATAGATCCATTTGCAGGGAATGGCGCTGCGCCAGCGCCATTCCCAGCGCCATTCCCTGCAAATGGATCTATAAGCCTGATGAAGGGCTATCTATGTAAGCCCGAAACGTTGCATGTGTGTATTTCGTTGGGGGCAATGACTGTGTGCTATATAGATGTTACCCACAAATCAAATCCATATTTAGCAAGCAAAGGCAGTTTCCCTTCAAACGCTGGTTGCTGTTAGTGTTTCCCCTTCACCTTTATGCACAATTGTCGTGTTGAGGTAATATACAGTTGTCCATGGCCCTCACACCTGTTACCTTGCCTATATAGTTCCGTGTCCTGGCCCTGGTCTTGCAATTACTCAATAGCGTTACCTGTTAACAAGCACACGGCCAGTCCCCAGACTGCACTACGTGTAGACGGTTATGTGCTTTATCCCTCTCTACACAAGGAGAGCCTAGCTGCCTGAATTTCTTTGCAGTAATGCACATATCCCCCTCTTTTAAGCTGTACATTAATAAAACTTAAAACTTATAACTTATTATTTTATTTTAATACGTTCTTCTAGGCTGTGAGAAACATCTAAAGGGTCACCAAAGTTTGTAATATCAATTTTGAGTACCTTGAGGGTTGTATTTTCCAAAATGGGGTTATGTTTTTGGAGTTTCTACTCTAGGGGTGCATCAGGGGGTCTTCAAATGTGACATGGCAACTTAAAATTATCCCAGTGAAAACTGCCCTCCAAAAACCATATGGCGTTCCTTTCCTTCTGCGACCTACAATTTGCCAGTACAGCAGTTTACGACCACATATGGGATGTTTCTGTAAACGACAGAATCTGGGCAATAAATGTTGAGTGTTGTTTGGCTGTTAACCCTTGCTTTGTTACTGAAAAAAATGGATTAAAATGGAAAATCTGTTAAAAAGTGAAATTCTGAAATCTCATCTACATTTTCCTTTAATTCTTGTGGAACACCTACAGGGTTACAAAAGTTTTTAAAATCAGTTTTGAATACCTTGAGGGGTTTATTTTCCTAAATGGGCTCACTTTTTGGAGTTTCTACTCTAGAGGTGCATTAGGGGGTCTTCAAATTTGACATGGCAACTTAAAATTATCCCAGTGAAATCTGCCTTCCAAAAACCATATGGTGTTCCTTTCCTTCTGTGCCCTGCTATGTACAGCAGTTTACGACCACATATGGGTCGTAATACGCGAATATTCGAATTGCGAGTTTTTATTGTGAATATTGGCACTTTGTGAATATTTAGAATATAGTAATATATATTCGTAATTTCGAATATTCGAGATTTGTTTTTTTAATCAGTTTTTTTAATCAGCACTCCCTGCTTTTAGCTTGCAATCAATAAGAAAGCTGCAATATGTTTGATTTTAGGAGTAGTGGTGAATGCGAATTTTCGTAATGCAAATTTTCATAATACTAATATTTTAATTGCCGATTTCCGCAATCAAGAAAATAATGACTAGAGATAACGAACAGTACACATGATCCCTCCCTGCTTCTAGCTTGTGGGCCAATGAGAAGGCTGCAATATCTTTGATTTTAGGAGTAGTGTTGAAAGCGAATTTCTCGTAATGCAAATTTTTTAATTGCTGATTTCCACAATCAAGAAAATAATGACTGGAGATAACGAATTTTCAAATTCGCGAATATATGGTGAATATTCGCCCAAATATTTGCGAAATATCACAAATTCGAATAATGCCCCTGCGCTGCTCATCACTATTTTGGGGTTTCTACTCTAGGGGTGCATCAGGGGGTCTTCAAATGAGAAATGGCAACTTAAAATTATCCCAATTAAATCTGCCTTCCAAAAACCATATGGCGTTCCTTTCCTACTGCGCCCTGTTGTGTGCACGTATAGCAGTTTACAACCACATATGGGGTGTTTCTGTAAACTACAGGATCAGGGCAATAAATACTGAGTTTTGTTTGGCTGTTAACCCTTGGTTTGAAATTCTGAAATGTTATCTACATTTTCCTGCAATTCTTGTGGAACACTTAAAGTGTTAAGAATTTTTGTAAAATCAGTTTTGAATACCTTGAGGGGTGTAGTAATAACTATTTTAGGAAGCATCATTATCTGTTTTAAAGGCAGAGAAATTGAAATTTAGAAAATTCAACTTTTTGGTAAATTTGATATTTTTATATTTTAAAAAAATGAAATATTTTGACTCAAATTTACCACTGTCATGAAGTACAATATGTGACGAGTAAAAAATCTCAGACTGGCTTGGATAAGTAAAAGCATTTTAAAGTTATCAACACATAAAGTGACACATGTCAGATTTGCAAAAAAATGGCCTGGTCCTTATGTGAAAAATGGCAAGGTCCTGAAGGGGTTAAAGGACATCTGTCAGCGGATTTGTACCTATGACACTGGCTGACCTGTTACATGTGCACTTGGCAGCTGAAGGCATCTGTGTTGGTCCAATGTTCATATATGTGAAAAATATGAAATTTGAATATATGCGAATCAGCCTGTAGGAGGAATGGGGCATTGTCATTATTACTAAAGGCTCAGCTCTCTCTGCAACTGTCATCCCTCTGCCCTTTGATTGACAGGGCCCAGCAGGTGTGATCATGTTTATGCTGCATGGTCCTGCAGAGAGAGTTGAGTCTCTAGGAGTAATGGAAATGCCTCCATTGATCCTAGAGGCTTATTTGCTTATGTTGAATCTTAATTTTTCTCATCAATGTTAGCACATATAAACATGGGACCAACACAGATGCCTGCAGCTCCCAAGAGCGCATGCAACAGGTCACCCAGTTTCATAGAAACAAATCTGCTGACAGATAACCATTAATAAAAAAAAAGTGATTTTATGATTTAAAATTAGTAAAATATAAAAAAAACTATATAACTCTAATAATTGTTAATTGTTTTAACCCACAGAATAAATGTATCATATTATGAATAGTATATGGTGAACCCCATAGAAAATTAAAGAAAACACTGAGAGACTTGCAATTGTTACCCAACTCACCTCCAAATAAATGATATAAAAAGTGATCACAATTCAAAATGTACCTTACAATGCTACCAATAAAAATGACAGCTTTTCCTGCAATAAACAAGGTGTCACACATCTGCCTCAATTTAAAAATTAAAAAAGAATTATGGATCTTAAAAAACATTTAAGCAAATTCCATGTTACAAAATCCAGATGCCTCTACTTCCCTTCTGAATGCTGCCTTATCCCCAACAAAGCAGTTTATGACCACATTTGAGGTATTTCTGTACACAGAAGATATTGTGTAACAAATTATTTAGTGCTTTTTCTCCTTTTAACACATGTAAAAATGAAAATGTGGAGCTAAAGCAACATATTATTGGACAAAAATAATATTAATAAGTTCTATGAAGCACCTGTATTGTCAAAACCATCCCTACACCTCTAGCTGAATTCCTTGGAGGGCGTAGTTTCAAAAATAGGGATATTTTGGGGGGTTTCCACTGTTTTGGTACCTCAGGAGTGTTGCAAGTTCGACATCGCACCCATACCCACTCTAGTAAAATCTAGTATTGTTAATACATATTTTTTTCATGCCCCAATTCTAATAAATTCTATGAAACACCAGTGGGGCCAAAATGCTCACGGCACCTATATTATTTTATTGAGATGTGCAGTTTCCGAAATTGGGCCTTTTTGGGGGTGGTTCTTATGTTTTAAGCACCTCAAGGCCAATGCATCCTACAATTGTGCCTGAAAAAATTCCTTAAAAATGGAGCCCCAACATCCACAAGGTGCTATGATTTATCATATTACGAACCATCTTTTATAGCTCCTTGGCCTGGTTCTTCTCACATGCTCCCACTGGAGTTGGTTTTGGTGGAAGACAAGAGTCAGCTCAGGTACTCTGAATTGTGCACAAGCTGTTCTGATACTTATCTCTCATAGACAACCTTACTTTTTTTTTTTAGCAAATTGTGATACAGTAGTTCTTATGTAAGATCAGACCAGAAGCCTAGCCCTCGCTTTTCATTTATATCAAAGTCCTTTGGACGCCTATGGTCAGTTTAACGATTGTCCTTACTTGAACTACCTTTGTTTTGGAAATATCTTGAGCAAGTGCCTATCCATCACAATTTGGCCCTCATCAAAGTCAATCATATGCTTACACTTGCCAAATGTTCCTGCTTCTAACACATCAACTTCAAGAACTGAAGGTTCACTTGATTTCTATCATATTAGACCCCTTGCCAGGTGCTATTAAGAGATTTTAAATATTAGTTGTTGTATTCACCTGAAACATAGGAACTGTGACAATTCACAGTAAACCACTGCGGCTTTGTAGAGCAGTTCTTAACCATGGGGCACACTACTGACGTGCCCACTTCATGGAAACCCAGCCTAAGTTTTATGGCTGATCAAAATATAATTTTACATTTGTATTTACAGCATGATTGCCCATGAACAATGTAGTATGCACATACGTGGATGTTTGTTTGTTTTTTCAGCTAGACAGTCAACATGTGGCACATGCATTAGTAGTATAGCAAATATGAAAGTCAAATTTGCTATAATACAAAAGCTTAAATCAAATTGCTAGGCTAGTTGTTTTGTAGGGTTTACAAACATCCTCAAAGTTCCTGGCCATGCTGTACATTTCTAAATCTCTTTGCTCTGTCTATTATCCTATTGGTGCTCTTCAGCTCATGCAATTGATTTTGAGCTATGTTATTCCTATTACCATCTTCAAGACTTCTTTTATGATGTACCTATACTATGGAATGGTGTATGTTGCATCAGTGAACTTTGCAACATGGATATTTTCAAGGCCTTGTGTCCTGGAATCACCATGTCCAGAGTGTGAATTCTTGCTACATATTCCTGGTGCATCAGTGTTATAGTAAGGCGCCCAAGAATTCTTGACTGTACAGCCACCATGAATCTCAGTCAGTTTTAAATGTTCCCTCTAATAGTATATTAAAAAACAAGCACGTCTTTTCAGTCAAGGTGGAGCTAGTTATAAAATGCATCACAGTTAGAAAACTCTCAACAGTCAATCAACAAGTGCAGTAGTAGGGCATCCAAATAACTGCATCTGAGAACTTTCGTCCAACACCATAGGTAGAACTTATAATGCAGCATGTTGGTAATATTTCCTGGATCTGCCAAACATTAAAGTATCTAAATGCTCATGATACTCATGGGCCCTGTGGTTCCACAAACATAGAAGAGCAACAGGCTCAGTTGCTTCATAATTGCATTGCAAAAACTGTCTGCCATTGAACAAAAAGCCAACTGAGTTTTATCACCTACCCATGCTTATGAAATAAAGAATACTTAGAACCATAGTTTTAAAGTGGCACTGTACATTCAACAAACTTTTGATATGTAGTAGGGACATATCAAAGTTTTGATCTGTGCAGGTCTGAGCACTGAGGCCTCTACCGATCTCTAGAATGAAGGGTGAGAAGCTTGTGCATATTGTGTTCTTTCCTCACTGCCTGACAGGAAGCAAGACAGACTTAATAGAAAGTCTATGGGCTTGTCTCACTCATATCGTGTAGTTAGGAGAGAGATTGGGCTAAGCAAGCGCTTCTCTCCCCTCATTCTAGAGATCAGTGGAGGTCTCAGAGCTCAGACCCCCACCAATCTTAATTTTGATATGACACTACTACATATCAAAAGTACAGTGCCACTTTAAATCTAATAATACTAATCAACTAATAACATAGCACTCCATTGTCCTGCTGCTCTCCAATATCTTTGTCCAGGTTACAAAAGTTGCATGTTTATCATCTATTTATATTAGTAGTATCCTTCAAAGTGATGTACAATAATACATTTGTTTTAAAGTTTCATACCATCTAGACATCTGTAAGATATGTTTTCTTGCTTTGTTGAACCAAACAAATGGTATGTTTGTTTTGTTTTAAGACTCTCTAAACCACAAAAATAGCACCACAACTGACATTAATTGGCTCTTAAGTTGGCAGAATGTACACAAAGGCCAGCAACTGAGTCAGCTTGAAACAGAGCTACTGTCTTTCACCTTCAACCTCCCACATCTGGTGCCATCACCGAACTGGAGACCGTTGCAATTCTCCATGTTTTAAAGAATTCTTGGCAGCATTGTCATTTCTAGTGCGGATTCAATGTATTCTTATCTCCTGTTTAATTCTATTCCACTGAAGGAGTTATCCATCTAAAATAAAACCATCACCACAAAGGGGTTTTCCAGGACTTAAATATTGATGAACTATTCTCAAGATAGGTAATCAATCAGGGGCATAGCTAAAGCTTATGGGCCCTGGTGCAAGAGTTCAGCATGGGCCCCTTACCTTCAGTGATTTGTAGCACAGGGCAGGGGTGCAAATAGCCTTTCTGCTGCTGAAGTAAAAATTGAAACAGCAACCCCCCATGCCAAATTCTGAACCTAACCTCTTCCCCCCATAATTAGAAAACATTACATACAGCCCTACAAAACAAACAGGGTAAGACTGTGACACAAACCTCTTACATCCTGTGAAGTTTTCTCTGATGTAGATATTCTCAATTAGTGATGGACGAACATCTGTTGGGATGGTTCGCGAACGCGATCAAATGTTCGCGAACCTCAGGTTCGCGGCGGGTCCCATTCATTTTAATGGCATGCGAACACGAGAAACCTCGAGGTCATATTTGCAGCCACAAAATACTTAAGAAATGTGCACACATAGTCCCACAACATGGACACTGACATACCAGAAGTATTAAGCGATTTTACGATCTGCAAGCATTTTTTCGGCAAAGTATTAATCGCAAGAGCACATGCGTTCTGAAGGCGTGGCCTGCAGCAACTGGTTTACACCAACTAGAAATTACATGGATACGATGGTTGGAACAAAGTTCAATGAGGAAGAGGAAGAACTCCTGGTGACTGTAAGTAATCTTACATTAAAGTAGTGTATTTGATTACATTTCACCTGCATGTCTGAACAATCGCTTTATATGCATAAAGGGTGTTATAAAAAAAAATCGCCATTTCTGTAAAATATCATTTGAAATGAAAAATGAATAAAATCAAATTACACATAAAAAAATCGCCAGTGCGACCTTCTGCGATTCAAATTTTTCTTAAGTGCACCAAACTTCACATTTTATAAGGTCTCACTACTAGATATTATTGATTTTTGCACTAAGTATTCCTGTGACATTACACCCACTATGTTAGGTTACCCTGCAGAGTGGCAGAGCACACGGCGTCATTGGTTGCTAATGCTAACTCGCTATGATGCCTTGCGCTTCTTGCCACCACCACTGTGCAGTAATACACTTGTATAGATCATAGCAACCAATGACGCCGTGCGCTTGACCACTCTGCAGGATGGGAGGACGGGTCTGTACGGTCCATAGTTTTAAAAAAACACGCCCGTGTGCATGCGGCCTTACTGTTATGGTTAGAAGATGGGATTGTATTACGACTATATGTGGGTGGGGTCTGTGCTATCAGATACTGTCCGGCTAAGCAGAGATGTACCTCTCTAGTAAAGTGACGGTACGGTATGGGGTGTACAGCTGGTTTGTGTCCCTGGGATGCACCCTGGGTAACAGTAAATGAACCATCAAATACTGGTGGTGCATGAGGCCTAAATTTAATATTTCCACCTCAAAGCATTAAATACTTTTTTCCATTTACTTAATTACATTTTTTCCATAATATTATTGTTAAAAATGAGAATTATATGCTTGCATTTTTCTCTTGCAGTGGATGTTGGTTCGGGACTACGACAGCACCCAATCCCACGAAGAGAAACAAAGGATAGTGCGGGAGTTGGCCTATGAAATGTGGAGCAAAATGGGTCGTACACACTGCCGTCTGGCCATTTAAAAAATATGGTCAGACATGAAAAGAAGGCAGCCCCGTTTCATTAAAAGAATCCGGGACGAAAAATGCCCAGGTACATACGTAAATAATTTTTTTATGTTTTGCCAACACTCTGTAAAGTATACAGTGCTAAGCAAAAGTATTCACCCCACTTGACTTTGTTCTTTTTTTGTTGCCTTACCCCCTGGAATCTACATGGATTGTTTGAGGATTTCCATCATGTAATTTGTAGAACATGCCCACAACTTTGACCTTCTTTTAAATTTGTTAATTGTAAAGCAAACAACTAATAGGACAAAATAACAGAAAAGGTCAATGTGCATAACTATTCACCCCTCTAAAGTCAATACTTTGTAAAGCCACCTTTTGCGGCAATCACAGCTCCAAGTCGCTTTGGAAAAGTCTCTATGAGCAGTTGCCACATCTTACCACAGGCGTATTTGCCCATTCCTCCTTGCAATACTGATTCTGCTCCTTCAAATTTGATGGTTTGCGCTTGTGAACAGCAATCTTTAAGTCTGACCACAGATTTTCTATTGGATTGAGAGCTGGGCTTTGACTAGGCCATTCCAACACATTAATATGTTTCCCCTTAAGCCACTCAAGTGTTGCTTCAACAGTGTGTTTGGGGTCATTGTCCTGCTGGAAGCTGAACCTCTTCCCTAGCCTCAAATCATGCACAGAGTGGGACAGGTTTTGCTCAAGAATATCCCTGTCCATCTTTCCCTCAACTCTGACCAGTTTCCCAGTCCTGGCTGGTGAAAAACATCCCCACAGCATGATGCTGCCATTGTGAGGAATGATGTTCTTCGGGTGATATGATGTGTTGTTGGCTTTGTGCCAGACAAGTGACGGACTGAACCATCACTGTGTCTGCAGTAGAAGCCTGAGGCCTAGCCTCCTTCCTACAGGCTTTGGACACAGGACTATGGAGACCCCAGCTCTGACCTATTTGGTTGAGAGGGAACTATAAACCATGAATTTTTGGTTGAGTTTATAGGCCACATTTTTCGTATTCCCCATTAAAGTAGCAAGGTGTGAATCCATAAACGCAATAAGGGTTAACTCTGCTCAGAGACTCCAAATTAATGTGTTGTTTTTTTTGTCCCTTTGCCCTATTGTGTTAGTGATGGGATTAAGAAGTAGCTGACTCTGGTGTAGAGAATAAATCATCCTATGATACACTGAGGAGATAATCCCATCCCATGGGTCTCCTTTCGCCCTTTTGTTCCATCAAGACACTGTGGAGGGTATGTCTTTTTTCATACTGTTAATTTTGGATTGAGTTATGCGTCATAAAGCTGGCAGCCACTGCAATTATATATAGATCCCTCCATGTTGGAATGTCTTTATATCAAATGTTCTTAAGATTTTGGAGTTGTTTATCTAAAATCTGAACATTTTGGTATCACAGACGTTCCTATTCCCTCCATTTGGAAAAGGCAACTTTGCAATATGATTATGTATCCATAACATGTACATAAACATTAAAAGGGTCGACAATGAGGCAACAACATACACTCTTGTAATAAAAAAAAACATGGCCAATAACTCTTTAATCTACTTTAAAACAACATTACTAAAAGTGCAACACCAAGCTAGCTAAAGAGGCATATGCCCCCCAAAATAGTAACAATCGGTCAGGGCATTCTGCTAAAAATGAGACCCAACCGTTTAAAACTGTTAAAAAAGGCAATTTTATGGACAGCTTTTCTCACAAAAAGGTGTAATAACAAGCGATCATAAAGTCATATGCACCACAAATGAAAAGTCATATGCACCACAGGAATGAAGATATTGAAGGCCAAATTGGCCAAACTGCCAAGGGCGCATCTCCATGATATGCGGGCCATTCATGAGCGTTTGAAGCCATGGAGGAGAGACAATGCAAGGCCATGAAGGGGGTGCATGAGATGATCATGCTTTTGGAAAAATTGCCTTAATTTTTTTTTTCTACTAAGTTATATAAATCGTTTGTACAGTTATAATGTGTATTGTGTTTTTTGTACTATTGCTCGGTTTTACTGTTATAGCTCGGCCTAAATCAGCCAGAACTGACAGCAGCCGGTAAATACATGTCAAATACATATAGGGTCCACTCACACGTCTGGTAAATGTGTCCGCATACCACAATTGGGAGGAACGTTTACAAACCCATTGATTTTTAATTCCAGTTCAAAAAATTAGGCATTCACAGGATACAGAAGTAAGTGTCAGCCATTACAGGCCTCAAAAATTAGCCGACAGGCGTTCCCCTGACAGCAAATAACTTTGTATTCTGTTGCTTGTGGTACATTAGGCATTCACAGGATACAGCAGTAAGTGTCAGCCATTACGGGCCTCAAAAATTAGGCATTCAACGTACATAAAAAAGGCATTTTATGCCGCTGTATTTACCGAAGACAAGGACCCTAAATTGTTATGGGTAGTGGCCGATATGGGCTGTCATGAGGAATTTTAAACAAACATGGTCTACTGTTCACATGTGTTGAATCCATCCGAGATCCATGCCTCATTCATTTTTAGAAATGTGAGGTAGTCAACACTGTCGTGAGCTAGGCGAGTCCGCTTATCGGTAACGATACCCCCAGCTGCGCTGAACGTCCTTTCGGACAGGACACTTCATGATGGGCAAGCCAACAGTTCCATTGCAAATTGTGCAAGTTCTGGCCAGAGGTCAAGCCTGCCCACCCAGTAGTCCAGGGGTTCAACACTTCTCAGAGCATCCAAATCGGCCGTTAAACCGATGTAGTCACCTGTCGGTCTAGGCGTTCCCTGAGGCTGGATACCGAGGACAGCTGTCGATAGGTCAGCTGAAAGAATGTTCTCATATCAGAAGTGACCAACACATCTTCAAACTGCCCTCTTCTTGCAGTCGCTGTTGTATTGGTACCCACAACTGTTTCTCTGTGAGTGGAAACTCCTCTGCCAGCGCCCAAAAAAGCAGAATGCAGCATTTCTCTAACCAAGGCCTGGAAGTGCTGCACTCTGACAACCCTCTATGATGGTGGTAACATTTCCACCATTTTTTGTTTGTAACGGGGGTCTAAATATGTTGCCACCCAGTCCAGGATAATGTCGTCCTCATTCTCCTCCGCCCATCCACGGACAACACAAGGAATCCCAGAAAGGTTTAAAGCATGCTCTTCTTGATCCTCCTCCTCCCCGACACCATCCTCCTCTGACTCCTCTTCAGACTCCTGTTGTTGACTTGTCTCAGATGAAGTAGCCCCCCCGGGAATTCATCCAGCATTGCTGCTTCCTCATCTTCCTGCTCCTGCTCCTCGACAGCTTGATCAATGACAGGACGCAATGCACGCTCCAGAAAGAACGAGTAAGGTAAGATGTCACTGATGGCGCCCTGGCTGCAACTAACCAGTTTGGTGATCTCTTCAAATGGCTGCAGAAGTCTGCATGCGTCGCACATGAGCAGGCAATGGCACAGTGAGAAAAAAATAAGCTCCCCAGAACCTGTCCTGCCACAGAGTTCGTACATGTAGACGTGGAACAGCATATTGAGCATATACAAGGTTGAGTTTGATCGCGTCGGGCAGTCACAAATAAGACGTCTGAGGGGCAGGTTGTGTCGCTGCTGGATTTCAGCAAGGCGAGCCATGGCCGTGTAAGATCTTCTGAAATGGCCCACGATTTTCCTGGCCTGCCGCAAGACGTCCTGGACCCCGGATAATTTTACAACGAATCGCTGCAGATCAAGTTCAGGACGTGTGCCATGCACGGCACGTGTGTAATTTTGCCCTGTTTCAGCCGTTTAGCAAATTGGCACCGTTGTCGCACACCACATTACCAACTGTCAAATTGAGTGGTGTTAGCCACTGATCGCAAAGCTGAAAGGAGTGTAGGACCGGTGTAGCTCTTGGCTTCCAGGCACAACAAACGAAGCACAGCATGGCAACATCTAACCTGGCATGTCGAATAGGAGGAGTCAGCCGAGGAGGAGAGGGAGGCTGGAGTAGGAGGAGGAGAAGAAGAGGCAGGCCTGCATGCAATCCGTGGCGGTAAAACCAAATCTACACAGGTGCCGCGGGTTACATGCTTGACGACCGTCAGAAGGTTTACCCAGTGGGCAGTAAATGTTATATACCTTCCCGGCCCGTGTTTGCTAGACCACGTGTCTGTGGTAAGATGTATCTTGGCACCGACACTGTGTGCCAGAAATACATTCACTTGAACGTGTCCATATAGCTCTGGGATGCCCTTCTGCGAGAAATATTTCCTTCCTGGGACCTTCGATTGTGGTGTTCCAATGGCCACAAATTTTCGAAAGGCCTACGAGTCCACAAGTTTATAAGGCAGTAGTTGGCGGGCTATCAGTTCCGACAAGCCAGCGGTCAACCGTTGGGCAAGAGGGTTATCCGGTGTCATAATTTTTTTACACTTGAACATTTGAGCCATAGAAGCCTGCCTTTTTCCTGACAAGCATGAGGACAGCATGATGGAAGGTGAAGTGGAGGACAATTGTGAGGAGAGAGTAGAAGGAGAAGAGTCTGGATGGTGAGAGCCTGGAGTGTGGCTTTGTGGGTTCTGACGGCGTTGCTCCCACTGGGATCGGTGATGTGAGGGCAAGTGCCTTCTTAAGACGGTCGTCCCTAGCTGCGTGTTGGGCTTACCGCGACTTATGCGTTGACTGCAAGGGCTGCAGATGGCAACACTATTGTCAGCAGCTGACACATTAAAAAAAGCCCACACTGTGGAGCCATGTGCCGGCGTCCTGGGAGCGCCAGATGTAACCGTACATGGTTGATGGCTCGCTCCTGATACATTAACAGGCTGGTTCGTCCCTCCTGTGCAATGTAAGTTCAGCCTGCTTCTCCTCCCTATCTGCTGGTCCATCTCTCCCTCTGAATTCCCCTCCTCTTCCTCTCTTGTGGGCACCCACGTTACATCCAAAGACACGTCCTCCTCGACGTCACCTTCCCCCCCACTAACATTAGAGATCTCTGAGTAAGCAGCAACAGCAGGGACCAACCTCCTTGGGCTGATCTGGGTACTGTCGTCCTGATCCCATGCCAAGAATGGCTGCGCATCGGAAATGTCTTTTGATGGATCAGAAAATAATTCCTGTGATTTAAGTGGAGGGTATATGGTGGTGTTGGTGGTGGTGTCTTTGGGGGTGCACACAGCAGAGAGTGAAGAGGGTGCAGATAGAGAGGATGAGGAGGGTACAGAACGGGAAGGCTGAGTGAGCCACTCAACCAAGTCTTGTGTGTTCTTTGACGAAATTGAACGCACCTTCTGCAACTTCCCACTTTGGCTCCAGCCTGGTGCTCCTGCCCTACTTCTACCACCCCTGCGAAAGGGCCTGCCTCTTCCCCTGCCTGTCATTTTTTAAATGACCCGGTGACAAAATTCTATAGAGAAGCGCGGTGTATGTGGAAGAAGGTATATAACACCCTGCTTTAATATGTCGTTTTGTTGTCAACTGGTCTATAATCACACCAGTTAAAAAAATATATATTTTACATTTTCTCACTGAGGTAGAGGTAACGCAGTGAAAGCGGCTAAATTTGTGCAGCACACAAATACACTATTTGAGTAGTATATTCTTAGATAACACTCCGATTATATATGTTGTTTTGGGTCCCACTGGTCTTTCACACCAGTTTATGTTTTCCTTTAAATTTTCTCACTGTGTAAAGCAGAGGTAACGCAGTGAAAGCGGCTAAATTTGTGCAGCACAAAAATACACTATTTAAGTAGTAAATTCTTAGATAACACCCCGCTTCTATATGTTGTGTTCGGGGCCACTGGTCTTTCACACCAGTTATAAAAATGTTTTCCTTTAAATTTTATCACTGTGTGTAGCAGAGGTAAAGCAGTGAAAGTGTATACATTTCTGCAGCACACTAATACACTATTTGAGTAGTATATTCTTAGATAACACCCCACTTCAATATGTTGTTTTGGGGGACACTGGTCTATCACACCAGTTATAATACTTTTGCATAATTGCGTTTGTCACTCTTTGTAGTTGTAGCATCGCTGAAGAACCGATCACAAGTCACAATGCTGCACTATACAAATCCACTATAATATGCTTTCTATATTGGAAAGAATATTATAAGTGTATTACACCCAATCAATACTGCACACCAATCAATAGCACACCTTTACCAGTCCTTAAAAGGACTTGTGTGGACCTATTAGCTAGCGATTTGTGTCACTATTAACACTATAACCTCCTGTCCCTGCTCCACACATTATTAAATAAATTAGACCCCCATTTGACACTGTACCTCATAAAAGGTTAGTATATAAAATGAGGATGCTCGGACTGGGAGAAAATGTCTGTATGTGGGTAAGTAACTGGCTGAGTGCCAGAAAACAGAGGGTAGTTATTAACAGTAGATACTCAGATTGGGTCACTGTCACTAGTGGGGTACCTCAGGGGTCAGTGTTGGGCCCTATTCTCTTCAATATATTTATTAAGGATCTTGTAGAAGGCCTGCACAGTAAAATATCTATTTTTGCAGATGACACTAAACTGTGTAAAGTAATTAACACTGAAGAGGACAGTTTTCAGCTACAGAGGGATCTGGATAGAGGCTTGGGGAGAGAAATGGCAGATGAGGTTTAACACTGACAAATGTAAAGTTATGCACATGGGAAGGAATAATGCAGGTCACCCGTACATAATAAATGGTAAAACACTCGGTAACACTGACATGGAAAAGGATCAGTGTCAGGCAGCTGCTGACCAAGGCCAATAAGATAATGGGTTTCATCAAAAGGGGCATAGATGCCTGTGATGAGAACATAGTCCTACCACTTTACAAATCTCTAGTCAGACCAAACATGGAGTACTGTATACAGTTCTGCTCCTGTGAACAAGGAAGACACAGCAGAGCTGGAGAGGGCTCAGAGGAGGGCAACTAAAGTAAAAACTGGAATGGGGCAACTACAGTACCCTGAAAGATTATCAAAATTAGGGTTATTCAATTTAGAAAAAAGATGACTGAGGGGAGAGCTAATAACTATGTATAAATATATCAGGGGTCAGTACAGAGATCTGTCCCATCATCTATTTATCCCCAGGACTGTGACTGTGATGAGGGGACATCCTCTGCGTCTGGAGGTAAGAAGGTTTGTACACAAACATAGAAAAGGGTTCTTCACGGTAAGAGCAGTGAGACTATGGAACTCTCTGCCTGAGGAGGTGGTGATGGTGAGTACAATAAAGGAATTCAAGAGGGGCCTGGATGTATTTCTGGAGTGTAATTATATTACGGGCTACAGCTACTAGAGGTGTCGTTGATCCAGGGAGTTATTCTGATTGCCTGATTGGAGTCGGGAAGGAATTTTTTCCCCTTAAGTGGGGAAAATTGGCTTCTGCCTCACAGGTTTTTTTTGCCTTCCTCTGGATAAACTTGTAGGAAACAGGCCGAACTGGATGGACAAATGTCTTTTTTCGGTCTTATATACTATGTTACTATGTATATCATATCTAAAATCAGACCCCTTATCACACCTCAAATTAGACTCCCATATCAGACCTAAAATCAGACCTTATGTCAGATCCCCATTAGACCTTCACGGCAGACCCTCCCATATCAGACCTCAGATCAGCCCCCCTTTAGATCTGCATGTCAGACCGCCATTTTAGACCTCAGATCAGACACCCTTTAGACTTCTATGTGAGACCCCCAAGTATCAGACCTCAGATCAGGCCTTAAAACAAATAAATTAACTTACTTCTCCTGCTCCACCACTCCTCTACAGGTCTGGCGTTCTCTCCTGCATTCTTCACTTCATGATGTTCTCTGGGCCCATGCGGCAATGTTACCTGACACTGTACCTTACGTCCTGACACTGTACACAGTCAAGACATTGTGGCACAGCCCAGAGGAGACCAAAGAGCAGTGGAGAGTACAGCGCTCACAGCGCTTCCCTCCCCCCCCTCCTGTAGACTAGTCAGAGCTTCCCTGATGGAAGCGCTCACTAGTATTGGCTTTATAAGAGGCGCTGCATCTTTTAAAGTGAAAAATTAGATTGGTGTGTATCCGCCACCCGGAATCCAATCAGGTATTTTTGGCAGGTACTGGTGCCAGAAACCATACAGTGTATGGAACAGAAAGCAAACAGCTCTGTGCACTGTGTAGTGGCAGTGCAAGGGTACTGCAGCTCAGCTACTATTGAAGTGAATGGGAGTTAAGCTGCAGTATGCCAGAAACCACACAGTGTATGAAGCCTTCTGCTTCCTCTTGGCACACTGTATTATTTCCAGATGCCGAGGCTGTCTGAAATGATGATCAGTACAGACGTCATGTGTCAGACTCTTACTGATTAGAATACCCCTTTAGGCACTTTGTTAAAAAAATAGAGGGAACCCCAGTGACAGCATCAAGAAATGTAATCCCCTTTAATCATGCCGTGGACCATTAGTAATAAAAGGGATAACAGCTAGGATTGAAGCTTCCTCTGACCTTGGTGTAGAGCAGAAGGCTGCTCTAAGAACTAGAGATATTAGTTGCAGCTCATGCTTAGAGAAGGACCACTCACCGAAGAACTCTCCTCCTTCTACTATAGCGACACCCATATACAGTGCTGTAGACGAGACCTGAAGTGTTTACCATGAAAAGAAAGCAGTTGGTCCCCATATGCCCTGGCACCTCATACTGAATCTACTTACCTGGCTCCCTGCTCCCTGCACAGCTCCCTCCCCGCATCACTGCAGCTGCTTTTCCCAGTGCGCAGATGAAAACATCCGGCGATGGGGGGGAAAGCAGCCAGTGGCAGGCGGTGATGGGGACGAGCTTGGCAATTGGCTGCTACCTCAAAAAAAACCTCCCCCGACACTGGATGTTTTTATGCGTGCACTGGAAGAAGCAGCAGCGGTAGTGTAGGGACCAAGAGCGGCGCAGGGAGTGGGGAGCCAGGTAAGCAGATTCAGTGTGAGGGGCCCGGCATATGGGTGACATTTTTTAGTCTCGGATAACCCCTTTAAGGAGTTAATTTATTTTCTTTTAACAATTAAGGAGATTTGAATGGTAAAGCTATTACTAGTGTAGCAACACGGTGTCATTTAGCTCTTCCAGATCGCCGTCTTAACACCTTAGACGGTTGGCACACATCAAGAAGCCACTCCACCACTGTAGATTCGGGTGCAAACTGGCCACTACCAGCTTTATTGTCATAACAGCAGTACAAAGAAATCATAAAAATAAACCTCAGCCGTCTGGCAACTGACTACACAGTACATACTCCTTGTCTAGCGGGATCCGGGTCTACCACCCAGCTCCCCAAAAACACCACAGTGCTTACCCCCACACAGGGTTAGAGGGTCCTGGCTCCCACAGGCCTTTACACAGCCTGCTTCTTCCCCAGACTGGAAACCCTGATTGAGGGTAAGTGGGCCTATGCTCTTTGATCAAACTGTATACTAATGCCTCATTCATGCACAGCATAAAATGTATTACAAATTGGGCTGAGATGCCATGTAATTATGCTGAAGGACAGTCGTTATATCAAAAGCATAGTACTGAGGATGTGCGATCCAGATTCACTCTTATATGCTAGACATTTGAATTGTATTGTTTCTTTTTTAAAATCTCGTGAAAATCTCCGTGAACTCAGTGCGATAAAGAACTCAGTGCAACCTATGCAAGCTTAATTTAGTTCAGTCCAAATCTCTGCAAACTAAATGTTAATAAGACTCCTTCATACAACAACACATCTAAAGTGGCTAAAAACAGTCCATAGTTAAATAGCTGCCAATCAAATACCAATACGGATACGGTTTCTAATAGCTCCACTTTCAGTCCAGTCTATATCAGGTACAAAGCTACAGGTAAACTGGCTGATGGTCCCGATACAGGCAGAGCGACCTTTCTACTTGGGTCGCAATGTGCCTTAAAATACTTCCACAGTCTTACATTAAGAGTTGAAATAGAGTAGATCACTTCAGCCGCATGAGTTTGCTTCTTACCTCCTTCCCGGCGTGTGTCAGTTCGCTGCCCTCCGCGCGTGTAAGCCTTCCTAGCACCACTGGCGTCCCACGTGGTGACGGTCCTGACGTGGCGTCCCACGTGACCTGAGGCTAAGCGGAGCAGATCGGGGATAGGAGGAATAGTTGTAGCT
The DNA here is from genome assembly GCA_033119425.1 of Bufotes viridis. Taxonomy (NCBI): domain Eukaryota; kingdom Metazoa; phylum Chordata; class Amphibia; order Anura; family Bufonidae; genus Bufotes; species Bufotes viridis. The sequence goes on from CM065590.1 coordinate 172,843,164, forward strand.
GTTGGGGACCTAGCGGCTGAGCTGTTGCCGGGTCCTAGCGCCTGAGGATGGCAATCTCTTCTGGCGTTTACAGGCGGCAATTCCTTCAGTACTGCGGCGGATAGAAAATGATATTCAATAATCAAGGTCTGGACTTGATAAAACTGGTCAGTAATCCCAGACGCGTTTCGGGGTCTCCCTTCTTCAGTGGATACTGACCCTATGTTTTTAGATCCTTAAATAGGAATGAGCTCTTCAACAATCAATGGCAGTGTTCAAAATGTGGACCGGATAATTCCCATACATTTTAGATCCTTAAATAGAAATGAGCTCTTCAACAATCAATGGCAGTATTCAAAATGTGGACCGGATAATTCCATACATTTTAAAGTGTGACCTGGATAAATCCCATATATTTTAAAATAAAACACTGAATAAAAACATATATAAACATAATAGCATAATCATCAGATATGATATCTCTAAAAATTCTTCCATAAAACATAGAATGATAGGTAGGTTAACTTCATAATTTGGGTCCAAACTTGGAAATGGAAGGCTCTTTTGATGGCTTGTTTGATGGAAGTATGGGAGAGGGGGGGACTGGGGGGAGGGGAGATCGGGGTGTCGGTACACGGCCAGACCACGATGTCCCGTCCCCTTCAGACCACCCGCCCTACATAAAGCCAAAAATTTCCATCTCCGCATTGAGACCTCTAGGAATAAGGGTTTCAAACTCAAAAATCAGTCTAGATTCATGTCTAGACATATTAGAAATATGGTTGCCCCCTCTCCAGGATCGGTTGACTTTTTCTAAAGCCGTGAAAGTGAGTTGCGTTGGGTCGCAATTGTGCATTACTTTAAAGTGTTTGGAAAGTGGGTGAGCTTCATAGCCTTTCTTAATATTCGAAATGTGTTCAGATATTCTCTTTTTAGAGTCCGTTTGGTTCTGCCGATGTACTGTTTTCTACAACTGCATTCTAATAAATAAATAACATCGGACGAGTTACATGTCAAACATTCTTTAATTTTGAAAAGATAAGCATTAGCTGAGGACTTCACAAATTCTATTTTTCTAGGGAGGCTGTAATTTTACAATTTGAGCACCGACCGCATCTAAAAATCCATTTGGGGCCAACCAGTTGTTGCCTTTTTCTTAGATCTCTGGACGGTAGGGGCCACCATATTTGCCAAATTGTCAGCTTTTGTAAAGACAACTTTGGGTTGATCTCCTATTATTTCCCCCAACCATTTATCCTTCAACAGAATATTCCAGTGTTTCCTAATTGTCCTCTGTACCTGTTTATATTGTGAACAGAAAGGTATAACAATTCGAGGATTATTATTCCTTTGGGTTTTCTCTTTCTTTACCTCAAAAAACTTTTTCTGTCCATTGCCCTTACTGTATCTAAGGCCGAATTTAGGATGTCTTGGGGATATTCCTTGTTCAAGAACTGGTCCTGCATTAGTTGTGCCTCCCTTTCAAAATTTTCATCCAGGGTGCAATTGCGTTTGATACGTCTAAACTGGCTTGCTGGTACATTAGCAAGCCACCTAGGGAGGTGACAGCTGTCAAATTGGATGTAGCTGTTTTTTGCTACCTCCTTAAAATGTGTATTACATACCAGCTTTTTTCCTTTTACTTTTATGTCTAAGTCCAAAAATTCTATATTTGTTTGGCTCACAGTGGGGGAGAACACAAGGTTTTTATCATTTGTATTAATGTCTTGAAGGAACTGTTCTAACTCAAGGTGCGTGCCTTGCCAAATGAATACAATATCATCGATGTAGCGCCGCCAGAGCACCAGACTCGCCCCCATTCTGGTCAGAAAGGGGTTCAAAAGGAATTTTTATTGGAAAGGGAATCAAAGTTTCTTTTTGGTACGGAGAAGAGAGTACCTACCTTCTACTGCTTCCCTAAGATCCATAAAAATTTAAATTCCCCCCCTGGTCGTCCCATTGTTTGTAAAGTGTACCGACACCCCGATCTCCCCTCCCCCCAGTCCCCCCCTCTCCCATACTTCCATCAAACAAGCCATCAAAAGAGCCTTCCATTTCCAAGTTTGGACCCAAATTATGAAGTTAACCTACCTATCATTCTATGTTTTATGGAAGAATTTTTAGAGATTATGTTTTATGGAAGAATTATTAGAGATATCATATCTGATGATGCTATGCTATTATGTTTATATATGTTTTTATTCAGTGTTTTATTTTAAAATATATGGGATTTATCCAGGTCATACTTTAAAATGTATGGGAATTATCCGGTCCACATTTTGAATACTGCCATTGATTGTTGAAGAGCTCATTCCTATTTAAGGATCTAAAATGTATGGGAATTATCCGGTCCACATTTTGAACACTGCCATTGATTGTTGAGGAGCTCATTCCTATTTAAGGATCTAAAAAACATAGGGTCAGTATCCACTGAAGAAGGGGAGACCCCCGAAACGCGTCTGGGATTACTGACCAGTTTTATCAAGTCCAGACCTTGATTATTGAATATCATTTTCTATCCGCCGCAGTACTGAAGGAATTGCCGTCTGTAAACGCCAGAAGAGATTGCCATCCTCAGGCGCTAGGACCCGGCAACAGCTACAGCTATTCCTCCTAGCCACGCCGGAAGAGATTGCCATCCTCAGGCGCTAGGACCCGGCAACAGCTACAGCTATTCCTCCTATCCCCGATCTGCTCCGCTTAGCCTCAGGTCACGTGGGACGCCACGTCAGGACCGTCACCACGTGGGACGCCAGTGGTGCTAGGAAGGCTTACACGCGCGGAGGGCAGCGAACTGACACACGCCGGGAAGGAGGTAAGAAGCAAACTCATGCGGCTGAAGTGATCTACTCTATTTCAACTCTTAATGTAAGACTGTGGAAGTATTTTAAGGCACATTGCGACCCAAGTAGAAAGGTCGCTCTGCCTGTATCGGGACCATCAGCCAGTTTACCTGTAGCTTTGTACCTAACATAGACTGGACTGAAAGTGGAGCTATTAGAAACCGTATCCGTATTGGTATTTGATTGGCAGCTATTTAACTATGGACTGTTTTTAGCCACTTTAGATGTGTTGTTGTATGAAGGAGTCTTATTAACATTTAGTTTGCAGAGATTTGGACTGAACTAAATCAAGCTTGCATAGGTTGCACTGAGTTCTTTATTGCACTGAGTTCACGGAGATTTTCACGAGATTTTAAGTAATAAATTTTATATTTGATGTATCAACTTTATACTTGATGTATCACTCTGTGTATGGAAGAATTTTTTAGAGATTATGTTTTATGGAAGAATTATTAGAGATATCATATCTGATGATGCTATGCTATTATGTTTATATATGTTTTTATTCAGTGTTTTATTTTAAAATATATGGGATTTATCCAGGTCATACTTTAAAATGTATGGGAATTATCCGGTCCACATTTTGAATACTGCCATTGATTGTTGAAGAGCTCATTCCTATTTAAGGATCTAAAATGTATGGGAATTATCCGGTCCACATTTTGAACACTGCCATTGATTGTTGAGGAGCTCATTCCTATTTAAGGATCTAAAAAACATAGGGTCAGTATCCACTGAAGAAGGGAGACCCCGAAACGCGTCTGGGATTACTGACCAGTTTTATCAAGTCCAGACCTTGATTATTGAATATCATTTTCTATCCGCCGCAGTACTGAAGGAATTGACGTCTGTAAACGCCAGAAGAGATTGCCATCCTCAGGCGCTAGGACCCGGCAACAGCTACAGCTATTCCTCCTAGCCACGCCGGAAGAGATTGCCATCCTCAGGCGCTAGGACCCGGCAACAGCTACAGCTATTCCTCCTATCCCCGATCTGCTCCGCTTAGCCTCAGGTCACGTGGGACGCCACGTCAGGACCGTCACCACGTGGGACGCCAGTGGTGCTAGGAAGGCTTACACGCGCGGAGGGCAGCGAACTGACACACGCCGGGAAGGAGGTAAGAAGCAAACTCATGCGGCTGAAGTGATCTACTCTATTTCAACTCTTAATGTAAGACTGTGGAAGTATTTTAAGGCACATTGCGACCCAAGTAGAAAGGTCGCTCTGCCTGTATCGGGACCATCAGCCAGTTTACCTGTAGCTTTGTACCTGATATAGACTGGACTGAAAGTGGAGCTATTAGAAACCGTATCCGTATTGGTATTTGATTGGCAGCTATTTAACTATGGACTGTTTTTAGCCACTTTAGATGTGTTGTTGTATGAAGGAGTCTTATTAACATTTAGTTTGCAGAGATTTGGACTGAACTAAATTAAGCTTGCATAGGTTGCACTGAGTTCTTTATCGCACTGAGTTCACGGAGATTTTCACGAGATTTTAAGTAATAAATTTTATATTTGATGTATCAACTTTATACTTGATGTATCACTCTGTGTATGACCCAATTGTAGCAGTGTGCCCCCTTATTATTACTTGTTCTTCCTGCATTTTTTAGGCTTTGGGTGATAGCCCATTGGGTGAGCACCTACGTATTATTGTCTGTTAGCAGGGTGTAGCCACTTATTCTGTTTTATTGTTTCTTTTTCCCTCCTCAATCAGAGTTTCCAGTCTGGGAAAGAAGCAGGCTGTGTAAAGGCGCGATCCAGATTCACTCTCTTGTATTATATATGATCTTAATTGTATCCATGATTAAAGTTGCCTATACACCTTCAATAGCTGTCAGTGGAACTTCTCTCAATTCCCACATACACATACATGCTGAGGTCACCTGGGCGTACATGTATCTTTGTAGTTGCTGTTCTTCTCTACATATATACTGTATGTCGCGTTGCATTACTACTGTATATTATATACCCTAAAATGTACTTAGTACTGAATTTTAGTGTTCATACACAGCTGTTCCCAAGTTCTCAGTCATACTTGGTTTACTATATTATAGGTAACAATTCACTTTAATGTCTAGATAATACTTCTGTGCAAAGATGCGTCTCAGACAATATTGTCATGAAAATCATAACACTGTCAAACTTAGAACAGAAGAACCATAAAGACGCAGCACAGAAATGGCTTGCAAACTGCTATTACACTGTAGCACTCCTTTAGTTTCATATTAATGAACTGTCACCACATTTTGTTCCGTTTAGCACCTTGAAAATGACAGTTAGGGACATTACATTGTTCACACATAAAAGATAGGACTATAGCAGCATTATGGTATTGTGGCATTCTATGGAACTGCTTTAAAGAAAAGCAATATAGTAGCTATAATAAAGCTATTTTCACCTTTCGTAAGATTATTGAATTCACCAAATTGAATCTCCAGCATTGTAGTTAGGAAACATATGGATAATACAGTCAGTTAAGAGCATGGAAATACACAAAGAAGAGATGCATGGATTTCTGAATCATGAAACACAAATACGTTTTTAGTGGGGTCCTGAGATCTCCAAACACTATAATAAAATCATACACATCAACAGGTTTACCCTCTCCCTCCTATTTTTTTGAAACCCAGCTCATGTATCTAAAGTGTAGGTACATGATAGATTTTAATTTTAATAAACTGTGATTGTAATCAGTATGCAACCATTCTAACTTGAGGGCGTTCTTTGTCATTATGGACAAGTTCCTTCCTCAGATAGAATGGGCACCCATTGTACAGTAGATCCATATACTAATTCAGCTGCAGTAACACTAACACAATAAAATAAGTCATATAAACAAAACTACAGGGAAATATGCTAAAAAATGTTTATTAGTATAGAAATTCCTCTACAAGACATCTTACCTGCCATATGAGTTTTCGCAGGAGCATAACTGCAGTGGTTCACCTGAACACTAGGGGCAGTATTTATTACTCGTCTACTGTTATCTGTGCACATCAGAGGCATAGCTGGTGAAAACGTATAGTGGCCTATTTCAGTCCAATAAGAAATATATATTCTCAGGTCACTTCTAAAGTTATTTCTGGTGAAAGCGTATAGAGGTGTATTTCAGTAAAAAAAGAAAAAATATATACGCACTGCACTGTTGCAGTTATTTCTGGTGAAAGCATATAGTGGCCTATTTCAGTCCAACAAGAAATATATATTCTTAGGTCACTTCTGCAGTTATTTTTGTTGAAAGCGTATAGAGGCATATTTCAGTAAAAAAAGATAAATATATACGCACTGCACTGTTGCAGTTATTTCTGGTGAAAGCATATAGTGGCCTATTTCAGTCAAACAAGAAATATATATTCTCAGGTCACTGTTGCAGTTATATCTGGTAAAGCCTTAACTGGCGTATTGCAGTAGAAAAAGAAATATACATTCGCCATTCGCTGGTGCACTAATATGTAGAAAAACCTTTATTGACTTATATCATTAGAAAAAGAAATTTACATTCGCCATTCGCTGCTGCACTTATAAATTGAATAACCTTTATTGACGTATAGCAGTAGAAAAAGAAATATACATTCGCCATTCGCTGCTGCACTTATATCTTGAAAAACCTTTATTGATGTACGTATATCAGTAGAAAAATAAAAATATTTTTAGCGTTCAGCGCTGCAGTTATATGTGGGAAAGTCCTTTTTGCAGTATGGACTGAATTACGTTGTGGTGAAAGTTTGTATTTAAGTTTCATACACTGAGAGCTTATGTGACGATGTCCATAGGAGCGGTGCACCAATACAGGTGACTACACTATGCACTAACCCTGCACAAAAATTTTAACTAATTCACACCAGCCCGCATCTATCTGCAGTATTGCTTACTGGACACTACAGGGACTTTTCTGCAGCACAGAAACCGCACGAGGACTGCATCTCGGTCTTCCAGCGTGGACCTATTTTCTCCAATACGTCTCGTTCGTTTCAGATCACACCGCCTCAGACACCGTTGTTTTTTTGAAAAGAACAGCCTCTAACCCTCTGTTGAAAAGCCTTTAGTGGCGTATATACGTGGAAAAATCAAAATATTCTCGGCGTTCACTGCTCCAGTTATATGTGCTAAAGGCTTTAGTGCCTATATCAGTAGAAAAAGGAAAGATATATGCAGTTATATAATTTTTTAATTATGTTGGTGGAAAAAAAAATTGTAATCAGTGCTGCACTTATATGCGATAAAATCTTTTGTTTAATATTTTGGTGGAAAAAAATATTGTATTTATCATTTAGCGCTGCACTTACATTTAAAATCTTTAAAGAAATATTTTGGTGGAAAAAATCTTGTATTCTGCGTTAAGCGCTGCACTTATATGCGGTGAATTTTTTTTTTATCATTTCGGTGGAAATACAAATTTACACTTCTTCCATTAACTTCCTCATCTCTTCTTTATCATAGGACGCACTTACTTTAACCCCCCAGCTATATATATATATATATATATATATATATATATAAGTGATGCCAGCACCACCTAGGAGCGAATTAAGGTAAATGACACTGCCAGCCTATTAAAGGGAATAACAGCATGATACCACAATACATTTGATATGACATTTAGCAAGAGTTTAAAGTGTCCACAGATCAAGATGAATCAGGCGTGGATCAGCACGGATTTCCACGCACCAATGCCTGATGCATCAGACTAGATCATCCACACCAACAAGTTAACAAAAGAGACCGGTTTCTTCTGGCTATCTACCTCAGCTACTATTCTGATGCTGTTACCCGCCCTGATGCCACACATCTGATGCCAAGTGCTGATTCTTTCACCCACCATCTTCATCGGGTACTGGTATTGCCACCCACCTCCACAGTATGTCACCTTGCCACTCTGTGGCCTCCTGATACTGCCACCACCTACAGACTCTGTCATTGTGCAACATTGTGGCCTACTCATGCTGCTGCCACCTCCAGACTCTGTCATTGTGCCGCTCTGTGACCTCCTCATGCTGCCACCAACTCCAGACTCTGTCATTGTGCAACTCTGTGGTCTAATCATGCTGCCACCACCTCCATACTATGTCATTGTACAGCTCTGTGGTCTCCTCATGCTGCTGCCAACTCCAGACTATGTCACTGTGCCGCACTGTGGTCTCCTCATGCTGCTGCCACCTCCAAACTATATTATTGTGCCCTTCTGTGGCCTACTCATGCTGCCGCCACCTTCAGATTCTGTCATTGTGCAACTCTGTGGTCTACTCATGCTGTCGACATCTCCAGACTAAGTCAATTGTGCCTCTCTATGGTCTCCTCATGCTCCTGCCACCTCCAGACTCTGTCATTGTGCCACTCTTTGGCCTCCTCTTGCTCTGTCACCTCCATATTCTGTCATTGTGCCGCTCTGTGGTCTCCTCATGCTGCCGCCACCTCCACACTCTTTCATTGTGCAACTCTGTGGCCTACTGATGCTGCCGCCACCTCTAGACTATGTCACTGTGGCGCTCTGTGGTCTCCTCATGCTTCTGCCACTCCCAGACCCTGTCATTAGGCCACTGTGTGGTCTCCTCATGCTGCCTCCATTTCAACACTACGTCATTGGGTTACTCTGTGGACTTCTCATGCTGTTCCCACCCTCCACACTTCATGACTGGTCCACTATTTTGGCTTTCGGCCTGGCTGACATCATCATTTATTTGACACTATTTCTGATCTGTCAGAAGAAAGGAAAAATGAGACGCACAACGGATCCTGTCTATGTAGCAGCTTTAAGGCCTGTATGGTCCCATCAGAATTGGCTTATGATTTGGTAGCCAAAAGCAGGAGTGGGTAGAAAACACAGAAGAAATGCAAATATTCCATCCACGTTCCATCTATGTTTAAGATCCACTTCGTTTTTTTTTTTGTCTTTAGCAATACTGATGGATTATTGATGAATGCTAACCGAGTGAATTTGAACGCTCCACAGACAGTATTCGTTTTTTCTGGGTAATTGTTCTGACGGATCAGAGAATAGGGAAAATCAATCAGTGACGTCAACACAAAGTTACTGTTGAAACCCTCTACACTCTGTCAGGGAGCTCTACTTGTATAAGCGTTAATAGAACAGGTTCTGTAGACATTGATGTGGAATCAGTTGATGAAGGTGTAAAAGGAGTGTGCTTCTTCTTGACGCTAACATCTACCTGTAAGGCTGAGTTGATACTTGAGTGATTTGGTCAGTTTTGGACCCGTGACAGCCCAAATAAGTGAAGTATGCAGGTATTCTAAGAGAGACGCTTGTCATCTGCATGTCATACGGACTCACATTATTATTTCACTACCAAAGCAGACTCCTTATGTGTGTTACTGCAAGGCACAGTGTTCTGCACCACTAGAAAGGCTCTCAGCAGCCAGGAAATGACGTTTTTTAATGTAATTCACCACGAAAAATTCAGAAAACCAGCGAATCAAATGTTTAAAAAAATTTGCTCATCTCTAATTATTACCTCATAGGTTTTTTGTGGGATAATATACAGTGTGAAATCTGGCATTCATAATATTGAAAGTTTTCACATATTTTGCTGCAAATTAACCGCCTGCCGACCACCACACGCATGGATGCGTCCAGGCAGCAGGTTTGTTCCTCCTGGACGCATCCGTGCGTCATCACGCGAGACGCGAGATTTGCTGTGAACGCGTTCACAGCGGCGCACAGCTCGGCAGTTATACTACAGCCTGCCAGCGATGATCAATCGCTGGCAGGCTGTAGATGTAAAATAAAAAGCATCAAAGAGATATATCAGACGCTGTTTTGTTAACAGCGTCTGATATACCTGCTACCTGGTTCTCTGGTGGTCCCATTTGCTGGGATTGACCACCAAAGGACCAGGTAGCTCTGTAAAGTAGCACCAAGCACCACACTACACCCCCCCCTTGTCACTTATTAACCCCTTATTAACCCCTGATCACTCTATATAGACTCCCTGATCACCCCCCTGTCATTGATCACCCCCCTGTATGGCTCCATTTAGACGTCCATATGTGTTTTGCGGATCTGCAAAACACGGACACCGCCAATGTGCTTTCCGCATTTTGCAGATCCGCACATTGCCAGAACTATATAGAAAATGCCTTTTCTTGTCCGCAATTGTGGACACGAATAGAACATGTTCTATATTTTTACGGAACGGAAGTGCAGACCCGGAAGTGCGGATCTGAAATTCCGGATCCGAGCGGGACAAAGTCTGTCCCCATAGAAATGAATGGGTCCGCAATTCCGTTCCGCAAACAGAATTGCGGACGTGTGAATGGGGCATAAGGGTCCCATATCACCACCAGTTATTTAGCTACTTGTTAGGTAGTTAGTGCCCAGCCCACCACACTGCAGTCACTGATTTTGGCAGAGATTTTTTCATCCACATTGATTGATGCGAATGAAGAAATCTGTGCTGTTCATTTTTTCTTTTTTTTCAGCTCAGAGGCTGAACGGAAAAAAAATCTCATTAACCGTATGCTCAATGTAAGGAGAGTAGCAAAAACTCCTAATGCTGGCCATAATGTAATGATTGTGGAGACCCTCAAATGCCAGGGCAGTACAAACACATCACATGTGACCCCATTTTAGAAAGAAGACACCCCAAGTTATTCCGTGAGGGGTATGGTGAGTTCATGTAAAATTTTATTCTTTGTCACAAGTAAGTGGAATATGAGACTTTGTAAAAAAAAAAATATATCAATTTCCGCTAACTTGTGGCAAAAAATTTTTTCCTCTGTGAACTTGCCATGCCCCTCACGGAATACCGTAGGGTGTCTTCTTTCCAAAATGGGGTCACATGTGGGGTATTTATACTGCCCTGGCATTTTAGGGTCCCTAAAGCGTGAGAATCCAAATGCGTAAAAATGCCCTGTGAAATCCTAAAGGTACTCATTGGAATTTGGGCCCCTTTGCGCATCTTGGCTGCAAAAAAGTGGCACACATGTATACCACTTTTGCAGCCAAGATGCACTCAGGAGAAGTAGGGCAATGTGTTTGGGGTGTATTTTTATATACACCCATACTTTGTGTGAGAAAAATCGCTGTAAACGACAACTTTTTAAAAATTTTTATACAAAGTTGTCAATTTACAGAGATATTTCTCTCACCCAACATGAGTATATGTAAAAATACACCCCAAAACACATTGCCCTACTTCTCCTGAGTGCGGAGATACCACATGTGTGACACTTTTTTGCAGCTTAGGAGCGTAAAGGGGCGGTAAAGTCCAACGAGTACCTTTAGGCTTTACTGGGCTGCTCACAATTTAGCCCCGCCCAAAATGCCTGAACAGTACAAACACCCCACAAATGACCCCATTTTGGAAAGAAGACACCCCAAGGTGTTCGCTGAGGGGCATATTCAGTCCATGAAAAATTGAACTTTTTGTCACAAGTTAGTGGAAAGGGAGACTTTGTGAGAAAAAACTATAAAATATCCATTTCCGCTAACTTGTGCCAAAAAAAAATCTTCTATGAACTCGCCATGCCCCTCACGGAATACCTTGGGATGCCTTATTTCCAAGATGGGGTCACATGTGGGGTATTTATACTGCCCTGGCATTTTAGGGGTCCTAAAGCGTGAGAAGAAGTCTGGAATCCAAATGCGTAAAAATGCCCTCCTAAAAGGTACTCATTGGAATTAGGGCCCCTTTGCGCATCTTGGCTGCAAAAAAGTGTCACTCATGTGGTATCGCCGTACTCAGAAGAAGTAGGGCAATGTGTTTTGGGGTGTATTTTTACATATACCCATGCTGGGTGAGAGAAATATCTCTGTAAATTGACAACTTTGCTTACATTTTTTTTAAAAGTTGTCATTTACAGAGATATTTCTCACACACAGTATGGATATATGTAAAAATACACCCCAAAACACATTGCCCTACTTCTCCTGAGTACGGCGATACCACATTAGTGACACTTTTTTGCAGCTAAGATGCGCAAAGGGGCCCAAATTCCAATGAGTACCTTTAGGATTTCACAGGGCATTTTTACGCATTTGGATTCCAGACTTCTTCTCACGCTTTAGGGGCCCCTAAAATGTCATGGCATTATAAATACCCCACAAGTGACCCCATTTTCGGAAGAGACACTAAGGTATTCGGCTGAGGGGCATAGTGAGTTCATGAAGATTTTATTTTTGTCACAAGTTAGCGGAAATTGAGTTTTGTGAGTTTTTACTTACAAAGTCTAATATTACTAACTTTGTGACAAAAAATAAATCTTACATGAACTCACCATACCCCTCACGGAATACCTTGGGGTGTATCTACTCAAAAATGGGGTCACTTGTGCAGGTATTTATACTGCCCTGGCATTTAGGGGCCCTAAGTGAGAAGGAGTCTGAATCAAATGCGTAAATGTCCTGTGAAATCTCTAAGGTACTCATTGGAATTGGGCCTTTGCATCTCACTCAAAAGTGTTACTCATGGTACGCGGCACTGTGGGAAGTAGTGCAATGGTGGTGTATTTTTACATATACCATGCTGGTTGTGAGAAATATCTCTGTAAATGACAACTTTTACATTTTTTATACAAAGTTGTCAATTTACAGAGATATTCTCTCACCTAGCATGGTACATGTAAAAATACACCCAACACATTGCCCTACTTCTCCTGAGTGCGGCATACCACATATGTGACACATTTTTGCAGCCTAGGTGCGCAAAGGCGCCCAAGTCCAATCGAGTACCTTTAGGCTTTTACATGGGCTGCTCACGAATTTAGCTGCCCAAAATGCCAGAACAGTAAAAACACCCGACAAATGACCCCATTTGGAAAGAAGACACCCCAAGGTATTCAGCTGAGGGGCATGGTGAGTCCCTGAAAAATTGAACTTTGTCACAAGTTAGCGGAATATGGAGACTTTGTGAGAATAAAAATAATAACAAAGTATCAATTTCCGCTAACTTGTGCACAAAAACCAATCTTCTATGAACTTCGCCATGCCCCTCACGGGAATACCTTGGGGTGTCTTCTTTCCAAAATGGGGTCATCATGTGGGTATTTATACTGCCCTGGCATTTTAGGGGCCCTAAAGCGTGATAATCTAAAATGCGTAAAAAGGTGCGCCCTCCTAAAGGTACTCATTGGTATTGGGGCCCCTTTGCGCACCTAGGCTGCAAAAAGTGTCACTATGTGGTATCGCCGCTACTCACAGAAGCTAGGGCAATGAGTTTTGGGTGTATTTTTTATATATACCCATACTTTGTGTGAAATATCTGTAAGTGACAACATTTGCTATTAGAATTAAAAAGTTGTCATCTTTCAGAGATATTTCTCACACAGTGATGGTATATGTGATACACCCCAGCTTGTGCCCTGCTTCTCACAGGTAGGGGTATGGTGAGTTCATGTAAAATTTTATTCTTTGTCACAAGTAAGTGGAATATGAGACTTTGTAAAAAAAAAAAAATATATATCAATTTCCGCTAACTTGTGGCAAAAAATTTTTTCCTCTGTGAACTTGCCATGCCCCTCACGGAATACCGTAGGGTGTCTTCTTTCCAAAATGGGGTCACATGTGGGGTATTTATACTGCCCTGGCATTTTAGGGTCCCTAAAGCGTGAGAATCCAAATGCGTAAAAATGCCCTGTGAAATCCTAAAGGTACTCATTGGAATTTGGGCCCCTTTGCGCATCTTGGCTGCAAAAAAGTGGCACACATGTATACCACTTTTTTGCAGCCAAGATGCGTACTCAGGAGAAGTAGGGCAATGTGTTTTGGGGTGTATTTTTATATACACCCATACTTTGTGTGAGAAAAATCGCTGTAAACGACAACTTTTTAAAAATTTTTATACAAAGTTGTCAATTTACAGAGATATTTCTCTCACCCAACATGAGTATATGTAAAAATACACCCCAAAACACATTGCCCTACTTCTCCTGAGTGCGGAGATACCACATGTGTGACACTTTTTTGCAGCTTAGGAGCGTAAAGGGGCGGAAAGTCCAACGAGTACCTTTAGGCTTTACTGGGCTGCTCACAATTTAGCCCCGCCCAAAATGCCTGAACAGTACAAACACCCCACAAATGACCCCATTTTGGAAAGAAGACACCCCAAGGTGTTCGCTGAGGGGCATATTCAGTCCATGAAAAATTGAACTTTTGTCACAAGTTAGTGGAAAGGGAGACTTTGTGAGAAAAACTATAAAATATCCATTTCCGCTAACTTGTGCCAAAAAAATCTTCTATGAACTCACCATGCCCCTCACGGAATACCTTGGGATGCCTTATTTCCAAAATGGGGTCACATGTGGGGTATTTATACTGCCCTGGCATTTTAGGGGTCCTAAAGCATGAGAAGAAGTCTGGAATCCAAATGCGTAAAAATGCCCTCCTAAAGGTACTCATTGGAATTAGGGCCCCTTTGCGATCTTGGCTGCAAAAAGTGTCACTCATGTGGTATCGCCGTACTCAGAAGAAGTAGGGCAATGTGTTTTGGGGTGTATTTTACATATACCCATGCTGGGTGAGAGAAATATCTCTGTAAATTGACAACTTTGCTTACATTTTTTTTAAAAGTTGTCATTTACAGAGATATTTCTCACACACAGTATGGATATATGTAAAAATACACCCCAAAACACATTGCCCTACTTCTCCTGAGTACGGCGATACCACATTAGTGACACTTTTTTGCAGCCAAGATGCGCAAAGGGGCCCAAATTCCAATGAGTACCTTTAGGATTTCACAGGGCATTTTTACGCATTTGGATTCCAGACTTCTTCTCACGCTTTAGGGGCCCCTAAAATGTCATGGCATTATAAATACCCCACAAGTGACCCCATTTTAGAAAGAAGACACCCCAGGGTATTCCGTGAGGGGTATGGTAAGTTCATAGAAGATTATATTTTTTGGCACAAGTTCGTGGAAATTGTTTTTTTTCTTTTTCTTACAGTCTCATATTCCACTAACTTGTGACAAAAAATAAAACTTTACATGAACTCATGAAATTTAGAGAAAAATTTATATAGAAATGTAGTTTTTAAAAAAAAATTTACAACAGAAAATGAAAAATGTCATTTTTATTAATAGCCAAGTAAAAATGTCAGCAACAATGAAATACCACCAAATAAAAGCTCTATTAGTGAGAAGAAAAGGAGGTAAAATTCATTTGGGTGGTAAGTTGTATGACGGAGCAATAAACCGTGAAAGTAGTGTAGTGCAGAATTGTAAAAAGTGGCCTGGTCATTAAGGGTGTTTAAGCTAGGGGGGCTGATGTGGTTGAAAAGAACTGCTAGGGGTTATCCCCGCAGTGTATTTTAGTGGCAGAGTTCGATGTAGATTATGTGCCAAAACTTTTTTTTTAATAGGAGACCACACTGCCACTCGTGTGGCCACTGTTCCTTGCCATGGTTGTGGCAAGATAGGACATGTCATGGGCGTAAACTATGGCCTCCCATTGAAAACAATGGCAGTCAGATTCTACTCGGACATACAGTGGCTTTTGGTGTGGACTGCAAGCCACATTCTGTCACCAAAAGATGCCCCGTGAATGGGCCCTTTGATTCCCTACACACATGAATTTTTCAAGCAAAAAAAGTACAAAAAATCACAGTTGCAAAGATCAGCACTATAAACACAAAAGTACACAAAAATACCATTAAAACCATATGAGTAAACCAACGCATACAGAATAATTTCAGGTCTCCAACAATGTCTTAAATTGAGTTGATCAGTTATCTTTTTTAATATTGCTACTGCCTGATGCCTAAGCTTCAGCAACTTTATTTTTAAAGAATCTTTTTAATAAATGAGTTTAGGTATCTTTTGGATAGGTCATCAGCATCTAATTGGCGGGGGTTTGGAACCTGGCATCCCCACTGATCAGCTGTTAAGGAAGGCCTGCAGTAGTGCTGTGGCCTTCTCGCTGCTTCCCGCAGGCCAATTAAATAACAACTATTTCACTGGCCTTGAAGCAGCTTGCCCAGGTCACATGACATGGTCATGATATCACTGGCCTGGGGGAAGCAGCGAAAAGGCCCTAAAACAGTTTACCAGGCCTGGGTGTTGGATCTCCACCAATCAGATGCTGATTAACAGAGTAGATTATCAGTAAGAAAAGGGTATAGAACTCCTTGAAGGTAATTGTATGTTCTTTATTAACATTTCTTTTAATTTTCACTGTTACTACTAGATAAAGCAGTTTAAAGTGTTAAAAAGTAACTAAACTTTTGTATAATTTATTTGTGAACATGTCCCTAATGACCTAATAATAATAAAACTTTTTGTATTATAGTTTATTAATGTATTTTGTATTTTTGATACACGTTTGCCTCCCAAAAGCGCATGTTTCGCTGTGCACTAAAAATCTACTTTTCTGTACACCACTGACTTCTCAGTACAGAAAACCCATTTTCTCAATGGTGCTGCAGCACAGTGAGTACGGGCAGGAGCACACATTGCTGCTCCTGTCCGTACCACCCGGAGGTTTACTACATCCGGCCATAGCACATGGGTACCCTATAACCCTATCATATGTCAGGATTATCATAGTGGGCTCCTGCCTGTGCCCTCTTGGCTAAACTGAGAGTCCTGCATGTCGGCTCTTAGCTTAGTGAAGCAGGCACAGGCAGGAGCTTACTACGCTCAGCCAATCCTGGCATAGCACATGGTTACAGGGTAGGCATATACTATGCCAGGATTTAGTAAACATCCAGGGGGCATGGGCAGGAGCAGCAATATTCACTCCTGCCCATACTCACTATACTGTGGTCCCATTCAAAAAATATGTACTCCGTACACCTAGAAAATTTGATTTTAAGGGCAAAGCACAATATATTAAAAATACTAAATACATTAATAAACTATATTGCAAAAGCTGTTATTAGGGCATTAGGGACATGTTCACAAAACTGTATACAAAACTTTAGTTACTCTTTAAGGAAAAAAGCTTTTATAGAAAAAGTTAGGCTTCTATGACACACAGCATTCACCACACAGCCGTGCCACAGGAGGCATAGGTCTGCACAACTTGGTGATGATAAAAATGCTTACTCTTTTCTGTTTGTTAATGGTAGCCAATGGGGGTAAAGAATCAATAATCTGAAAACAAAGTTGATTATTGGTGTGACCCTTTTCAACTAAGTGGTTAGGAATAGTTAGATCCAACACTTGGATCCTAAATACTTAATTGAAAAGGGTTACTCCGGTAATCAATTTTGTCCAGAATTTCAATCAGACCAGTGTGACCTCTTCATGGAGTTCGACTGACTCTACTTTAAATACTCTTAAAAGCATACTAGTAGGGGGGTCAGCTTGTAGTGTTGAGCGAGAATATTCGAATAGCGAATTTTAATCACGAATATTGCAACTTCGAGAATTTGTGAATATTTAGAATATAGAACTATATATTTGTAATTTCGATTATTTGGCATTTTTTTCCATCTGAACACATGATTCCTCCCTGCTTCTTGCTTGTGCGCCAATGAGAAGGCACCAATGTCAAGTTCACAGCAATACTTACACCAATCAGTATATGTAGTCAGACCTGCTAAAATGGGAAGTTGCATGTAGTGCGAAAAAAATAATTTGCACAATCGCGAATAAATTGGAGCACTCTATCTGCATATAAAGCTATTTTTAATAGCCTGCCGTGCCAGCCATTTTCTCCAGTCTCAGGATAAACTCACAAAACTTCGAGCAGCTTGAAAAATGTAGCCAAAGTGACCCACGCCTGCATTTCGCATTAAGAATTTGCATTATGCAATTTTTACATTGCCGATTTTTCTCAATCAAGAGAATAATCTCGAATGCGAATATATGACGAATATTCTACCACATATTCGCAAAATATCGCAAATTCGAATATTGCCCCTGCCTCTCATCACTATCAGCTTGTTATATTCTCCTATAAAATTGTCCATTAAGATGACTTCAAACATAGGGGGAGATTTATCAATACTGATGTCTCTATATGCCAGTCATCATCCCTCTGTACTGAAGTGGCAGATGTCAATTAATAAATTAGGCTCATCTCCGGCACGTCATGCACCAGAAAAGTGTTGAGAAGCTGAAAAAGTTACAAATGATGGCGCAAATATGTCATGGGTTCACACGGCTAGCATTTGTAGCCTACAGCACAGTCACAGCAACGTCACAGCAACCATACAATCGTGTGAATAAGCCCTTAAAAACCAGCTGAAAAAATGCCTCGTAGATATGAATGAAAAAAGTCTCAGCCACACAAAAAAGCTATTGAAAAATGCACAAATTTCTTCCAGTGTTTTTATGAATTTAAAAAGGCACAAAAATAGTATGTGTGAAAGAAGACATATGTAAAAATTTATATCTGAGATGGGTAAATTAGATTGTGAGCCTGTGATGAGTCAGGGATATAGTTAATTTATACTTTGTGCATCCCTACAGTATATAGTGAAAATATATGAATTTATAGATGATGTAGTAAAACCTGAATTAGGTCATGGTTTAGTCCTCTACTCTTTGGCAAAGCATCTACCATAATTTGGCATGGAATCCCCAAATTGACAGCTTCGTATTCCTATGAATTTTGCTGGATGATACTATTTTAAGCAATGCAGAAGTGTTTGTTTTAAGAATACCGAACACTTGCAATATTCAAATGTATTCATAAATTTTCATTTCAGATTAGCGATTTGTGCCAAATATAGATTACTGTAAACATACTGTATGCAACTTATTTAAAATAGCAGGTGTTGTTGGAAAATTACTTTTTCCAAGATTTAATTAAACTATCATTTTAGTTCTGACTTAATTCATAACTATTATTTAATTCACAAATGCCAGCTCATCAGTTAGACTGGTAATTTGCTGAATCTGTCACCATCCACATGATATTGTGGATTATACTTTGTATTCCAGTGATTGGGATTCCTATTTCCAGAACAGCCTGAAGGCGTTCACTCGTGACTATAAGCAGGAATTACATTTATATATATATATATATATATATATATATATATTTATATATATATGCTACGTTTCATATATTCTATATTTAAAGCTCTAAAAATGTCAGTTCGTTATAAACAATAAGTGTTGTGCATGAGCAAATTATTTAGATCATTTTAGGTCAAATGTTTAAAAGCTTAGTACAGCTGCTTTAAAGGCTATGAACACTGTTGGAACCATTTTGGTACTGATTTAGATGTATTTTGAACTAAAAAAAAATAATTGTTATATGTTTTTGTTAAAACTTTTTTGCTTTGTTTTGCTTTGACAGCTTCTGTGTTTTGCAGTAAATAACAAGCTGCAGAATAACTTTCTGTAATAAATGTGTCACACTGGGTTGGCTGATTGAGTTCAGTTGCCAGCCCTTCTCTTCTCCTGAATGATCTTCAAAGCTGATTTATGAAAACATCAAAGGTAAATAGAGAAGAGCGAACACCTGGATTTTGGGTTTGAGAAGTTCGGCCGAACTTCCCGAAAATGTTCGGGTTCGGGATCCGAACTTGACCCGAACTTTATCCGAACCGACCAGTTGAAGTCAATGGGGACCCGAACTTTTGGGCAATAAAAAGGCTGTAAAATAGTCCAGGAAAGGGCTAGAGGGCTGCAAAATGCAGCAAAATGTAAGTAAATGCCCTGCAAACAAATGTGGATAGGGAAATGAATTAACATAAAATAAAATAAATAAAAATTAACCAATATCAATTGGAGAGAGGTCCCACAGCAAGGAATAAGGCATCATATTACCCACCACTGGAGAAGGCCACTTTCAGTTATTTAGGCCCCAGCACCCAGACAGAGGAGAAAGGTCCCACAGCAAGGAATAAGGCGTCATATCACCCACCACGAGAAGGCCACTTTCAGTTATTTAGGCCCCAGCACCCAGACAGAGGAGAGAGGTCCCACAGCAAGGAATAAGGCCTCATATCACCCACCACTAGAAAAGGCCACTTTCAGTTATTTAGGCCCCAGCACCCAGACAGAGGAGAAAGGACCCACAGCAGAGAATCATGCGTCATATCACCCACCACTGGAGTAGGCCACTTTCAGTTATTTAGGTCTCAGCACCCAGACAGAGGAGAGAGGTCCCACAGCAAGGAATAAGGCGTCATATCACCCATCACATGAGAAGGCCACTTTCAGTTATTTAGGCCCCAGCACCCAGACAGAGGAGAGAGGTCCCACAGCAAAGAATAAGGCGTCATATCACCCACCACTGGAGAAAGCCACTTTCAGTTATTTAGGCCCCAGCACCCAGACAGAGGAGAGAGGTCCCACAGCAAGGAATCATGCGTCATATCACCCACCACTGGAGAAGGCCACTTTCAGTTATTTAGGCCCCAGCACCCAGACAGAGGAGAGAGGTACCCCAGCAAGGAATAAGGCGTCATATCATCCACCAATGGGGGAGGCCAATTTCAGTTATTTAGGCCCCAGCACCCAGACAGAGGAGAGAGGTCGCATGGCAGAAGTTCAGGCTTCATGTCACCCACCATTGTAACAGGCCACTTTCAGTTATTTAGGCCCCTGCGCCCAGATTGAGGAGAGGTTCATTCAACTTTAGGTTGCACCGCAAGATCATGGTAAAGTTAAAAAAAATGAGGATTCAATAAAGAAGTGCCCCGGAGTACAAGAATACATGGTTGAGGGAGAGGCAGTTATAAATGTCTATTCTGCACAAGGGAGGGACAGGTCCTGTGGGATCCATGCCTGGTTCATTTTTATGAACGTCAGCTTGTCCACGTTGGCTGTGGACAGGCGGCTGCGTTTGTCAGTAATGACGCCCCCTGCTGTGCTGAATACATGTTCAGACAAAACGCTGGCCGTCGGGCAGGCCAGCACCTCCAAGGCATAAAATGCTAACTCTGGCCACGTGGACAATTTGGAGACCCAGAAGTTGAATGGGGCTGAACCATCAGTCAGTACGTGGAAGGGTGTGCAGACGTACTGTTCAACCATGTTAGTGAAATGCTGCCTCCTGCTAACACGTTCAGTATCATGTGCAGTTAGCTGTGGCGTGGAGACAAAACTTTTCCACATTTCTGCCATGCTAACCCTGCATTCAGAGGAGCTGGCCGTGACACAGCTGCGTTGGCGACATCTTGCTCCTACTCTGCCTTCGCCTTGGGCTTCCAACTGTTCCCCTGTGACATTTGGGAATGCTCTCAGGAGCGCGTCTACCAGCGTACGCTTGTACTCGTGCATCTTCCTATCACGCTCCAGTGCAGGAAGTAAGGTGGGCATATTGTCTTTGTACCAGGGATCCAGCAGGGTGGCAACCCAGTAGTCCGCACACGTTAAAATGTGGGCAACTCTGCTGTCGTTGCACAGGCACTGCAGCATGTAGTCGCTCATGTGTGCCAGGCTCCCCAGAGGTAAGGTCAAGCTGTCCTCTGTGGGAGGCGTATCGTCATCGTCCTCCGTATCTCCCCAGCCATGCACCAGTGATGGGCCTGAGCTGTGTCGGGTGCCACCCCGCTGTGAACCTGCTTCATCCTCATTCTCCTCCACCTCCTCCTCATCCTCCTCGTCTTCTAGTAGTGGGCCCTGGCTGGCCACATTTGTACCTGGCCTCTGCTGTTGCAAAACACCTCCCTTTGAGCCACTTCTAACAGACTGGACTGAAAGTGCTAAAAATGACCCCTCATCCTCCTCCTCCTCCTGGGCCACCTCCTCTTCCATCATCGCCCTAAGCGTTTTCTCAAGGAGACATAGAAGTGGTATTGTAACGCTGATAACGGTGCCATCGCCACTGGTCATGTTGGTGGAGTACTCGAAACAGCGAAACAGGGCACACAGGTCTCGCATGGAGGCCCAATCATTGGTGGTGAAGTGGTGCTGTTCCACAGTGTTACTGACGCGTGCGTGCTGCAGCTGAAACTCCACTATGGCCTGCTGCTGCTTGCACAGTCTCTCCAGCATGAGCAAGGTGGAGTTCCACCTGGTGGGCACGTCGCATATTAGGCAGTGAGCGCGAAGGCAGAAGTTACGCTGTAGCGCAGACAGGCGAGCAGCGGCAGGATGTGAACGCCGGAAGCGTGCATAGACGGCCCGCACTTTATGCAGCAGCTCTAAAAATGTCGGGGTAGTTGTGAATGAACTTCTGCACCACCAAATTCAACACATGCGCCAGGCAAGGGATGTGTGTCAAACCGGCTAGTCCCACAGCTGCGACGAGATTTCGCCCATTGTCGCACACCACCATGCCGGGCTTGAGGCCCACCGGCAGAAAAAACTGGTCGGTCTGTTCAATACCCCGCCACAACTTCTACGCGTTGTGGGGCCTGTCCCCCAAACATATGAGTTTCAGAATGGCCTGCTGACGTTTACCCCGGGCTGTGCTGAAGTTGGTGGTGAAGGTGTGTGGCTGACTGGATGAGCTGGTGGAAGCAGAGGAGGAGGAAGCCGAGTAGGAGGAGGAGGCTACAGGAGGCAAAGAATGATGCCCTGCGATCCTTGGCGGCGGAAGGGCGTGCGCCATGGAACTCTCCGCCTGGGACCCAGCCGCCGCTACATTTACCCAGTGTGCAGTTAGGGAGATATAGCGTCCCTGGCCGTGCTTACTGACATTATGCAATTTTTACATTGCCGATTTTTCTCAATCAGAGAATAATCTCGAATCGCGAATATATGCGAATATTCTACCACATATTAGCAAATATATCGCAAATTCGAGATATTGCCCTGCCTCTCATCACTATCAGCTTGTTATATTCTCCTATAAAATTGTCCATTAAGATGACTTCAAACATAGGGGGAGATTTATCAATACTGATGTCTCTATATGCCAGTCATCATCCTCTGTACTGAAGTGGCAGATGTCAATTAGTAAGTTAGGCTCATCTCCGCACGTCATGCACCAGAAAAGTGTTGAGAAGCTGAAAAAGTTACAAATGATAGGCGCAAATATGTCATGGGTTCTACGGCTAGCATTGTAGCCTACAAGCACAGATCACAGCAACGTCACAGCAACCATACAATCGTGTGAATAAGCCCTTAAAAACCAGCTGAAAAAATGCCTCGTAGATATGAATGAAAAAGTCTCAGCCACCAAAAGCTATTGAAAAATGCACAAATTTCTTCCAGTGTTTTTATGAATTTAAAAGGCACAAAAATAGTATGTGTGAAAGAAGACATATGTAAAAATTTATATCTGAGATGGGTAAATTAGATTGTGAGCCTGTGATGAGTCAGGGATATAGTTAATTTATACTTTGTGCATCCCTACAGTATATAGTGAAAATATATGAATTTATAGATGATGTAGTAAAACCTGAATTAGGTCATGGTTTAGTCCTACTCTTTGGCAAAGCATCTACCATAATTTGGCATGGAATCCCCAAATTGACAGCTTCGTATTCCTATGAATTTTGCTGGATGATACTATTTTAAGCAATGCAGAAGTGTTTGTTTAAGAATACCGAACACTTGCAATATTCAAATGTATTCATAAATTTTCATTTCAGATTAGCGATTTGTGCCAAATATAGATTACTGTAAACATACTGTATGCAACTTATTTAAAATAGCAGGTGTTGTTGGAAAATTACTTTTTCCAAGATTTAATTAAACTATCATTTTAGTTCTGACTTAATTCATAACTATTATTTAATTCACAAATGCCAGCTCATCAGTTAGACTGGTAATTTGCTGAATCTGTCACCATCCCATGATATTGTGGATTATACTTTGTATTCCAGTGATTGGGTTCCTATTTCCAGAACAGCCTGAAGGCGTTCACTTCGTGACTATAAGCAGGAATTACATTTATATATATATATATATATATATATATATATTTATATATATATATATATCTACGTTTCATATATTCTATATTTAAAGCTCTAAAAATGTCAGTTCGTTATAAACAATAAGTGTTGTGCATGAGCAAATTATTTAGATCATTTTAGGTCAAATGTTTAAAAGCTTAGTACAGCTGCTTTAAAGGCTATGAACACTGTTGGAACCATTTTGGTACTGATTTAGATGTATTTTGAACTAAAAAAAAATAATTGTTATATGTTTTTGTTAAAACTTTTTTGCTTTGTTTTGCTTTGACAGCTTCTGTGTTTTGCAGTAAATAACAAGCTGCAGAATAACTTTCTGTAATAAATGTGTCACACTGGGTTGGCTGATTGAGTTCAGTTGCCAGCCCTTCTCTTCTCCTGAATGATCTTCAAAGCTGATTTATGAAAACATCAAAGGTAAATAGAGAAGAGCGAACACCTGGATTTTGGGTTTGAGAAGTTCGGCCGAACTTCCCGAAAATGTTCGGGTTCGGGATCCGAACTTGACCCGAACTTTATCCCGAACCCGAACCCAGTTGAAGTCAATGGGGACCCGAACTTTTGGGCAATAAAAAGGCTGTAAAATAGTCCAGGAAAGGGCTAGAGGGCTGCAAAATGCAGCAAAATGTAAGTAAATGCCCTGCAAACAAATGTGGATAGGGAAATGAATTAACATAAAATAAAATAAATAAAAATTAACCAATATCAATTGGAGAGAGGTCCCACAGCAAGGAATAAGGCATCATATTACCCACCACTGGAGAAGGCCACTTTCAGTTATTTAGGCCCCAGCACCCAGACAGAGGAGAAAGGTCCCACAGCAAGGAATAAGGCGTCATATCACCCACCACTGGAGAAGGCCACTTTCAGTTATTTAGGCCCCAGCACCCAGACAGAGGAGAGAGGTCCCACAGCAAGGAATAAGGCGTCATATCACCCACCACTGGAGAAGGCCACTTTCAGTTATTTAGGCCCCAGCACCCAGACAGAGGAGAGAGGTCCCACAGCAAGGAATCATGCGTCATATCACCCACCACTGGAGAAGGCCACTTTCAGTTATTTAGGCCTCAGCACCCAGACAGAGGAGAGAGGTCCCACAGCAGGAATAAGGCGTCATATCACCCATCACATGGAGAAGGCCACTTTCAGTTATTTAGGCCCCAGCACCCAGACAGAGGAGAGAGGTCCCACAGCAAGGAATAAGGCGTCATATCACCCACCACTGGAGAAGGCCACTTTCAGTTATTTAGGCCCCAGCACCCAGACAGGAGAGAGGTCCCACAGCAAGGAATCATGCGTCATATCACCCACCACTGGAGAGGCCACTTTCAGTTATTTAGGCCCAGCACCCAGACAGAGGAGAGAGGTCCACAGCAAGGAATAAGGCGTCATATCACCCACCACTGGAGAAGGCCACTTTCAGTTATTTAGGCCCAGCACCCAGACAGAGGAGAGGTCGCATGGCAGAGGATTCAGGCTTCATGTCACCCACCATTGTAGACAGGCCACTTTCAGTTATTTAGGCCCGGCGCCCAGATTGAGGAGAGGTTCATTCAACTTTAGGTTGCACCGCAAGATCATGGTAAAGTTAAAAAAATGAGGATTCAATAAAGAAGTGCCCGGAGTACAAGAATACATGGTTGAGGGGAGGCAGTTATAAATGTCTATTCTGCACAAGGGAGGGACAGGTCCTGTGGGATCCATGCCTGGTTCATTTTTATGAGCGTCAGCTTGTCCACGTTGGCTGTGGACAGGCGGCTGCGTTTGTCAGTAATGGCGCCCCCTGCCGTGCTGAATACACGTTCAGACAAAACGCTGGCCGCCGGGCAGGCCAGCACCTCCAAGGCATAAAATGCTAACTCTGGCCACGTGGACAATTTGGAGACCCAGAAGTTGAATGGGGCTGAACCATCAGTCAGTACGTGGAGGGGTGTGCAGGCGTACTGTTCAACCATGTTAGTGAAATGCTGCCTCCTGCTAACACGTTCCGTATCAGGTGGTGGTGCAGTTAGCTGTGGCGTGGAGACAAAACTTTTCCACATTTCTGCCATGCTAACCCTGCCCTCAGAGGAGCTGGCCGTGACACAGCTGCGTTGGCGACCTCTTGCTCCTCCTCTGCCTTCGCCTTGGGCTTCCACCTGTTCCCCTGTGACATTTGGGAATGCTCTCAGGAGCGCGTCTACCAGCGTGCGCTTGTACTCGCGCATCTTCCTATCACGCTCCAGTGCAGGAAGTAAGGTGGGCACATTGTCTTTGTACCAGGGATCCAGCAGGGTGGCAACCCAGTAGTCCGCACACGTTAAAATGTGGGCAACTCTGCTGTCGTTGCACAGGCACTGCAGCATGTAGTCGCTCATGTGTGCCAGGCTCCCCAGAGGTAAGGACAAGCTGTCCTCTGTGGGAGGCGTATCGTCATCGTCCTCCGTATCCCCCAGCCACGCACCAGTGATGGGCCTGAGCTGTGTCGGGTGCCACCCCGCTGTGAACCTGCTTCATCCTCATCCTCCTCCACCTCCTCCTCATCCTCCTCGTCCTCCAGTAGTGGGCCCTGGCTGGCCACATTTGTACCTGGCCTCTGCTGTTGCAAAAAACCTCCCTCTGAGCCACTTCTAACAGACTGGCCTGAAAGTGCTAAAAATGACCCCTCATCCTCCTCCTCCTCCTCCTGGGCCACCTCCTCTTCCATCATCGCCCTAAGCGTTTTCTCAAGGAGACATAGAAGTGGTATTGTAACGCTGATAACGGTGTCATCGCCACTGGCCATGTTGGTGGAGTACTCGAAACAGCGCAACAGGGCACACAGGTCTCGCATGGAGGCCCAATCATTGGTGGTGAAGTGGTGCTGTTCCACAGTGCGACTGACGCGTGCGTGCTGCAGCTGAAACTCCACTATGGCCTGCTGCTGCTTGCACAGTCTCTCCAGCATGTGCAAGGTGGAGTTCCACCTGGTGGGCACGTCGCATATGAGGCGGTGAGCGGGAAGGCAGAAGTTACGCTGTAGCGCAGACAGGCGAGCAGCGGCAGGATGTGAACGCCGGAGCGCGCATAGACGGCCCGCACTTTATGCAGCAGCTCTGAACATGTCGGGGTAGTTGTGAATGAACTTCTGCACCACCAAATTCAGCACATGCGCCAGGCAAGGGATGTGCGTCAAACCGGCTAGTCCCAGAGCTGCGACGAGATTTCGCCCATTATCGCACACCACCAGGCCGGGCTTGAGGCCCACCGGCAGAAAACACTGGTCGGTCTGTTGTTCAATACCCCGCCACAACTTCTACGCGTTGTGGGGCCTGTCCCCCAAACATATGAGTTTCAGAATGGCCTGCTGACGTTTACCCCGGGCTGTGCTGAAGTTGGTGGTGAAGGTGTGTGGCTGACTGGATGAGCTGGTGGAAGCAGAGGAGGAGGAAGCCGAGTAGGAGGAGGAGGCTACAGGAGGCAAAGAATGATGCCCTGCGATCCTTGGCGGCGGAAGGACGTGCGCCATGGAACTCTCCGCCTGGGACCCAGCCGCCGCTACATTTACCCAGTGTGCAGTTAGGGAGATATAGCGTCCCTGGCCGTGCTTACTGATCCATGTATCTGTGGTTAGGTGGCCCTTGCCACAGATGGCGTTGCGCAGTGCACACTTAATGTTATCGGATACTTGGTTGTGCAAGGAAGGCATGGCTGTCTTGGAGAAGTAGTGGCGGCTGGGAACAACATAATGTGGGACAGCCATGGACATCAGCTGTTTGAAGCTGTCTGTGTCCACCAGCCTGAATGACAGCATTTCAAAGGCCAGTAGTTTAGAAATGCTGGCATTCAGGCCAAGGGCTCGAGGGTGGCTAGGTGGGAATTTACGCTTTCTCTCCAAGGTTTGTGAGAAGGAGAGCTGAACGCTGCCGTGTGACATGGTGGAGATGCTTGGTGACGCAGGTGGTGTTGTCGGTGGCACATCCTCTGTTTGGTGGGCGGTAGGTGCCAACATTCCTCCCGAGGCGGAGGAAGAGTCCGAGGCAGCAGCAGAAGAGGGAGCAGGGGGAGCCAGAGTGAGTTCCTTGCTTTTAAGGTGTTTACTCCACTGCAGTTCATGCTTTGCATGTAGTTGCCTGGTCATGCAGGTTGTGCTAAGGTTCAGAACGTTAATGCCTCGCTTCAGGCTCTGATGGCACAGCGTGCAAACCACTCGGGTCTTGTCGTCAGCACATTGTTTAAAGAAGTGCCATGCCAGGGAACTCCTTGAAGCTGCCTTTGGGGTGCTCGTTCCCTGGTGGCGGTGGCCAGGAGCAGGCAAACTCTCTTGGCGGCGGCTGTTCTGCTTTTGCCCCCTGCTCCCTCTTTTGCTACGCTGTTGGCTCGGTCTCACCACTGCCTCTTCCTCTGAACTATGAAAGTCAGTGGCACGACCTTCATTCCATGTGGGGTCTAGGACCTAATCGTCCCCTGCATCGTCTTCCACCCAGTCTTCCTCCCTGTCCTCCTGTTCGGTCTGCACACTGCGGACTCCGATGATGTGGTATTTCCATGTCCTCATCATCAGGAAACATCAGTGGTTCTGCATCAGTGCATTCTATGTCTTCCACCACTGGGGAAGGGCTAGGTGGATTCCCTTGGGAAACCCTGCCAGCAGAGTCTTCAAACAGCATAAGAGACTGCTGCATGGGGGTGATGTGACAGACTGATGGGCTTAGTTTTCAGGCGCCACCTGTGCGCTTTCTGCAGAAGACTGGGTGGGAGATAATGTTGTGAACGTGCTGGATCCACTGTCAGCCACCCAATTGACTAGCCCCTGTACCGGCTCAGGCCTTACCATCCTTAGAACGGCATTGGGCCCCACCAAATATCGCTGTAAATTCTGGCGGGTACTGGAACCTGAGGTAGTTGGTTCACTAGGGCGTGTGGCTGTGGCAGAATGGCCACGTCCTCTCCCAGCACCAGAGGGTACACTAACACCACCATGACCGCATCCGCATCCCTGACTAGATGTTTACCTCATTGTTACCGTTCACCAAGCACCACAATAAGAGAAAAAATATTTGGCCCAATGTATTGATTTCAAATTCAGGCCTTTTTTTACAGGCACCTAACACTATCTGCCTATTTATTTATGTAGCGTATTACACAAATCCAGGCACAGCAGTAACCACAGATTTAGGGGAATATCTCTTTTAGAGCTAGTATTTAGGCCCTGGATGAAAGGTATCCTTTTATGGACAGATTTACACTTGGAGATGCACAGTAGCGTGTGAAAAATTATGTAGGATTATGCCTTCAGCAATTGTATTTTAACACTTTGTGTAATATACCCTTTACCGGACAGAAATACAATGGGAGATGCACGGTAGCGTGTGAAGTTATTGAGCATGACCCTCTCAGCACTTGTATATACACCTCGAGTGTAATATACCCTTTTACGGACAGATTAACACTTGGATTGCAACAGCTGGAACACCAGATTCAGGGTATTGCTATATTGGCAAGTGAATTTCACCCCGGAACAAAATACATGTTTTGGCGGACACTATTATACTTTGCCAGGCAGTGCTGGGACACCAGAATCAGGGTATTGCTATTTTGGAAAATGAATTTCCCCCCAGAACAAAATATATGTTTTGGCGGACACTATTATACTTTGCCAGCCACTGCTGGGACACCAAATTCAGGGTATTGATATTTTGGCAATTGAATTTCACCCCAGAACAAAATATATGTTTTGACGGACACTATTATACTTTGCCAGCCACTGCTGGGACACCAAATTCAGGGTATTGCTATTTTTGCAATTGAATTTCACCCCAGAACAAAATATATGTTTTGGCGGACACTATTATAGTTTGCCAGCCACAGCTGAAACCACTGATTTATGGTATTGCTATTTTGGCAATTGAATTTCACCCCAGAACAAAATATTCCCTGTTACGGACAGATTTATACTTGGCCTGCAACTGCTGGAACACCAGATTCAGGGTATTGATATTTTGGCAATTGAATTTCACCCCAGAACAAAATATATGTTTTGGCTGACACTATTATACTTTGCCAGCCAGTGCTGGGACACCATAATCGGGGTATTGCTATTTTGGCAATTGAATTTGACCCCAGAACAAAATATATGTTTTGGCAGACACTATTATACTTTGCCAGCCAGTGCTCGGACACCAGATTCAGGGTATTGCTATTTTGGCAATTTAATTTCACCCCAGAACAAAATATATGTTTTGGCGGACACTATAATACTTT
This sequence comes from Bufotes viridis, assembly GCA_033119425.1. NCBI lineage: Eukaryota > Metazoa > Chordata > Amphibia > Anura > Bufonidae > Bufotes > Bufotes viridis. Next base: position 172,872,935 of record CM065590.1, read on the forward strand.
GCCAGCCACTGCTGGGACACCAGATTCAGGGTATTGCTATTTTGGCAATTGAATTTCACCCCAGAACAAAATATATGTTTTGGCGGACACTATTATACTTTGCCAGCCAGTGCTGGGACACCAGATTCAGGGTATTGCTATTTTGGCAATTGAATTTCACCCCAGAACAAAATATATGTTTTGGCAGACACTATTATTCTTTGCCAGCCACTGCTGGGACACCAGATTCAGGGTATTGCTATTTTGGCAATTGAATTTTACCCCAGAACAAAATATTTGTTTTGCCGGACACTATTATACTTTGCCAGCCACTGCTGGGACATCAGATTCAGGGTATTGCTATTTTGGCAATTGAATTTCACCCCAGAACAAAATATATGTTTTAGCAGACACTATTATACTTTGCCAGCCACAGCTGAAACCACTGATTTACGGTATTGCTATTTTGGCTATTGAATTTCACCCCAGAACTAAATATATCCTTTGCCGGACACTATTATACTTTGCCAGCCACTGCTGGGACACCAGATTTAGGGGATTGCTATTTTGGCAATTGAATTTCACCACAGAAAATAATCTATCCTTTGCCAGACAGCAGACAGTATTTCACTTGGCTAGCCAAAGCTGGAACACCAGATTTAGGGGATTGGTATTTTGGTTATTGTATTTAACCCCTTAATAAAATGTAGAAATTGCTATCCTCAGTTTCTAGGGGTGACAATAAGCAGAGCCAAGCCCCTGATGTAGGATATAGCAAAAAAAAATAAAAAAATAGTATTGATGGATTGATGGACTTGGTGGCAGCTTGTTCTGGTGCACCACAAGTCACAAAATGGCTGCTGATCACCCCAGAAAAAAAGTGACAGAAAAACGCTCTGTGCAGCCTAAAAACCAGTGAGCAATTAACTAGCAGAAGTTGAATCATTCACAGCTTTAGATCGATCAGTTCATTAGGTGCTGTTGCTGACATTTTCCTGCCTAATCTCGCCCTCACAGAAGCTGCGTCCTCTCCCTACACTAATCAGAGCAGTGTGACGTGCGTCGCTACGTGACTCCAGCTTAAATAGAGGCTGGGTCACATGCTGCACTTGGCCAATCACAGCCATGCCATTAGTAGGCATGGCTGTGATGGCTTCTTAGGGCAAGAAGTAAAACGCTAGCTGATTGGCTGCTGTGCAGCCCTTCAGAAAGCGGGAAGAAATCGCCGAACAACGGACCCGAACCCGAACTTTTTTGAAAATGTTCGGGTCCGGGTCCGTGTCACGAACACCCCAAAATTTGGTATGAACCCGAACTATGCTCGAACTGTTCGCTCAACACTAAAGGTAAACTTTGTTGAAATCATAAATCAGCTGAGATTATTTAAGAGAGGAGAGTGAGGGGCAGGAGAACAAGTCATCAGAGAGTCAGTTTGATAGATTTACCACAGAATGCCATTCTGTGGTTTGTTGTGTGTTGTGAAACACAGGAGCTGCAGAATCTGAACAAAGCAAAATTTGTAATAAAATAATAAACACCTTACAATATTTTTTAATTTTTTTTTAGCAAAAGTACATCTAAATCAGTAATAAAAGAATGACTCCAAAGGTGAACATAGCCTTTGAGAATATTGCCAATATTTGTGGATATGAATTTACACAGGGGAATATTACCAAACGCGTTTCGGGGTTTATTTCAAAACGACCAAACAAACAAACCCCGAAACGCGTTTGGTAATATTCCCCCTTGTAAATTCATATCCACGAATATTGGACCATCAACTACCAGGAAATTTGCAGCCGAATAACCCCAAAACCCACAGGAACTGACGTTGGCATAATCTGGAATCTCCATCCACGAGACCCGCACGTGCAACACTGAGGTGAGGTACGGGAAGGCAGCTCTTGAGACCGGACTACAATCTACATTATAAGAGAAGTACCGTGTCGAGGGCACATCACTACAAACCTGGTAAGGTCCATCTAGTGGATACCACGAAGGTGGTAAGGAATTGATCGCGAACTGTATTTACATGCACACTTGACTCAGCGGGACGCCGCAAGTATATACTGGGGAGTGGGACGCCGCTCTTACCAGTAAAAGAGGAACGATCATTATTTAAAATACGGAGACCCTACAAATACAGGGTGGACGCTGCATAATCAAACATACGTAGAGTTTGCATTTGTTTTAATGTATCTGGGACATTGACCATTATTTAATATTATTGTAGTTATTTGGCTGTTGGAGCTGGTAACAGATTTGACTTGATATATATGACACGTATGCACTTTACTCAGGAAAACTCTGATCTCTGACTGAATTGTTTTTTATTTTCTTATTATTTTACTAATAAACTATAAGGATTTTATAATTATTAACCCATTATTACCTCTGCAGTACCCAAATGCTAGAGTGCCCTATCTATTTTTATTAATTTATACACTCTTACCAGAAATAACTGCAACAGTGCAGTGCATATATGTTTCTCTTTTTTTATTGAAATACGCCTATATATGCTTTCACCAGAAATAACTGCAGAAGTGACCTGAGAATATATATATTTCTTGTTGGACTGAAATAGGCCACTATACGATTTCACCAAAAATAACTGCAACAGCGCAGTGCATGTATATTATTCTTGTTGTATTGAAATACGACCCTATACGCTTTCACCAGAAATAACTGCAGAAGTGACTTGAGAACATATATATTTCTTGTTGGAATGAAATAGGCCACTATATCCTTTCCCCAAAAATAACTGCAACAGTGTAGTGCGTATATATTTTTCTTTTTTTACTGAAATGCGCCTCTATACACTTTCACCAGAAATAACTGCAGAAGTGGCCTGAGAATATACATTTCTTGTTGGACTAAAATAGGACACTATACGCTTTCACCAAAAATAACTGCATCTGTGCAGTGCGTATATATTTCTCTTTTTTTACTGAATTACGCCTCTAAACACTTTCACCAGAAATAACTGCAGAAGTGACCTGAGAATATATATATTTCTTGTTGGACTGAAATAGGCCACTATTAGCTATGTCGCGAACATAAAATTTTCCGTTCGCGAGCGGCGAACGCGAACTTCCGCAAATGCTCGCGAACGGGCAAACCGGGCGAACCACCATAGACTTCATTAGGTAGGCAAATTTTAAAAACCACAGGGACTCTTTCTGGCCACAATAGTGATGGAAAAGTTGTTTCAAGGGAACTAACACCTGGACTGTGGCATGCCGTAGGGGAATCCATGGCAAAACTCCCATGGAAAATTACGTAGTGGACGCAGAGTCGGGTTTTAATCCATAAAGGGCATAAATCAACTAACATTCCAAAATTGTTTGGAATAACATGCTTTAAAACATCCAGTGTGTGCATACAATCAGGTATGATGTTGTATCGATCAGGTAGTGTAAGGGTTACGCCCGCTTCACAGACATTGACAGACCAAACTCCCCTTTTAATGCACCGCAAACAACCGCAATAAGTCCATTTGCACAACCGCAAACTCCCCATTTGCACAAGGTTGGATACCAAGTTAGCCATGTCTCGGTGATGTCATTGAAGGTTTCTTCCTCCACCCAGCCACGTACAACACCAAGAGTCCCCGATAGGTGAATTGAATTGATTTTTCGAATGGGGAGATGGTTAAAAAAAACGCTGGCTCCCTCCCCTTTGTTTTAATCCACGGTCACTGCGTCTGCGCCGTGCAATTTACTCTCACACCCGATATGAGTGTTATTTTCTGTAGTTTTCTTCTCATCAGTTTAATCCCTGTTACGTCCCCAATCTGGGGTCCATTTATTGAATTGATTTTTCGAACGGGGAGATGGTTAAAAAAACGCTGGCTGCCTCCCCTTTGTTTTAATCCATAGTCACTGCGTCTGCGCCGTGCAATTTACTCTCACACCCGATATGAGTGTTATTTTCTGTAGTTCTCTTCTCATCAGTTTAAACCCTTTTATGTCCCCAATCTAGGGTCCATTTATTGAATAGATTTTTCGAATGGGGAGATGGTTAAAAAAACGCTGGCTCACTCCCCTTTGTTTTAATCCACGGTCACTGCGTCTGCGCCGTGCAATTTATTCTCACACCCGATATGAGTGTTATTTTCTCTAGTTCTCTTCTCATCAGTTTAATCCCTGTTACGTCCCCAATCTGGGGTCCATTTATTGAATTGATTATTCGAATGGGGAGATGGTTAAAAAACCGCTGTCTCCCTCCCCTTTGTTTTAATCCACGGTCACTGCGTCTGTGCCGTGCAATTTACTCTCACACCCGATATGAGTGGTGTCTTAACTAGTACTATTCCTATCAGTTTAATCCCTGTTACGTCCCATATCAGGGATTGCCTTTTGTGAAAAAAATTTTAGGCCGGGTACCTTCGACTGCCTTCACAGTGACAGAGCAAACTCTCATACACCAAACTGAATTGATTTTAGGAACCGGGAGATGGAAAAAGCAGCTTGGTCCATCCTCTTACTCCCAAATTGGGGCACTGCGCATGCACAGAGCAATGTGCGGTGACACCCTATATTAGTGGTGTCTTAACTAGTACTATTCCTATCAGTTTAATCCCTGTTACGTCCCATATCAGGGATTGCTTTTTGTGAAAAAAATTTAGGCCGAGTACCTTCGACTGCCTTCACAGTGACAGACCAAACTCTCATACACCAAACTGAATTGATTTTAGGAACCGGGAGATGGAAAAAGCAGCTTGGTCGGTCCTCTTACTCCCAAATTGGGGCACTGCGCGTGCACAGAGCAATGTGCTGTGACACCCTATATGAGTGGTGTCTTAACTAGTACTATTCCTATCTGTTTAATCCCTGTTACATACCCTATCCGGGGAGGTGTGTCGAATTGATTAACCATTGTCGAATTAACGAACCATTACGACATCATGAAATAATTTAGTTCTGAGCTCTGTTCTTGCTTTGTATTGGAATTGATGGGGATTTTTTTATTGTCTGCATTATTTCTAATAAACTATTAAGAGACTTTATTATGATTTTTTATTTTATGTATTAAAAACCCATACAACTTAAAAAAAAAAAAAAGGTAAATTAATGTTTTTTCTATGAAATATTATCCAGCCAATCGCTTTTGGTCTGACCATAATGAAGCAACGGCCTTATCATCTGGGGTGTGGCAACATTGCCAACACACTCATAGAGGTGATGATGATTGCTTCATTGTGATACGCAAGCCCCTTCACCACAACAAGGTAACGATCACGAAAGGGAATTGACACTTGTATGTGCCTTTTTGTTTTTGTTTTGTTTTTGCAGCCACAGTGCTGCACCATAGGACAGAAAAATTAGGCATGTACACATGCCTGAAAAAAACATGGTATTGTTGCAGCCGCTGTTGTAGCAGTGGCCGGAAAAATTTATGTTTTCCAGGCAGAAAAGTGACTAAAACATTGCGGCTTGAACCCTAGTTGGTGGCAGAGAATTCACGAAAGTCATCCGGTATGCAGACATTAAATACAGCAGCGTGGGGACCATTTTGAGGCCAAGGCATGTCATCAGGTCTTTTGTTAGTCAAACGTATCCCCCACTGTCAGTCCCTTCGGGATCCATGCCTCATTCATCTTTATGAAGGTGAGGTAATCAACACTTTTTTGACTGAGGTGACTTCTCTTGTCAGTGACAATGCCTCCTGCTGCACTGAAGGTCCTTTCTGACAGGACACTTGAAGCAGGGCAGGCCAAAAGTTCTATCGCAAACTGGGATAGCTCAGGCCACAGGTCAAGCCTGCACACCCAATAGTGAAGGGGTTCATCGCTCCTCAGAGTGTCGATAGCTGCTGTTAAGGCGAGGTAGTCTGCTATCTGTCGGTCGAGTCGTTCTCTAAGGCTGGATCCCGAAAGGCTGTGGCGATGTGTAGGACTGAAAAAGCTCCTCATGTCCTCCATCAACAACACATCTGTAAACCGTCCAGTCCTTGCCACCGTGGTAGGAGGAGGATTACATTCACCTTTTCCCCAGTTAGATTCCCGTTGTGCTGTGACATCCCCCTTATAAGCTGTGTAAAGCATATTTTTTTGTTTGGTTTTGAACTGCTGCATCCTTTCCGACTTTCGGTAATTTGGTAACATTTCTGACACTTTCTGCTTATACCGGGGTCTAGTAGCGTGGCCACCCAGAACAGGTCGTTCTCCTTCATCCTTTTTATACGAGGGTCCCTCAACAGACATGACAGCATGAAAGACCCCATTTGCACAAGGTTGGATGCAGAGCTACTCATTTCCCGTTCCTCGTTCTCACTGATGTAATTGACGGTCTGTTCTTCCCCCCAGCCACGTACGACACCATGGGTCCCAGATAGGTGACAAAAACGAGTACCCTGGGGTGCCTGCTGTGGTTGGTCTTCCTCCTCCTCAAAGCCACATTCCTCCTCTGACTCCTCTTCCTCATACTCCTCTTCCAGCATTGCCGCAGGTCTGGCAAGCGATGATGACAAGGCTGTTTCTGGTGGTGATGGTGACCACAACTCTTCCTCTTCACGCTCATCTACAGCCTGATCCAGCACTCTTCGCAGGGCACGCTCCAGGAAGAAAACAAATGGGATGAGGTTGCTGATGGTGCCTTCGGTGCGACTGACTAGGTTTGTCACCTCCTCATAAAGACGCATGAGCCTACAGGCATTGTGCATGAGCGTCCAGTAACGTGGCAAAAAAATTCCCAGCTCTGCAGAGGTTGTCCTAGCACCCCGGTCATACAAATACTCGTTGACGGCTTTTTCTTGTTGGAGCAGGCGGTAGAAAATTAGGAGTGTTGAATTCCAACGTGTCGTGATGTCGCAAATCAAGTGCCTCACTGGCATGTTGTTTCTCCGCTGAATATAGGAAAAGTGCGCCATGGCCGTGTAGGAACGCATGAAATGGCCACGCACCTTCCTGGCCTGCTTGAGGACGTCCTGTAAGCCTGGGTACTTAGACACAAAGCGTTGTACGATGAGATTCAACACATGTGCCATGCACGGCACATGTGACAACTTGCCCAAATTCAATGCCGACAACAAATTTGTTCCATTGTCACATACCACTTTGCCGATCTCCAGTGGGGTCAGCCACTGATCCACCTGTGCGTTCAGGAGTGCTGGTCCTGTGTGGCTCTCTGCTTTCAGGCAAGTCAACCCCAAGACAGCGTGACACTGTCGTATCCGGGATGTGGAATAGCCCCTGGGGAGCTGGGGAGATTCAGTTGATGTGCAGCCAGAGGACGCAGCAGAAGAGGACTCAGCTGAGGAGGATATCGAAGAGGATGGAGTAGGAATAGAGGAGGTGTCACCAACTCCGCTGCGGAGCCACGCATTCCATGCTTGTCAGCAGGTTGACCCAATGCGCAGTGTACGTGATATACCTGCCCTGACCATGCTTTGCAGTCCAGGTATCAGTGGTCGGATGGACCCTTGCCCCAACACTGTATGCCAGAGATGCCATGACTTCCTTTTCAATTACATAGTAGAGGTTTGGGATTGCCTTTTTTGAAAAAAAAATTCGTCCAGGTACCTTCCACTGTGGTATCCCAATAGCGACAAATTTTTTGAAGGCCTCAGACTCCACCAGCTGGTATGGTAGAATCTGGCGGGCTAAGAGTTCCGTCAAGCCAGCTGTCAGTCGTCGGGCAAGGGGGTTACTCTGTGACATTGGCTTCTTACGCTCAAACATTTCCTTAACAGACACCTGACTGTGGGCAGATGAGATGGAACTGCTGAAGGTGAGAGGCAGAGTGGCGGGTGGTTGAGAGGGGGCAAGGAAGACAGCAGTGGTTGACGTGGCTGAAGATGCTGGGCCAGGAGGAGGATGGTGGCTTTGAGTTTGTGTGCTGCTTGTACGCATGTGTTGATCCCATTGGCGTTTGTGATGTGAGATCATGTGACTTCGCAAAGCAGTTGTACAGAGGTGGGTGTTGGACTTCCCACGACTCAGTTTCTTTTGGCACAGGTTGCAAATGGCATTGCTGTTATCAGAGGCAGACACGCAAAAAAAATGCCACACTGCTGAGCTTTGCAATGACAGCATTCTGGTGGTGGCAACAGCATGCGTTGACTGGCGTGCTGTCTGGCTGACCCCGGGTGCCGATACATGCTGTCTGACTGTGCCACTAACTTCTTGTGATGACCTCCCCCTGCTTCTAACTCGTCTCCTCCTTCTCTCTGTCTACCCTTCTGAACTTCCCCCCTCTTCTTCTCTTCGAGCAGGCACCCACGTGGCATCCGTGGACACATCGTCATCATCAACCGCTTCACTTGTATCTGACACCTCAGCAAAGGAAGCAGCAGCGGGTACAACATCATCATCATCATCATCATCACACTGTACGTCCATGTGTGTAATCCTGCCTGATTGAGACATATCCCTGTAATCTACATCATCTGGCAATAATGGTTGTGCATCGCTAATTGCATCCAACTGATGTGTAAATAACTCCTCTGATGGATCAAGGGAAGCGGCTGTGGTGGCTGTGGTGGTAGTAGTGGTGGTGGCAGCAGGCGGGAGTGTGGTAACTTGAGAGCAGGTGACCGAAGCTGAGCTGGAGGAGGATGGTGCGTCAAGGTTCTTAGCGGAAGCTGTTGAAGATTGGGTGCCCTGTCTAAGCCAGTCAACTATGTCCTCAGAATTTTTCGGGTTTTGGGTACGTGGCCTCTGAACACTGGGCATTATTCCAGGGCCAGTGGAAATCACAGCACCATGACCACGACAGCCCCTGCGGGGTGGCCTGCCACTGCCTGTCATTTTTTTTAGATAAGTGGTACTACGCGTGCTAGGTACTGTGCCACCCGGTATGAGTGTTGGGCACTAGCAGAGGGCACACTACAGTCTGTGGAAGTCGGCCTGACACACACTGGCAGCAGGCAAGCAACTGAAATTAGACTAAAGTGTAAAAATGAAATGCCTTATTTATCGGCAAGCTACTGTTCCACCTGGTATGAGTGGTGGGCACTGGCAGTGGGAACACTACAGTCTGTAGATGTCGGCCTGACACACACTGGGAGCAGGCAAGCAACTGAAATTAGACTAAAGTGTAAAAATGAAATGCCTTTTTTATCAGCAAGCTACTGTGCAACCCGGTTTGAGTGGTGGGCACTGGCAGTGGGCACACTACAGTCTGTAGAAGTCGGCCTGACACACACAGGCAGCAGGCAAGCAGCTGAAATTAGACTAAAGTGTAAAAATGAAATGCCTTATTTATCGGCAAGCTACTGTGCCACCTGGTATGAGTGGTGGGCACTGGCAGTGGGCACACTACAGTCTGTGGAAGTCAGCCTGACACACACTGGCAGCAGGCAAGCAACTGAAATTAGACTAAAGTGTATAAATTAAATGCCTTATTTATTGGCAAGCTACTGTGCCACCCGGTATCAGTGGTGGGCACTGGCAGTAGCACACTACAGTCTGTAGAAGTCGGCCTGACACACACTGGCAGCAGGCAAGCAACTGAAATTAGACTAAAGTGTAAATATTAAATGCCTTATTTATCGGCAAGCTACTGTGCCACCCGGTATGAGTGGTGGGCACTGGCAGTGGACATACTACAGTCTGTGGAAGTCGGCCTGACACACACTGGCAGCAGGCAAGCAACTGAAATTAGACTAAAGTGTAAAAATTAAATGCCTTATTTATCGGCAAGCTACTGTGCCACCCGGTATGAGTGGTGGGCACTGGCAGTGGGCACACTACAGTCTGTGGAAGTCGGCCTGACACACACTGGCAGGCAACTAACCTCAGATTAAAGGGTAAAAATTAAATGCCTTTTTTTTATGCAAAGTCCTGTGCCACACGGTATGAGTGGTGGGCACTGGCAATGGGCACACTACAGTCTTTGGGCCTACAGCTCCTCACACACGGGCAAGCCAGGCAACTGCAATATATATGGAGAAAAAAAAAAAGCAGACTAATGTAGCAGCCCTAAAAAGGGCTTTTTGGGGTGCTATCAGGACGCTGTCCTTACAGCAGAGATTAGATGAGTCTTTCAGGACTGGAGTGGACACTGAATACACTAGCCTAGCTATCGATTTCCCAATTAAATCAGCAGCAACTACACTGTCCCTCCTCACACTAAGGCCTCTTTCACACGGGCGTCATGTTGCGGAAATATGCGCGATTTTTCCGCGCGGGTGCAAACGTTTGTAATGCGTTTTGCACGCGCGTGTGAAAAATCGTCATGTTTGGTACCCAGACCCGAAGACGGACTTTATCACTGAAGTCCGGTTTCGGGTAGAGAATTCTGGAGAATTTATTATTTTCCCTTATAACTTGATTATAAGGGGAAATAATAGCATTCTTAATAAAGAATGCTTAGTAAAATGAAGAGGAAGGGCTTAAAAATAATAAAAGTTAACTTACCTTAGCCACTTGATCGCGTAGTTGCGATCTGTCTTCTCTTTTCCAGCATCAGCTAACAACTAAAGGACCTGTGATGACGTCGGTTTGTGATGAAGTTGGTTTGGGTAAAAGTTATAGCGTTTACAAACTATGGTGCAAAAAAGTGAATTTCGGCATTTTGAAGCAGCTCTGACTTTCGTAGCACCTGTCATGTTTCTTCAGGTGCTAGAATGTCAGGATAATATAAATACCCCCCAAATGACACCATTTTAGAAAGAAGACACCCCAAAGTATTCGCGGAGGGGCATGGTGAGTTCATTTATCATTTCATTTTTTTTCACAAGTTAGCGGAAAATGACACTTTCTGAGAAAAAAAAAAAGTTTCAATTTCTGCTAACTTCTGGCAAAAAAAAATAAAATCTCAGACGGACTCACTATGCCCCTCAGTGAATACCTCGGGGTGTCTAATTTCCGAAATAGGGTCATTTGTGGGGTGTGTTTACTGTTCTGGCATTTTGGGCGGGGCTAAATTGTGAGCCGCCATGTAAAACCTAACGGTACTCGTTGGAATTTGGGCCCCTTTGCGCACCCAGGCTGCAAAAAGTGTCACTTATGTGGTATCGCCGTACTCAGGAGAAGTAGGGCAATGTGTTTTGGGGTGTATTTTTACATATACCCATGTTGGGTGAGAGAAATATCTCTGTAAATTGTCAACTTTGTATAAAATTTTTAAAAGTTGTCGTTTACAGAGATATTTTTCACACAAAGTATGGGTATATATAAAATACACCCCAAACACATTGCCCTACTTCTCCTGAGTACGACGATACCACATGTGTCCACTTTTTGCAGCCTAGTGCAAAGTGCCCTAAAACCAATGAGTACCTTTAGGATTTCACAGGGCATTTTTACGCATTTGGATTCTTCTCACACTTTAGGGGCCCCTAAAATGCCAGGACAGTATAAATACCCACCATGTGACCCCATTTTGGAAAGAAGACACCCCAAGGTATTCCGTGAGGGGTATGGTGAGTTCATGTAAAATTTTATTTTTTGTCACAAGTTAGTGGAATATGAGACTTTGTAAAAAACAAAATTAAAAAAAATATATCAATTTCCGCTAACTTGTGCCAAAAAATAAAAATTTTGTGAACTCGCCATGCCCCTCACGGAATACCTTGGGGTGTCTTCTTTCCAAAATGGGGTCACATGCGGGGTATTTATACTGACCTGGCATTTTAGGGGCCCTAAAGCGTGAGAATCCAAATGCGTAAAAATGCCCTGTGAAATCCTAAAGGTACTCATTGGTTTTAGGGCCCTTTGCGCACTCAGGCTGCAAAAAAGTGTCACTCATGTGGTATCGCCGTACTCAGGAGAAGTAGGGCAATGTGTTTCTTGGTGTATTTTTACATATAGTCTAGTGAACTAGACATGGACTAGACTATTAGCCCCATAGAGGATAAGTGTTGTTTATAGAAAAACCTCCTAATCTATCTATTTATCTATCTAAAAATGCAGAAAAACAAACTCATCTAACACAATATTTAGTTATCATTCTTACATTTTTGCTAACATAAAATCATTTTTCCTGGCCTCTATTATAAAGCTCAATTGTTATTCAGCAGTGTGGATTGTAAAGTTGAATTCTAAATTCTATATGCTGACCTCTGTGACCTACTCGGGTTAGTTCTTCTTAACTTTAGGCTACATGCACACAACCGTTGCCTGCCTATGCGTCCGCTCCATCCGCAAATTTTGCGTCCGTCAAAAAAAACGCATAACGGACCGTTTTTTTTGACGGATCCAATTTTTATGGCAGATCCATTGTAAAAATGCCTATCATTGTCCGCAAACGTGAAAAAAATAGGACATGCACTAATTTTTTTGACGGATTGAAAACACGGACCACAGATGCGGAACAAAAACGGTTGACCATCCGCATTTTTTGACGGACCCATTGAAATGAATGGGGAAGCATCCTATCCGCGAAAAAAAATGGAACGGACGCGGAAACAAACAACGGTCGTGTGCATGAGGCCTTAGTGTGTGCCCAATCCATTTAACATATAGCTTTCATGTTATCAGCATGAGAAATTGCCTTTTTTGGGAATAGCTCATTATGAAACTTTTATTCCCAGTGATATTTCATTTAGCTACTGCAAGAATTTAAACTCGTTATATAAACTCACATTATATATGATGTAACTGTTGCTTTAATCTAATAACAAAGAAGTTCTCACCGTTAGTTTACTTAGATTGTAAGGGTTATTGGATGTTTGAACATGGAAATATATTAGGAACTAATGTGCCTTGTGTTGTGAAATTAGTCAACATCAGAAGACTATCGGGTACATTGACTAATAGTCTAGACCAGGCATGCTACACCTGCGGCCCTCCAGCTGTTGCAAAACTACCACTCGCAGCATGCCTGAACAGCCTACAGCTATCAGCCTACAGCAGGGCAGGGTGTTGTAGTTTTACAATAGCTGATGGGCCACAGGTTGAGCATCCCTGGCCTAGACTATATTTTCTAAAATACATCAAATTTATCACCCCAGCTGAGGATAGTGTAGGGAGCCAATGTATTCATATGTGACTTTTTGACCTTTTTTGTGTGTCTGCTTGGTTTAAAGTAAGGGTGAGTGAATCAATTCTAAATTAATCGGTTTCATTTTGTACTTCACAAAAATGTGTCTGCCAAAACAATCCACAGCTTTTATGAATGGTGTAATAACAATGCCCAGCACAATTTTTCTGTATATGTTGGTGGGCAAAATGACAAGGGAGGGAGAACGATGGTCACATGACACTGGCAGAAAGGGAGGGTGTTTCCCTGACTGGCTCAGAGGCTAACATACAGCCTGACCAGCCAATCAGGGGTAGACAGCGTCAAAGAACGTTATTCTGCATTGTACTTGCGACCTCAAAGGTGGCTCTGTCTGCCAAAAAGGAATTGCAGACTGATAAATTGTGATAGGGACATTATAAGAAGATTATAGGGAGAGAATAGGAGATATATTTGGAAATTTTGGATATATTAAGGAGTTTGATGGGAAAGAGAGTTGGGGAGTAAGAGCCTGGCCTGGGTACTATCTGGTTTATTCGCTGTCAGCTTCTGACAATTACAGTAGTTCTATATTGCAGATTCCTGAAAAACAGCCATTTTTGGAAAAAAAGCTATTTCTACACTTTATAGGTTAATTGTCAAATTACATTTATTGCATACACTAAGTTATTGTGCCATTTTTTAAGAAACCAGTTTCTATTTGCTGTTTGTAAGTGGTCATCTCAGTAACGCAAATTATAAACATGTTAATATGGGCATTGCTGCATCAGAGCATCTCGTTCAAAGACTTTTCCACTACAAAAAATTGCATTGTCACACCCAAGTTTTAGTGAATGCCTGTTATTACTTTAAAAAAGGGTTCAATATTTGACAGTAATAATATGGCAATCCCAACGCCATTATCACAGCCATGTTACCTAAAGCATTGTACATTGTTGTATAAAAGGGGTAGAGAGATACAGTAGACACATTTTACATATTTATATTACTGCATTAGTTCAAAGACACTGCACTGCAAAAATATTGCATTGTTATACTCGTGTATTAAGGCCAGTACTACTGCATCAGACTGTGTAGTTCAAATATGTTTCACAGCAAAAATTGCAGTTACCATTACCATTATATATTGTCAAATCCAGTGAGCAGAGTGTGTGTGGAAGGGGAAGAATTTAAGCCTTTCACTTTTACCTCTGTCTTTAACTTCTTAAGGACCCCGCCGTATATGTACGGCGCTGGTAGATGTCACTTAAAGACCAGCGCTGTACATGTTCGGCATGCTGATCAGGTGGGTAAGTCACTGACAGCCGGGCTTCGGCTGCATACAGCGGCCACGGTGAAAGCACCGATGTCGGTGTATTAACCCCTTGTATGCTGTGGTCAAAGCTGACCGTGGCATGCAGAGGGTTTGCGGAGAGTACTGGTGCCCATCGCATCTCAATCGGGTCCCCGCACTGAAATAGCGGGTACCCGATGGCAGAAAAGGCAAGCCCGATGCCTTCCATAGGCACCGGGGTATGCCTTCTACGGAAGTCTTTGAGATCCAGCCTTTAGGCTGGGTCTCACAGGCAGGCTGTTGGCATATAAGCTGACATGCAATGTATTACAATACAGGTTATATTGTAATACATTGCTGAGGGGATCGGACCCCAGAAGTTGAAGTCCCAGAGTGGGACAAAAATAAAAAGAAAAAAAAGAAAAGTGTTTTTTATAATAAAAAAAAAAATCCCCAAATAAAAGAAAAAATTAGAAAAAAAAATAGAAAAAATAAAATAAAACCAGACATATTGGGCATTTCCACGTCTGTAATGACCGGCTCTATAAAAATATCACATGATCCACCCCCTCACCTGAACGCCTTAGAAAAAATAAAATAAAAACTGTGCTGAAACAAAAAGTTTTTGTCCCCTTACATCACAAAAAGTACATCACCAAGTGATTAAAAAGGTGTATGCTTAAAAATAATAATACTATGGCTCTCAGCATATGGAGACAATAAAACATGACTTTTTGTTTCAAAAATGCTTTTATTGTGTTAGGCCTCTTTCACACGGGCGTCAAGTTTGATGGTGATGGATAATGTGATGGACCATGTGATGCGCTCAGTGACATTACCAGAGGTGATTTAACCACAGCTGAAGAGAGAATAGGAGACCGGTACCTACACGATTAATTGGAGGAGGTGAGTTAAAAAAAAAATTTAACCCTCAATTGTCCTTTCACTAAGCATTCTGTATTAAAGAATGCTATTATTTACCCTTATAACCATGTTATAAGGAAATATAATAAAGATTGGGTCCCCATCTCCTAGCAACTATGCGGGAAAATCGCACCGCATCCGCACTTGCTTGCAGATGCTTGCGATTTTCCCGCAGCCCCATTCACTTCTATGGAGCCTGCGTTGCGTGAAAAACGCACAATATAGAGCTTGTTGTGATTTTCATGCAACGCAATAGTGATGCGTGAAAATCACCGCTCATGTGCACAGCCCCATAGAAATGAATGGGTCCGGATTCAGTACGGGTGCAATGCGTTCACATCATGCATTGAACCCGCGCGGAAAACTCACCCATGTGAAAGGGGCCTTAAAATTGAAAACAAATTAAAAAGTATACATATTTGGTATTGCCACAACTGCAATGACCTGCTCTATAAAAATATCACATGACCTAACCCCTCAGATGAACACCGTAAAAAAAAAAATAATTGTGTCAAAAAAGCAATTTTTTGTCACCTTACGTCACAAAAAGTGTAATGCCAAGTGATCGAAAAGTCATATGCACCCCAAAATAGTACCAGTCAAACTGTCATGTCATCCCGCAATAGATGAGACCCAAACTAAGACAATAGCTCAAAAAATAAAGAAACTATGGCTCTCAGAATATGGAGACACTAAATAATTATTATTTTTTTGTTTCAAAAATGTATTTATTGTGTAAAACTTAAATAAATAAAAAATAGACATATTATCTATTGTCACATCCTTAGCAACCTGCTGTATAAGAATATCACATGATCTAACCCTTCAGATGAACACCGTAAAAAAAATATATAAAAACTGTCTCAAAAAAGCCATTTTTTGTCACCTTGCATCACAAAAAGTGTAATACCAAGTGGTCAAAAAGTCATATACACTCTAAAATAGTACCAATCAAACTGTCATTTCATACCGAAAAAAAATGGCCCCTATATAAGACAGTTGCCCAAAAAAATAAAACAAACTATGGCTTTCAGAATATGGAGATACTAGAAAATGCTTTATTTTTAGAACTGAAACAAACAACCAAAAGAAGTAGTCATATATGGTATTGTTGCATCTGTAACAACCTGCTCTATAAAAATAGCACATGATCTAACCTGTCATATGAACAGTGGGGAAAAAGGGGTGCATCAGGGGGTCTTCAAATGGGACATGGATACTTAAAATTATCCCAGTGAAATCTGCTCTCCAAAAACCATTTGGTGCTCCTTTCCTTTTGTGCTGTGCCATGTGCCCATACAGCAGCTTACGATGGAGTGATTTTGTAAACTTCAGAATCAGGTCAATAAATATTGAGTTATGTTTGGCTGTTAACCCTTGCTTTGTTACTGGAAAATTGAAAAAATAGATTAAAATGGAAAATATGCCAAAAAAGTGAAATTCTGAAACTTCATCTATATTTTCTTTTAATTCTTGTGGAACACCTAAAGGGTTAACAAAGTTTGTAAAATCAGTTTTGAATACCTTGAGGGATATATTTTTTTTTTAAAATGGGGCTATTTATGGGTGGTTTCTATTATGTAGGCCCCACATAGTGACTTCAGACCTGAACTGGTCCTTAAAAATTGGGTTTTGGAAATTTTCTAAAAAATTTTAAGATTTGCATTTAAATTTCTAAGCCTTCTAACCTCCCCAAAAAAGAAAATGTAATTTAAAAAATGATCCAAACATGAAGTAGACATATGGGAAATGTAAAATAATAACTATTTTAGGAGGTATCATTCTCTGTTTTAGAGGCAGAGAAATTAACATTTTGAAAATTGCGAATTTTTCCAAAATTTTGGTAAATTGGGTATTTTTTAATAAATAAAAATGAAATATTTGGACTCAAATTTACCACTAACATGAAGTACAATATGTGATGAGAAAATAATCTCAGAATCGCTTGGATAAGTAAAAGGGTTTTAAAGTTATCACCACATAAAGTGACACATGTCAGATTTGCAAAAATGGCTTGGTCCTTAAGGTGAAAAATGGCAGGGTCCGGAAGGGGTTTAATTACAGAAAAAACACTTGCACATTTGCTATTATTGTTACTAAGCTAATAAGCTGCATCAAGATGGCTTTAATGTTACTGGATGTAGGCAAAATGTATTCCATGGACTAACAAATAAAACATGTAAGGTAGAGATTAGTGATGAGCAGCAGGGGCAATATTCGAATTCGTGATATTTCGCGAATATTTGGGCGAATATTCGCCATATATTCGAAAATTCGCAAATTCGTAATCTCCAGACAATATTTTCTTGTCTGCAAAAATTTGCATAAATTAGCATAAAAATTTGCATAAACTGGCATTTAAAAGATACCTTTTAAATACCAGCTTGTGCGAATTTTTATGCTCATTTATGCAAATTTTTATGCAAATTTTCGCAAACAAGAAAATAATGACATTATTTTCTTGCATGCAAAAATTTTCATATAAAAAATTCGCATAAAGCGAATATTCGCAATTGCGAATATATTTTGCGATATTCTAAATATTTGCGAATTCTCTAAGTGCTGATATTCGCGATTAAAATTCGCAATTTGAAAATTCGTGATCAACACTAGTAGAGATGAGCGAACTTTTCAATCTGAACCTTTTGGGAAATTTGGAACTAATTCCAAAATGGTGGAATTGATTCACTCATCCTTAAGGTAAGGAATGAAAACTGAAAACACAAAGTATTATTGGAAAGTGCATGGTTCTCATTAGATTTAGATTTATTTATTTTACTAGTTTTCCCTTCTGTAGGCTCTATCTCTAATTGTCAGTTGCCCCTGAGCTAGTAGGTGAAGGCTAACTGCTATGATGCCATAGAATCCATAGGGAGAAAACGGAAAATTTTGTTCCCTGACTTTTTCAGTCACTCAGAATCACTCAGAAGCACCATATGGGATATTATAGATAAGTACTAAAGTATTGATATGAATAAAGCACTTATGGTGAGATGCTTACTATTAGAATATTATAGCAGGGGCTATATTGGAATTTGCGATATTTCACGAATATATGGGAGAATATATTCCATATATTTGTGAATTTGTGGTTATTTTCTTGATTGTGAAAAATTGGCAATGTAATATTTGCGTAATGCGTGTGCAATAAAGGCATTTAGGGTAAAAGGGTACATTTTTCAAGCTGCTAGAAGTTTACTGAGATTGGAGATAATGGTTATTAAACATATATTTAACTCCTCAGGAGAAGTGCAGCGCTTTACCACTGTACTTATTTATTTATTATTGGTCAAAGGACCTTATAGCGTTTTATTGCACTCTCACTGACTAGACTTTAAAATTTCAAATTTTTATTACTATCTTCTCTAAAATCAATTTTATTACATAGAGACTGAACAGGTGAAGTTAAAAGTTTCTCAGGGTGGTCTAGAAAGGGAAATGTATCGGAAAATGTATCAGTCACTAGCACTCAGCTATATGACGTAGCAGTATTAGCTAAGTCTTTAGGGTATACCTAGTATACCCTATTACATCCCCTGAAGATGCCGAATGTTTGGCGAAACATGTCTAGATGCAGGGATTGATGTGTGTTTGTGAAACCTTTTAGCTTTTAGGGACAGTCAGAAAGGGACCCTACAATTGGGAAATCTGAGCTAGCTATAGCAATTTAGTGAATGTACAAATTGAGGAATCAATGAAGGGGAGTGTACACCCTTCAAGTCACAGCCCCAGCTTTGTGGCCATATAGCTGAGTGCTGGTGAATGACACGTTCTCCCTGTTTGTATTTAACCTAGCTAGTAGATACTCAGCATTAAAAGGAAATAAAAAAGGAACAAATGGGTGGTATATAGTGTTGAGCGCGAATATTCGAATAGCGAATTTTTATCGCGAATATCGGTACTTCGCTAATTTGCGAATATTTCGAATATAGCGCTATAAATTCGCTATTTCGAATATTCTGTTTTTTTTTTGTTTGTTTTTTTCTTTCCCACTTCCCAAAAGTAGTTCTTACCTGTCCTGAGGATTCCTGGCTTCCTGGCTGCTCCAGTCAGTGCCCGTTGCCGCTTCTGCCGACTTCCGTGCTCAGGAAGCGTCCCCATCACCATGGGAACGCCTCCATATAAATGTACTGTCGGATTTGAGAATTACGTTGAAATCGCAATGCGATTAATTCAAGTTATATTAATCGCATTACGATTACAACTTAGCAGTGCACTGCTATCTTACATATTAGGCTAGAATTAACGAATATGGAATATATCAGCAGTGCTAAGTAGAAATCGCAATGAGATTACTCCAAGTTACATTAATCGCATTGTGATTTCAATTAGCACTGCTATAATATATTCCATATTCGTTAATTCTAGCAAGCTGACCCATTATAAACCCAGCTCGAAGTTGAAATCGCAATGCGATTAATATAACTTGAAGTAATCGCATTGCGATTTATACTTAGCACTGCTGCTATATTCCATATTCGTTAATTCTAGCCTAATATGTAAGATATCAGTGCTAAGTTGTAATCGCAATGCGATTTAATATAACTTGAATTAATCGCATTGCGATTTCAACAGACATGGTTTACTATGGTTGCTAAAACGAAGATGGAGAATACTTTGTTATCTTCGTTTTGAGGAATATGACGAATACAGGAACATTTTGAGGAACATTACAATAGCTTTTTATGCAGGTAGAGTGCTCTAATATATATTTGTGATTGTAAAAATTGGCAATTAATAATGCGCATATTTTTGCGCTATACGTGCAACTGGGTGACATCACAGCACTATGTATGTATGGACAGCCGAACCTACCTATCACACTACACTCGAACCTGTCAGCTAGACTATAAATCAATGTAACCTACACTGACTATCTCCCCCTAACTATCTTAATTATATATCTAAATTAACTGTCTAATGTATATACAGCAAAACACAGAGCACATCAATCACACTGCTCTCTCTCTCTCTCTCTCTCTCTCTCTCTCAGAAATCCATTACACTACAGAAAATGGCTGCTGGGGAGGTTCCTTATATAGTAAGGGGTAGGAAACTTTCCTATTGGTTGCTAGGGATGTTGCTAAGCTCAGACAAAGACATTGCAGTCTTCTCATTGGCCCCACAAGCAAGAGGGAGGTTACTGATGAAAAAAAAAGTACAATATTCAAAATTAGGAATATATAGCACTATATTCTAAATTTTCGCGAATTCTCGAAGTGGCGATATTCGCAATAAATATTCGTGATTCAAATATTCGGGCCCAAAACTACTTACTATTAGCTGCTACCACCTTCGTGTTTATACCTGTGTCTCTCTCACTGCAGCTCATTCCCCCACTCTCCACAGACTTTTATGGAGACCTGTAACTTGATCCTTCAGTGAACTGACAGTATGCTTGGTCATACAAGACAGATTCAGAGAATTCTGAGTGAATGTTAGTTTAGATAAAGCTGGTGGAGAGCTCATAAGAGGAAAAGGAGGCATGTTTTCCTGACAAGATATTAAAAAGTGTCTTATATTTGCCTTTACCATTCAATGTTTTTTTAAAGTAGGTAAAAAAATATCACGGATGCTCACCAGTGTGCTAAACTGGAGCACAGCCCACTAACTACCAATTAGTGATTAAAACATACAAACTAAAAAATGACTGGCTCACACTTAATTTGCATATATTAAACTAATTCATACAATATATTAATAACATAAGAATACAAATAGAAACAGAAATACAAGTAATATAAAAAAAATATAAATGTATGATCACGATCCCTTTAAATCTAAAAATGTGGAGCTCTCGCATAAAAAAGTTCCTATATATTAAAAATGAATTTTGATTATGCTCATAATTGATTATGTTGGTGTACACATTGCACAGTTAATTGGGCCATATTCCAAATGAAAGAAAGTATCCTACAATGTCCATATAAAGTCTGAATGATATTTTGTATACTAGCGCTCCTGCACTCAGCCTGGAACCTGTAGTACTCCAAAGCAGGCTGGTTTGAGAAGTCATCCTTTTGCTAAACTACTGTTTCTGCTAAGTTTATTGGATTCTTACTTGTCTTAGGCTGGATTCATACGTCCGTTTAACATGGACGTGAACTGTCCGTGGTAACCTAGGCTGGATTCCTGCTTAGAAAAGGAGCGCACGGCGTCATTGGTTGCTATGACGCCGTGCACTTCCTGCTGCCCCTGCAGTACAGTAATACACTGGTATGATCTATATGAGTGTATTACTGTATTGCAGTGGCGGCAGAGAGTGCATGGCGTCATAGCAACCAATGACGCGATGCGCTCCTGCTCTAAGCAGGAATCCAGCCTAGGTTACCAAGGACAGTTCATGTCTGTGTTAAACGGACATGTGAATCCAGCTTTAGTGGTGTTTGGGGGAGTTGTTACTCAAAAATCCTGCCATATTGGGGTCTGCCCTTCACCTCTCGGTCAGTCACCCGCTCTGCTGTGTGCCGGCTTAGATTGCTCTCTGCACATGCGTTGTGACAGTGTCGGGACGCCAATCTTAGATTTTCATTGTATAGGATATCTTCAAAAATCAATGTACACCATCAATATCCAGGATGCTGCTCTACCAGACACATTTCGGAACAGTTATTTCTTCCTCAGTGGTAACAAATAGTATAATATTAAAATGCTTACAAAGGTTTTACAGGACCTTAGGTGTGCAAAGTATAAAATAAAATAAAGACTCAATAAAAGAATAAATATAAAAGAACATTATCATTACCCACAGATTCAAGTCCCACTTTCAGAAAAGGGACACATTTGAAAAAAAATATTTGCACTTTACGCTATTAAAAAAATAGAAAAAATTTGATAAGAAGAGTGATTTTGGAATCAAAATAAAAACAAAAAGTGTTAAAAACGATCTAAAATAAAATCTGATGAAATAACTGAATTAATAAAAAAGTTATTGCTATTGAAGCCACTTGTACCAAAACAACTAAAAATGTGTCTGGCTATGAACAGGCGAAAATGGCCCGGTGTTGAAGTGGTTAAACTACATTTTTCATGCTGAGTTAAATAATGTATGAGTAATATAACATTTTATTCATAGCACTGTAATAATTATCATATGTAGATTTTTAGCTATTTGCTTCTAGCCTATGATATAAATATAGGCTAGAATGGGTTTAAATTTTGGATGATCCATTGCAAATCAGTATTTTCACAAGAGAGATGTTATTTAAGATAACTGCTCTCAAAATTAAAGAAAACCATCAGATGAAGCTTGTGCACTACTCCCACAAGCTGTTTCTACAGCAGGTGTGAAATGGGGACAGTCCTTCTTCTATATTCCATCTGTTTTTAGTATACACTTGGGCCACCTTATACAACACACCAATATGTTTACCATTCTGTTGAACTTTAAGAAGACCCAAGAGATAGAGCCGGAAGGTACTGATATTAAATTATATTAAATGCTTGCTAAAGCATCAGAAAAAGCTAGCAAATAAGTTAATGTCACAATTAATGTTCTTCACGGAAATGCTTGAAATTCTTGAAGTTGCATGTGTACCAGCAAGATCAGGAGAACAGTCTGTATTTACTAAGACAACATTTAAATATTGTCTGTTTAAAAATCATCTCAAAAGCAAATAAAATAAACATAAAGAAAAATTAATGATATTCAATAATCAGAATACGAAACCAGATAAGCAAAAAAGAGTTTCGTGAAAAAAAAAAATATATATTTTTTAAATTAGGATTGTAAAAGTTGAACAGGAACCAGGGGCGTACATAGAAATCACTGGGCCCCTTAGCAAGAATCTGAATTGGACCCCCATTGCCCTATTTTTAGCCCCTCCCACTACCACCCATGGCCCCCCAGACTACCTGCCAGCTGTGTTCAGCATGTGTCGGATATGACGCTGATTCTAATAATTCTGCTCTTATGCTGGAAAAGAATACCAGACTCTTATGGCACCTAGTCTTACCCGATGAAGTGTGCCCTCTACTGCTGCCTGCTCCTTATTATATAGTGCACCACTGCCATACTCCCCCCCCCCAGTATTGTGCCTGCTACTGCTTATTATATACCACTCCATTGCCATACTCCCCCCCCCCCAGTATTGTGCTTGTTACTCATTATTTTAAATTGCATCAATGCCATACCCCCACTGAACTGTATCTGCTACTGCTGCCTGCTACTGCTTATTATATACCCCACCACTGCCATAATTCCACCCCCCCCCCAGTATTGTGCCTGCTACTGCTTATTATATACTTGCTACTCATTGTTATATACTGCATAAATTCCATACCCCCCCCCCTCAAGTATTGTGCCTGCTACTGCTGCCTGCTACTGCCTATAATATAGTGCATCACTGCCATATTCCTTCCCCCAGTAATGTGCCTGCTACTGCAAATTATATAACGCACCACTGCCATACTCCCCCTTCCCAGTATTGTGCCTGCTAATGCTTATCATGTACTGCACCACTGCCACCCCCCCCCCAGTATTGTGCCTGCTACTGCCTATTATATACCGCACCAATGCCATACACTCCCCCTCCCTCAAGTATTGTGCCTGCTACTGCTTATAATATAGTGCATCACTGTCATATCCCCCTCACTAATGTGCCTGCTACTGCTTATTATATACAGCACCACTGCCATACAACCACCCCCCCCACCCCCAAGTATTGTGCCTGCTACTGCTGCCTGCTACTGCCTATAATATAGTGCATCGCTGCTATATCCCCCCCCCTCCCCCTGAACTGTGTCTGGTACTGCTGCCTGCTACTGCTTATTTTATACTGTACCACTGCAATACCCCTTCACCCCCAATGCCCCTGTAAACTGTCCCTTCTACTGGTGCACCTGCTGTTTTTTTCTGCATAGTGTGCCACCCTCCCAGCCCCATATCCTCCTCCAGAATTCCCTCACCAATTAACTTTTTTCTCAAGCTGTCTTCTGCTTGACTTTCTTTTCTGGGTGCTCCCTGTCACTGTGGCAGATCTTCAAGCAGCACTGGAGCACTGCAGTCACTCCCACACTTGATGCTGAGGCCCATAGTCACAGACAGCGCTTCCAGAGAGGGTCAGCCCGGCATTACTGAAGTCCTGCACCATGACTTAGGGCTCGATCACACGACCGTATGGTTTTGTGGTCCGTTTTTAATGGATCAGTTTTTCTGTTTTTGGTTTCAGTAGTGATTCAGTTTCCGTATGGTTTCCGTTTGTGATCAGTTTTTTTCGGATCGCAAAAAGAAACAGAACCATATAGTAATGTTTTAACAGTAAGTACATAGTAAAATTGGGCAGGCCATAAAATTTTAAATAGATACTTCCTCAAAAACAGAACAGATATGAAAGACATACGGATGCATTCCGTATGCATTCCGTTTTTTTTACAGCCCCATTGTCTTGAATGGAGCCACGGAACATGATTTGCGGGCAATAATAGGACATGACTCAAAATGTAGCGGAACAGAAAAACAGAAATACGGAACGATATATGGAACGCAAAAAACTTTCGTGTGAACAAGCCCATAGTAAAGTTTCCCTTCTAGGTGCTGGGCCAGCCAATCAGCAGCAAGCTCTGATAGAACTGCTTAAGCTGATTGGTCGGACCATATCCCTGCAGAGAAACAGAACGTTCAGGCATGAATTGAGACACAGCCACTGATGCTCTGGGTGAAGGGGAGGGGAGAGAAGGGCCCACTGGAGTACAAGGGGCCAGGGAAGCCGGGAGTGTGCAGCTGGAAGGCAGGGCCTGAGGACTCAGGACAGGGGTGAGCCATTGTATTGTAATTAGCCTATCTTCCACGCCGAGCCCCCTTCCCACAGGGGCCCCATAGAAGCTTTGTGGTCTGATTCTATTGGTGGTACACCACTGACAGGAACCATTTTAGGGTGCTGTATAACACGGATTTGTGTTGTGCCCTTTGTTTGTTTTTATTTATTTATTTATTTATTTATTTGCTTAGTGTGTGTTTTTTGTGTATGATGTGTGTGATTTTGAGGAATTTTTGCCCATACATTGTGTTTTACCACCTGGCTTTTTCATGGTGTTTATTGTATGTTTTGCATTTGGAAAGTATGTGTCTCCAAATCTCAGTATAGGAAATACACAATGGTACAAAAAGCTATGTAAAAACACCTTTTAATGGCAATATACATTATTCATGGATTTTTTAAAGCTATTTTGAAAAAATATCAAAGAAATAGAGGAATGTCGCACCAGAAGATGTTGAACTACCAAAGTGAGGTGCTCCTGCTGGTGGATACACCCTTTCTAAAAACAGTGGCTCTTGATACTGTTATATTTATTTTACAAGTGATTGAAAACTGGCTATCCCAACCAGTGGGTATATTGATTCCGTTTTAATTGAATATTAATAGAGATTTAATACTAATAAAAATATGATTCCAGATATATAGAGAGTGCTCTGCTATTCTTAATTCATTTTTAAAAAATACCATTGACCCCCAAAAATGCACGTCATTGAGCAACTACAAAAAAAACTGTCCTGCATTTAATATTTTATGAAGACTACACTGCAACATCTGTAGATGGCATTTTTTTTTTTTTACTACAAAGCACTGCAAAAATGCCATAAAAAATGCACTGATACCATTCCGATGCAGTCTGAACACCTTGGTGCTTGGCACGAATGGCAACCATTTAACATAGCAAAGAGGAGAGTGAGAATACAGCACAGAGGAACAGACTGAGACCCAGGTTAGATATTATACTTAGGTAGACGGACTTCGGGTTCCGGCGTGCACATGTAAGGTCGCAAGGCGGGTGAACTCAGTACACCCAGCTGAATATCGGGGGATTGCCGGGACCCGGGGCTCTCACCTTTAGTCGGGAGGCTCATGGAAAAATTCCTGGTCTGCAGCGACTCCCCACAGACGGACTCTCCTCTCCCGCCGCGAGATTCAGATCAGCCACAAGCAGGCAAAATGGCGGAGAGGAAGCGGAGATCGACCCGCTCCTCTTCTCAGCTCCCCTTCCACCCGATGATGAAGGTTCACGCATCGCAGACCCAGCAGCTGCAGCAGCTCTTGGAAGCGGAGCTGCCGTGTAAAGAAATCGCGTTGGAGGTGGCGCGAATTTTGGCCCCGATATAAAGGCCACACTGAAATCTACTATAGCTGTCACTATGAAGAAGCTGCAACAAGACATTGCGCATAATTGTTCGCGCATACATGAATTAGAACAAAGGACTGGGACCCTGAAAGATAAACTGGAAAAAACTCAAACCCAGGTCAGAGAAGTGCTGCGCATTAATCGGGCCCTACAAGATAAAGTTGAGGATCTAGAAAATTGCTCCCAAAGGAGCAATATTCAGATTATAGGACTTTCCGAGGACATTCCAGCTCACCAGCTGGTTCAACTTTGTGCCACAGAGCTCCCGCAAGCGATGGGGCTCCCATCACTGCTTATAGTGGAAAGAGCCCATAGAATTGGCCCGCCTAGAGAGACACGTTCGGAAGACCAAACACCCAGACCGAGGCCGGTCATATTAAAATTCCTAAATTTTGCAGACAAGGAATCTATCCTGCTGAAATATAGACGTTTAAACCAGCCACTTAAAGTAAGAGGACGTAAACTTTTGCTGTTTGGGGATTATTCCATGGAAGTGGCCAAAAAGGGGAGAGCTTTCTCTCAAATATGCACGCAGCTGGTGCAAAAGAAAATCCGGTTTAACCTCGTCTATCCAGCCACCTTGCGGGTTTTCAGACAAGATGGGATGACGGACACTTATCTGTCATCAAGAGAAGTAAGTGATGGTTGCGCTAGGGGACGGCGACTCAGTAGGCAGCCCAAGGACAGAAACAGCACTCAGAGTGCGCTCATCACCGAGAGGAGTACGTTCAAGACGGCAATTGGACGGGAGGCCCATCGACGCCTCTCCACGCCTGTCTGGAGAGGCTCTCACTCAAGCATCCAGCTCGGATTGGGACTGATTGCCTTTCTTTTGAGACTACCCAGGCGAGAAGACATTGTCAATGACGGTATTGGGATATCGTGATTGCTTGCTGGTCCCCGGGACTCCCATAGTCCTTTAAGCAAATTGGTACTGGGCTGATATCAAGGGGGGCAGGGAGTTGAGGTGGTCTCCCGGGGGACCGTATCAGGGTGAGGGCCTTTCTGATTGGTTAGCAAGTGGGGGGGGGGGACTGGGGGAGAGGGGAGTAATCACTGCTTGGTATCTACGGGTACGAGGGCCTGTAGAGAGATGAGACGACATAGGTGGAAATCTGGCGAGGTAGAGTCCGACTACTCTCCCCAGTTTAGTGCGAAAAAAGTGAAGTCCATAATGACACTATGCGAATCGCCACTATCTACTCAGACCAGAACATTTGTTGGGGGTATTGTTCTCAGGTTGGGGGGAAAGTTGTTGGTTATATGTTCGGTCATGATTCGCAGATATATTACTCCTATTGCATATGATGTCAACAAATGGAAGAAGCTTCCTCCTGGTGGCGCTCCTTGTAAGACCCTTCTATTCTTTATTTTATGAAAATAATTACTTGGAATGTAAAGGGCCTTACAGCCCCACAGAAAAGATTAATGGTACTTAAACACCTCAAAAAAACTAGATGCTGATATTGCATTACTTCAGGAGACGCACCTGGAGGAAGCTGATATGTGGCGTATGCAACAACTCTGGGTGGGTCGGGTCTTAGGCTCCCCCTCAACAAGTAGGAAAGCAGGAGCAGTGATACTCATCCACAAGAGGGTGAGACATGATGTCGTTTCATCAGTCTGTGATGACGAAGGTAGAATTTTGAACCATAAGCTGAACACTGATGCAGGATTATTGAATGTCTTTAATGTTTACGGACCCAACTCCGGTCAGGCCTCTTTTTTCAGGGACCTGGAAGCTGAGATTTTGCGGAGTGTGGGTAGCCAGACCCTGGTAATGGGAGACGTTAATGCAGTACATAACTTAGCGGAGGATCGTAAACAATCTCAACCCACACATCAGACACAGCAGTCTACTAGAGGGGGGAGATATTCCTTGGGATCCTTTCTAAGCTCCACAGGACTGACAGATATATGGAGGTTCTTGAATCCGGTAGAGAGGGAGTTTACCCATTATTCCAATGCCACCGGTCGTGGTCTAGATTGGATTATGCCTTGACCTCACCTCAGTTATCGAAAAAAGTTATACGGGCAAAGAACACAGATATGGTGATATCGGACCACGCTCCGGTGTGCATCACACTTGTTGAACAGGCCCCTAGGGGTACTGACCGAGTATGGCGCATGCCTAGCTACCTGATGTCAGACAATGAGTTTTTAGATAGGTTGAAGGGATGGTGGTGGGAGTTCTTGGATAATAATGCAGGTCATAAAGATAATCATGCCTTTTTTGGGACACGGCAAAAGCGGTCATCAGAGGGAACATAATCTCATACTCAGCAGCGAAGAAAAGTAAGGTGTGGCTTGGGCTTCAGCAGGCTACGGAAGTGGTCCGGAGCTCATACACCTCTTTTCTATCTGACCCTACTGACCTAAACAAGGTTAAATGGGTCACGGAAAAACACAATTATGAACACAACTTAGAACAACAGATAAAGCTACACCTGGAATACCATTCGGCTAGACTGTTTAAGTATGGTAATAAAGCAGGGAGAATGCTGGCTAATCTGATAAAAACACAGTGCTACAGTCCGGCCATTAAGTCAATAGTAGATGGTTCGGGAAAAAAACACACAAACTCGAAAGATATCGTGGAGTGCTTTTGGAAGTACTACGAGGCATTATACTCCCAGGACAGTTATGATTAGACTAAAGCTGAGGAACTCCTAGCTAAGGTCTCCCTCCCAAAACTCACTGAAGACATGTTGAGTCATCCTAATTAGCCAATTTCAGCTGAGGAAGTCCATAGTACCATAAAATCACTTAAAAACGGGAAAGCACCAGACCCGGATGGGTACCCAGTGGAGTTCTTCAAGGCCCTGAGAGAAGAAAGTCTGACAGTTATTTAACTCCTGCTTAGCTCGGGGAGATATAATATCAGTAGGGACGTTAGCTCATATTAAGCTCATCCCTAAACCGGGTAAGGATATTGCCCAGATGGATTCCTACCGTCCAATCTCCCTAATTAATCAGGATTTGAAAATTATGACCAAACTGATGACAAACAGATTAGCGGAAAATATATGCCATCCCTGATTCGCCCTCATCAAGTGGGATTTACTAAGGGGAGGGTGGCTGTTACTAATATTAGGACAGTGCTGGCAGTGCAGGATTACTTGTTCCATGGCCAGGGGGGGTCTACTTCACCTGCCCTGCTGTCTGTGGACGCGGAAAAGGCCTTCGATAACGTAAACTTGAAGTGGCTCTGGAGGACACTGGAGGCCTTTGGTGTACACTAGCCCAAGAGCGCAAGTCCATCTACCGGGATTTCTGTCAGCGCCTTTCCGCCTCTACAGGGGCACGAGGCAGGGTTGTCCAGCCTCAGATCTACAAAGGGTTCTGGATTCAATACTGTATTTTGGGGACACGACAGGTTACCGAATAATTGTGAGTAAAAGCCAACTGTTATATTTAAGAGGAATCACCCGAGATCTTTGCCTGCCGTCTATGCCCCAGGCGGTGGAAGTGGTTCCCCAGTTCCTGACATATCTAGGCATCAAAATAGGCAAAAGCCCATTATCTCTCTATAAGCTAAACTTTTACCCATTAATTTGGAGGATAGAGGAGGAGCTTAAGAAGTGGCTGCATTTACCGCTGTCACTATTTGGGAGAGCCCATCTGTTAAAGATGGTTAGTTTCGCCAGGTTGCTTTATCCTACCCAAACGATCCCTGTCCTGTTGAAACATGTGGATGTTATGGAGCTTTTTCGCGTTTTCTATGGTGGGGGAAGAGGCCACGGATTGCATATGCTAAACTATGCTTACTAAAGTGGGAGGGAGGGTTGCAGATGCCCAATGTCAGAAACTATAATTTGGCCTCCCTATGTAGACATATCAGGGATTGGCTGAAGGGGTCTTCAAACCTCCGTGGGATCTGGGGGCCATCTTACACACTAGACTCCGAAATGTTCCTCCCCTTTTGTGAAGTATACATTATTGAAAAATATTTTGGCGACATAGAAGGGGATTTGCAAACTCTATCAGTTGCCCATATATCTCTCTGCATATATGCCTCTTTGGACTCTCCCGGCTTTTCCGGCAGGGAGACAATCGGTAATGTTTACCCGATGGAGGGAGAAGGGGATAACTGCCCTGAAACAGTTATTGACCCCATTAGGGACCGAGCTCCAGTCATGGCAGGAAATCCAGTCACAGCTCCAATTGCCTCCTTCGCACTTTCTTCCCTTTAATCAATTAAGGTCATTTGGTAGAGCACAAGCCATGAATATGGGAGACCAGGAGAGGTTGGCTTGGTTTGAGGCCCTAATGGGTGCCCAGGGCTTATCCTTGTCGGAATTATACCGAAAAATTCAAAACACTTATTCAATCCCTTTGGAGGCCAAGGTCTTCCATAAATGGGAGGTGGAAATTGACGACGAGCCATTAACCTCTAAATTGAGAGAAGGGATGGAGCGAGCGAGACAAGCTATTAGCAATGAGTCATGGAGGGAAATGCATTTAAAAATATTACATAAGGCGACATATGCGTTTGACCTATCCTATAGAGATGCCCCAGTGCACTATCTTAGGTGGTGCCCGAAATGTCATTTACAGAAGGCCAACCTATTACATGGGTTATGGAGCTGCCACTCCCTTCAACCTTTATGGAAGGAGGCGTTGGAGTACATAAAACAGATTTGGGGAATAGAGGTTCAATTAACCCCGCTACACTGCATTTTTCATTACATCCCTTTTGATGCTAAGGGGGAAATATCCCAGTCTACACAAGTCAAAGGCATTCATTTGTTTTTATTGGCAATAAAAAAAAAACGATAATGAGAAATTGGATATATCCCACTGTCCCGACACTTGAAGAAGTAGTAGGTACTTTAAAATGGGTCCTTCATATGGATAGGCTAGAGGCGGAGCATAACAAAGAAAAATCTGTAAAGCCTCTTTTTAGTAAGTGGAGGGAGTTTATTGTTCATGCCCTGACTTCGGTTGAAATACAGGAGCTGATGACACTGTTCTGCCACACCAAATGGTATCTGGAAGAACACATTAAAGGGACGTTAGGGAAACTAGAAATACGAGCGTGAGTCTCTTTCAGGAGGTTAAGAATAAAGGAAACTACTCATCTGTCAATAGGTGTATTGACCAATTAGTTATATCTGTGCAAGCATCTTTAACGATGAGGTTATGACCGATAGTTTTGTTTGCTTTGTTTGCTGTTGCGGAAATTGGTTATATTGAGGAAGGAGGAAAAAATGAAAATGAGGGATATACTTGTTTTGTGATTAATGCGATATACTACCTGACTCTTTCATGGTCTTCTGTATGTATATGATGACATCTGCATATGCTGTATATTGCTAATGATCTTGCTTATTAATATATTGTATTTTCCCTGAGTAAAACTGTGTTTCAAAAAATACTTAGGTAGAGATATTATTCCTCATAGATGAGGCCCTACCTTATAGGAACCCCATCACCTTCCACTCACTATATTCCCTTAAAGTCACTTTCCACTCTCAACTTGTTATGATTTTAGGCCTCCTGTACTTTATCTAATACTATTGAAGACTTAGTACAACCGACTGAATCATCAAAAAGATGAGTGTATGTGTGACTAACAATAGTAACAACACCAAATAAACTGAAGGGACACACATATAAAATGATACAACATATTTTATTAAATAATGAATATTACAAAAGACATAACAAAACAATAAATATATAAGCAGCAGCAATGCAGGGTAGTACTGCGACGAGCAGCTCATTTGTCGGACAAGGGATAGCCTGATCTACATGTGGGGGAACAAGCGCCAAAAGAAGGGGCTATAATTAAAGAGTGCCTAAAAAAGGCAGACAGTGTACAGCAACCCCCACTGATATGTGAACCTACTCAATAGTACAGGACCTGTTGCACTGTAGGCCTAACATGAAGGCCAAAGTACAAATCACGCCAAGTACATGACTAAAAACGAGTGAAAATAAACAACAGTATATAATAAACACATTACGTGAGGAACGTAGGACCACAGAAAGATCGGACCCTAAACCGGCAAGGCAATACCTCAAAATAAATGGAAATAGACTTATAAAATTAAAGTTTTATTACAATTTTTTCATGAAAATCCTTTTTTGAACTGAAATAAGCTCACCTACACACACTAAACTCGATTCTTCTTCCCTGTGAGGCTCCTCTTCATGAATTTACACTTGTGATTAGCATCTGGAATGTCTCTTTGAAGCATCCAACAGTAGTCTGCCATCATTGTTTTTTTTCTTTTAACAATTTTATTGTTTTGTAAGCATACAGATATTAAGACTGCTTAGCATGGAAAAGACATGCAATAATGAATTACATGAATATAAGCACTCAAGATTGTTAACATTTTAACATATCAACAGTTGACCACTATCAAACAGGTTGGGCATTGGTGAGCAGAGAGTGATTTACAGTGAGAGCAAAAAGGGGGTGTGTCACAAAAAGGAGTCAACTAGTAGATCTTATCCCAAAATTATACTCAAGGCTTAAAGTCAGGGTGAGATCTATGAGAAATTCCTAAACTTTCTCCACGGGGACCAAATCAAAAGAAAGGAAGACCTGGTTTGTAGTTCCCAATGAGAATGTTTTTCTAACCTGTAAAGTTGATCCACAGAAGTACTCTGGCTGAGGCAAGTGGAAACGAGAAAAGGGCTGATCTGTGGTTACTCACATCTTTGATACCCATAGTGAAGAGGGTCAGTTCGGGGTACATGAAAAAGAAGTCTGACAAATATGGTTACAGGTCCTGGTTATCATGTGCCACCATTCATGAATTATGTTGCAGGACCACCAAATATGGAAAAAGGTGCCTTTAGCTTCTCCGCATCGCCAACACAAGTTGGAGGCATTCGGTGTGTATAAAGAAATCACTTCAGGGGTTTTGTACCACCTTATTATGACTTTGTAGCTATTTTCTTGGACGTGAATGCATCTAGAGATTTTATGAGGAATTGTTTAGGATTTTAGCTACTTCAATTGAGGAAAAGGTGCATTTTAGGTATTTTTCCCAAACACCTATGATCGCAGGAGAGGGAGTTTTGAGACATTTATAGGTAGTGATATGAGCTTGGGAGGGGGCTTAGTACAACCTATTAGCCTCTCAAGCCAGTTGGACAGGTTTGGGGAAGAGTGGGGGTGTAGAACAGAGAGAGAGATTCAGATCTAATAATCTAAATATTAGTAGGAAACTCTTGATGTTAGGCATTTGAAGGGACGCTTGGATCTCAGGCATTGACATAACTCCACCCTCCTCGTCCAGCAATGATAACAAAGGTT
Organism: Bufotes viridis; assembly: GCA_033119425.1. Taxonomy (NCBI): domain Eukaryota; kingdom Metazoa; phylum Chordata; class Amphibia; order Anura; family Bufonidae; genus Bufotes; species Bufotes viridis. Next base: position 172,906,407 of record CM065590.1, read on the forward strand.
TAGTAGAGGAGTGAAGATAGAGTGAACAACTATCTCTTAGGGCTTTAGGGGCTAGGGATATGATATATTTTATTAGTAGGAGAGGAGAGGGAGAGTACCATGAGCAGAGCCAAAGCAATCCCATACTTTGAGCGTGCTTTGAATCATAGGGTTGGCAATGTCACGGGGTAAATGAACAGTCTTACCCGGTAGTAACAGGGTGTGGATGTTGGAGGGGAAAAAGGCGTTTTCTACGTTGAGCCATAATTTGTGAGGAGGAAGCCTGATCCAGTCAACCACCCTGGCGAGATGTAGAGTTCTCATATAAATTTCTGGATCTGGTAAGCCAATCCAACCTTTCGATTTGGGCTTAGTCAATGTGTTAAAGTATATCGGCGAGAACCCTCCTCGCCAGATGAAGCCACGTATATGACTGTTTAGCGTGGAAAAGAAGGATTTAGGAATTTTAATGGGAAGGGTAACACTAAAGAAGAAAGGATAGTAGGTAGTTGAGATTAAACAGATCAGAGAGATGGGGAGAGAGTTTAATCCCAAGATAAGTTAATCATTGGGTCGCCAATTAAATGGCGAGTCAACCTGAAGAGATGCAATAGCTGAAGGGGATAGGCCGCTATGGAGTATTTGGGATTTGGAGGGATTAATCTTCAAATTTGATAGGGAGCCGAAATGATCTAGTAGTGATAGAAGAATGGGCAGGGATTTTTTAGGGTTGGTTGTGAGAATAAGAAGATCGTCTGCAAAGGCTGCCAACTTAGTCTCACATCCATCAATACGAAGCACTTTGATTTCCTTTTGCTGTAAAGGGCCTGAAGGAGCGTTTCCATCACTAGTACAAAAAGAAGTAGGGAAAGAGGGCAGCCCCTTGGCCTGGTGCCATTTTAAATATTAAAGCTAGAGGACAGCTGACTCAGACTCCAAAGAGTGGAGAAATATAGCTGAGAGAGCGTTAGAAAAAGGCTTGGGGATGTTAAACGTAGACAGAGTTAATTTAAGTCCAGTCAATTCTGTCAAAAGCTTTTTCGGCGTCTGTGCCAAGCATAACTAAAGGAATGGATTTATCAGAGGAGTAGTAGAGGGCATTCAACACCTTCATTGTATTATCCTTGCCTTTGCGTCCTCTGACAAAGCCTACTTGTCTGGGTGAACAAGATTAGGCAGTAGGGATTGTAGTCTGGTAGCTAACATTTTGGGCAATAATTTAAGGTCAATGTTTAAAATGGAAATGGGACGATAATTGGAGCAGTATATGGGGTCTTTTCCGAGTTTTGGTATTGTTATAGTGGCTCTTGTCATGTCTATGGAGGTCGGACTATTTTGCATAGCGAGATTACAGACAGGAAGAAGAAATGGTAAAAGGACATTCTTGAATGAGGCATAGTTGCTAAGGGGAGACCATCAGGTCCAGGACATTTACCCAAAGGTGAGGATTTAATAGGAGAGGTTAGTTTGGTTATGGTAAAGGGTTTGGAAAGTAATTCACGTTGTTCTGGTAGAAGGGAGGGGAGATTGAGGGTGTTTAGAAAAGTGGAGATATGAACCTCTCTATTACTTGATGGGTCAGGTAATTGGGAAGGGGGGAGGTTGTAAAGGGATTTATAGAGTCTTAATTGCTCCGCTATGTCCTCTGACATAGGCCAAAAGGGAATGTCGATCTATAAGGGATTCTTTTCTCTCTGAGGAGGGAGGTAAGAGATTTCAGGACCCTCCATTTCTGTAAAGTGAGAAGAGAAAGATCTTGGAATACGGCAATGGGTATATTACCCAGCTGGACAGAGTTTGCGGATCTGGCAGCGGTAAGAATCGCTTCTTTTTCCCTGAAGTTCAGGAAGCGACAGATAATGTCTCTGGGGGGTCTAAGTATTTAGGGCATTGACGGAGAGCTCGTGGGCTCTTTCAATGATCATCGCTGAGGTTTTGTTTTCTCGCAGCAAAGAAGAAGCGATCTTTAGTATCGGAGCAGGGACAGATTCTGAGATTCCTCTGAACCGGAGGTTGTTTCGTCTGCTGCCATTTTCCTGGTCTTCTACAGACGTGTATAGGGAATTGATGTGGGCTTGGCAGAGAGAAAGGGACTGAGAGACAGCAAAGCTGTGCTCAATCATGATCGCCTGAGCGGATTCAAGTGAGTCCACTTTATGCCCTATTTGTTGTACATCATGGGCAACTTCAGAAAGTTTCAGGTTGATTGGCCCCAGGGCCTCTGCTAGGGCTTGTTTAATGAAGCGGTGGGAAACTGGAAGGTTACGGGAGTTAGTAGTATCTTCATTCTCGCTCTCACACTCCGATATACCTTCTGCAAGCGCTTCCTGTGAGCAGTATGTTGCGGCCACCATCTTAGCTTCCTTTGGAGCCAAGGAGCTCTGTTGTTTCTTCAGGAATTTGGACATGTCAGAGGTTAGAGATGAGGATTTAGTGGTAGATCCAGAGTCCCCAGGTTTAGATCCTCCGTATTTGACCATTTTTAGGTCTGGATGCTAGATATATCAGCCTCCACAGCAGGATGAAGTCGGGAGCTCAGCAAGGTGCGTCCATCTAGCACAGGCGCTGGCTCCGCCCTCCTAGTCTGCCATCATTGTAATGCTCCATTTTCCCTGGTATCTCCTTTTCATCTCTTTAATTTCTTGGTGGAATTGTTCACCTTGTTTCTCACTCACAGCTCCCAAATTTTCAGGAAAGTAGTCAAGGTAGGACTGGAGGAAATTCACTTTCAAACTCATCAGGCAACCTAAAGCTTGAAATGCTTTCAGCATTCGTCCGATGATCTTTTTGTAGTGAGGATCTTTGTTATTGCCTAAAAATTTCTGAACGACTTCTTTAAATGCAATCCACCCTTTTTTTTGAGGATCCGTCATGGTATTGACAAACTCTTGATCAACTATAAGCCTTCTAATGTCTGGTCAGACGAACACACCTTCCTTTAATTTTGCAGCCGACAGGCCTGGAAACTTGGTGACCAAGTATTTGAAGCATTCTCCATCTCTTGGAAGTAATTTTATGAACTGCTTCATCAATCCCAATTTTATGTGGAGAAGTGGTAGAAAAACTTTATGGTAAGGTACCAAAGTTTCTCAGAGGACATTTTTATCACCGACTGTTAGCACCCTCGGCTGCCAACTCTTCTTGGTCCACTGATTTTGTTGGTCTCGACTGTCCCATAGACACAGAAAACAAGGGTATTTGGTATACCCAGCTTGTTGCCCGAGCAGCATGCACAGCATGCACAAGACCTTAAAGTCCCCGCACACTTGCCAACCATGGTCTTCATATTTAAATTTCCGAAGAACAAATTCCAAGGTTTCCTTCAAGACTACGGAATGGTATGGAAGTGTAAAAACCACCGATGTGGAGTAAAACTGCTTTGAGACTTCTTTTTGAAGAATCTATAAAAAGACGAAATTGCACTGAATCATATTGGATTTTAAATTGACCCATCAGACCTTTCGACATCAATGCAATAAACCAACTTGTCTTCCTGGGCAAAATTAGAAACAAACTCCTTTTCATGATATATGACACTCCTGGCAACAGTAAATTCTTGCTTTTCAGCCTTGATCCGAGTAACTCAGCGGCATCTTTGGGAAGATTCAAGCCTCTTACCAAATCATTGATCTCCTCCTGAGAAAACAATTTTGGTCTTGTATCCTCTTCAAAGTCAGAACTTGATTCGTCATCTTGTTCAGGTATGACTTCACCTTCATCGGAGCTAGGTATCTCTTCCAAGGTACCAGGGGGCTTGGGTACTGGTATATCTGTGCCATGGTGGATGGGACGAAATGCTAAGTAAAGATTGGGGTATGAAAAGGAATGCTTCCATTTGGAATTAAACCCTTTCACATCGCATGAACAAAAGTAACTAGGGAAATGAGGAAATAGAACTTTTTTTCCCTAAAACTTGCTTAACTTATGTATATATTGCTGACCATCAGATTTACAGTGCTGTATTTTTTTTACATAATTCAGACAACCCCTTTAAGTTTTTTTCATTTTATATCTTAAATGCACTTATGTGAATTATTTAATAGTAATGTGGAATCTAAATTTGGTTAAAAACCCATAATATAAAAAAATACCAAAAATGTAAAAAAAAATGATAAATTTGAAGACAATTTTGCATTCTGTGGCAAATCATGACGTTTAAGCATTTTTTCAAAACTTTATTTGTTTTCAGCACACCAAAATACATGGAAATTAGATGAAAATAATCAAACAGCTTTTTAGTCACAGACCTGTGATATTTTCATTAGAACTCAGACCAGAAGCTCAGACCAGCAATTAGACCCCCAATGTTAATAAGACCCCAACAAGACCTCAGATCAGACCCCCAATAGAAGCCCCCATGCCTCTTATCAACCCTCTTTGCCTCATATCAGCCCCCAGCAGCCCCCATTGCCTCTCATATTAGCCCCCAGCAGTCCCCATTGCCGCATATCAGCACCCATTACCTTGCTCTTTTTTTTTTTTTATTCAGATATTCAGACCCTTTAATTAGCACAGTTTCTTCCAATGAATCATGAGTCAGGAAAGCTCAATTCAAATTTTCTTAGTGGTATAAAACCCCAGTCTTTCTGAAAAGAGCTAACCTCTTCTTATCCAATGAGTGCTGGAGAGGCAGAAGCTTCAGGGCAGTTATGCTCACCTATGGCTGGAGTGCTCGACTATTCAGCCATTTTGGCAGTCCCTTAAAAAACAATTAAAGCAGTTTGTAATTAAGATGTCTTTTTGCCACCTAGAACTATTTTACTCTGGCTCTCATCTAAATATTTCAAACTAGCTAAACATTGTGTCATCACTTGGCTTATTGAACTACCTTTGTTGGAGAGACAAAGAAACTCCAACAAATGGTCAATAGTGTTCAAAGGTAGACCAACTTTTTTGCTAGGAAAAGTTTTATGGCTTTTTTTTTTATTTATGTTCTAGGTGTACACATAGATTTTGAGTCCAGTCACTCTGGCATTCACCGTGTGGAAATTGCAAAGTTTCATTACTATTGAATGCAATGTACCCCTAATCTTCGCATCAAAACCCATTTTTGGCGCATCTTTATTTTTTGCCCAGAATGATTACTGTTCTTTTTCTTTGTACTGTTTCTACATGTTACAAACCTAATAGAAAACAGACAAAAAAAAAATGTTCCTTCAGTATTAATAACTTATAAGCCATAACGACATGGGAGGAAACATGGAAGACATTAAAATGTTTCCATTTTCTTTCTACACCTGGTTTTGGTAAATATTGACAAAAATACTGAAGATTTGTTAAAGAATTATCTACTGTCCCATTCATAGACTTGTGAAGTGGGGTATTCAGAGGTTACCATATCAATGCCATTCCACATGTGTAGGAGGGATGGGACCAAGGAACTTGACCCAGCATGCATACTTGCTCTTCTCTTCTCAAAACTCTCATAGAAGTGAATAGAGCATGCTGGGAATTGTAGTTTCAAAACAGCTGGAGTGCCGAATGTTGCTAACCCCTGCTATAGATGCTTAGACCTTGGGCTATCTCTCTATCAGGATTGCAGTACCCCTGACCTATCACCTCCTACATGCCTAGTTGTTGTGTCATTACACAATAGAATAAGGTGCGTACATTATTTATTGAGACCTATGTGGTCTCCTCCACCTGTTTAAAATTGTATCCAAGGAAGTGACTGATCTTTCTTGTTTGTTTCCTAGATTCACTACAGGGTTAAAAAAAAATTTGTTTTGTGGGTTGAAGCTAGGTTCGTGATAGATGGGCTTCTCTTTATGATAGGCCATGAATATAAAAATAATGGGGTCCCACTGGCAACCATGCTAATCAACTGTTTGAAGAGGCTGTGGAACTCCTGAGTGTTGTGGCCAATTATTTTTTTACCTGCATACCATCTACTTACAGTATTAGCAGCAATGTGGGGTATTGCAGCTTTGTTCCATTCACTTGATTGTTATAAAGCAGCAATACCCTGCACCATAGCTACTAAATAAAGAACATGCAGATAAGTGCTTGAGTGCTGTAGCCCCTTCAAACAGATTAGTGGCAGTGCCACAAGTCCTGAAATATGGTAAGATGTCAATATTCCAAAATCGGAAACCCCTTTAATGAAAAAAAAAAGCTGTGGGCAACTTCTGCTGGGCCCCTTAGTTCACTTCCCCATAAGCTGTGCTGAGTCTCATCTAGTTGTATAGCCACCATTCATTTATGCTTATGGACTGTCCTAACGATGGACATATTGCCCGTCAAGAAGCACAAACAAATTGCTGCTTGGGGCCCAAGTAAATTCTAAAACCGCACTGACTTACATCTATCAATGTGAATTATGATCAACCAGTGCCATGTCAGAACAGAAACTCAAACTGAAAACGCAACCGACCCTGCTCATCAATGTGAGCAGTGACATATAGTTGCATATTCAAGGTCCTAGTCAGAAAAGAGAAAAGGAAAAACAATGGAGAGGCAACACTGAAACACTAATAAAAATGAAGCATTTCCTTTCTATAATTCATTCCTTTGCGAAAATGTGTGTTCAATTTAAATATCCAGAAGGCCTCCCTCAACAGCAGTTTGTTGTTGACATAATCCGCCATATTGCTACAGTTTCTACTCGCTCGTATGAATTCTCCCACAGGTTTTTACCGCTTGTGATGTGAACAGCTGTAATATTTGTATCCACCGGAATAAAGAAGTTACGGCTTAAAACGAACATTGAAAGTGCTGGATTCTTCTTTCCTTTTGGTATATACCAGGACCTTATACTTTGGCCACTACCTCTTCCTCCTTGACATGTGCATTGAATGATATTCCCTGACATGCGCTGTACTTCATATAGGACGCCAATGACCAGTAAGTCTTATTGATAACTATTGTATGACATATGCGGCCCTTCAGGATCTTTGAAGCTGCAATCATTGATTAATATCCTTATTAATCTGGAGATATGGCAATTGGCACTGTGGTATATTTTATATACACTTGTTTATGATTGATGATTGCATTATTGTATCTGGATGTACAGCACTTTATTGATTGTTCACTCTGATTTAAAATGTATGAATTCATATGACACTAGGATGAATATTTTTAATGCACTGTCCTAATTCATATATTAATTGTACATTGGGAAAGTGATGCCATTGCTGATAATATATACTGTGAAAGAAGTTGAAGACCTGGCATCAATGCCACCACAAAACCCAACCCATTCTGGACATTTTTTTTGTGTGTGTGTTGGGGGGGTTATCCCAATATGCTGCGATGCATATGTGTGAACATACACTTAAAATGCAATTGCAATCCTAGTGCTAGTTAAAGTGATTCTGTTTAAATTGAATTGCATATTTAGGTTGGGTTTAAATGTTGGTATCTCATCATGCACCATCAACAATGCATTTTTTGCCATGGCTTTATGTAATCACTTTGAAACAAGTACAAAAAGTGTATGTTTTATATGAGCATGAATTAGTATAATACAAATCTTTGCATCATGAGTAATGTTTCCTAGTTGCATATAAGTTAGTTACTGTTATATCTAGACAGATATTCTTTGTGCCACATGTAATTAAAATAGGAGTCAATAGTTCAGTAAGTGAGAACTTAGCAAAAACAGTTAGACAGACCAAGTTATTAAGGGAACAATTACAAAGGCAATGTAAAGCTTGCATCTTTTTTTTCTCTCAGACTTGCAGACAATAAAAAAGAAAAAGACTGCAAATTGTATCAAGAGGAAGCGATAACAGACAGCAAGTACAGATGATTGGTAGGACGTATGTTACACGATTTGTAATAGATCACATTTACTGTCGGCAGTAATGATCAGACATTGCCATGTTCACCTTTTGACTTTTCAAAGTACTATAACAACCCTATGTTTTCCCATTTAATTGCAATAGCTATTATAAGTAGAAAGGTTGACAGAAATGTCTAGTTTATAGTATTACCGTGAAGTTAGATAATATAGACTGGTTACTATGTAAACTTGATAACCAAGACTGCAAACAATGAAATGTTGTGTAAGGTTTAAATAGCTAGAAAAATGAAAAATAAATGTAAGGCTATGAACCACTTTGGGAGCATTCGCGGTACTGAAATGTACATGTATTTTTGTATAATAGTAAAAAGGTTCTATTTGGGTTTTCTTGAAAATTGTGAAATGCTTGCCCTATGCACCCTGCATACATCCTCATACTTTGCAGGATTCCCAGTTCTGTTCAATGTGAAATCTGTCAGACGTCTCTAACAGCTAGCTTGGTATTTAGCCCTTATCACTGCCCTCCTGAACACAAATCTACTTTAATAAATTATAAGTGATAGCTGGTTTATGAGTGTTCAGGAGAGTAGAGAGAGGGCTACAGACAAAGCCATCAGATAGCTCATGTGGCAGAGTTAATAGTAAAAAGGACTGCGCAGCCTGCAATGTACGGATACAGAATGAGAATGGCATGCAGGCTTGGAAGACAAATGGAAATTTTAATGAGAATCAAATTTATTTTCGATTAATTTCTAGCTAAAATACATGCATTGTGTTAAACATTCACTTTCAGTAATTAATACAAATTATGCACAATGGGGCAAACTTACTAATACTGTCTATGATTTAGACAGTTTAAACTTGAGGGGGGGGGGGCATTTATCATAAGGGGGATTTTTGTAGTCACATCTCCTTTCTGTGCATGCTCCTGCCTGAGATTTCCAGAGGCTTTTAACCCTTTAACTCTTGTACAGGGAGCTGGCCTTTGCTGCAGGGAAGCCCCTGGACTGATATCTCTTGGGATAGTCCTAGTAGGGTTGGTAGAAGACCCACAGGAGTCAAGTACTCTGTTGCAAGCACCAGAAGTTCAGGATGAAGAAATTACACCAAAACTGCAGGAGCAGTCACTTAGGCTTGAATGATGGATTTAGAGATCCAATTAGCACACTGGTAGCATAGATAAAGGTAGACAAAGGTGGACCTGCAGACAGAGTTGTAATGAAGACCCAGATAGAGCAGGCAGGATGGATACTTAGCAGAAACACACATGGAGGATTTTCGATGCAGTGCTTGAAGCCAAAACATAGAGGAGTTTTAAAAAAAAGAAGCAAAGTTGTACATTATCTATTCTTAAAGTGAACCTGTCACAATGAAAATGCAATACAATTTGTTGCAGCATGTTGTAGAGCAGGGGAAGATAAGCAGATTAGTATATAGTATTTTTGGAAAAGATTCAGTAGAACTTGTAATTTATTAATTTAAACGTATGCTTTTTTATGCTTAGGATCCATGATTGGCAGCTGTCTCTGCATTACTAAGCATACCAGGTAGCCTGTCAATCACTGAGTAGGGCCAGCCACATGACTGCTAAGCATAAAAAGAGCAACAATTTAAATGAATAAATCATTAGTTATATTGAATTTTTTCCCACAAAACTATATATATATCTGTTATTGTGCTCCTCCTGCTCCACAACGTGATGCTGGTTCTGCATTTTTCTGGTGACATGTTCGCTTTAATGCTTTCTCTCCTTTTATGGTCCACACCTGATTTTAACAAAAAAATAAAAAAACAGCATCAGAAAACCTGAAAGTGTGGCTGTACCCTAAAACAAATTCAGATTTTCTACTGTACCTTTTAAAATAAGTAAGGTAAGACTCCTCTGCGTGTTGTACTGTTCATGAAGATACACAAGAATGACTTGCACAATGTGTGGTATCATCTGAATATTAGCTTTGTGATATTCTCTAGGTATCAGAAAAGTTATTGTGTCAAGGGTACAACAGTAAGAATGTCTAGTGCATATCATATAACTTATTATGCACTGAAAATAAAAGGCCTTAGAAGGGATTTTTCCCTTAAAAGTTACCTCTGAATGATTCACTTGTGGAATTCAAACCCAGACATTAAACTTCTTGGGTCAATGTGTAGCAGTAATTGCTGAATACTACATGGGCTTTTTGCAGCCTGTTACATTATCTGCAATGGATAAAAGCACTTAAAAGAATGACAGGATGAGAAGTTAAATCACCAAATGCAATCAAGTAGAAAAAAGCTTGCAAGTATTTTGTAAATTCTTCTTGGTTACAAAATAAATGTTTTCTGCTGTTCATCATGCTTTGTCAATTTTATAGGACATAAGCATGGTAGCTATTTATACTAATTGATGCTACAGTTCTATTAATTATTGTCATGAACTCACGGGGCGGTGCTCTCTTGGCAGGTCCCATCACTTCCTGGTGACTCTGCTAGCATCATCCCATTACCATGGCAACAAGCCCCATTGACATTGGAGCTACTCAGTCTGTCAGGGAGTAGGGGCGTCAGACCAATCAAGCGCTACTCCAGCATCACATCAGCCAGAAGTAGATTCAAACTGGCAGCCTGATAAGTTCTGGGCTCCACTATTACCTACTGTGACAATTATTTATATTGGCACCTAGCTAAACACCTTCTACCATATGTGGCCTAAATGGTCATAGGTAAATTACTTGCCTGTACTGTGATCCTAATTTATACCTGGACAGAAGACTATAGCTAGACTATAGAAGATAATAACAAGACTGCAGAAGACTATAGCAAGACTATAGCTAATTTCTATTTTCCCTGGCATGTCTGTTTTCTTTTAAGTCTCATGTCAAACAAGCTTCCAGGATTCCTGACAGTCCAAGAAGAGATCAGTCATTACTTTTACCCAACAGAAATTCTCTTATGCCGATTTCTAGTTTCTGAGCTTAGCAAAGGAAGATATACAGTATCTACACTTACAATAAGTGACTCCTGACAAGCTGCCCAAATTTCAATTCCTGTTGGTGGAGTAGGGAGCAGTACAGGACCATGGAGAAGACAAATGTGTTGTATTATAAATTCTGCAGGGCATCCAAATGGATATTATTGCATATTGTATATAAAACAACACTTATATTGAAATATATGCAGAAGTGTGCAAAAGCTTGAGGCAGGTGTGGAAAAAATGCTTTAAAAAAAGAAGTTCTAATAGTTTATTTTTGATATTAACAAAATGCAAATTGAAAAAAACAAAATAGAAATCCAAATTGAAACAGCATGGAATGTGACCGCTATTTACATTTCAAACAGCATTTCTTCTAGGTACACCAGCACACAGTTTTTGAGGAAACTTGGCAGGGAGTTTGTTCCAAAAATCTTGGAGAAGTAACCACAGATCTTCTGTGGATATAGGCTTTCTCAAATCCTTCTGTCTCTTCATGTAATCCCAGACAGAATCCATGGATTTGAGATCAGGCCTCTTTGGGGGCCATATTATCACTTACAGGAATCCTTGTTTTCACTGAAGATAGTTCTCAATGACATTGAGGGGTACTGCTACCTCTATTTCTCAGCATTGAGGACACCACTAATCCTGACCAAATTCCCAAAATATAAATAACAGCTATAAACAACATCGTAGCTCAAGAAAGCAATAAACTTAATACAGGAAAGACATGGGTATTTCAAGAAAAATCATATGGTCAGTGTTAAAGTTCAGACCAATCAGCATCCTGATTCTTAGTTCCAGGGAAGCTGCCCTTTTCAATAATTTTTTTGCACAAACACTGCCCTATTTACCTTAGCATTGTAAGCCCTTTCTATGCCTATAATTTTTTAAGTAGAACATGTCACCATGAAAATGCAAGGTAATCTGTAGGCAGCATGTTATATAGCAGGAGGAGTTGAGCAGACTGATATAGAGTTTTGTGGGAAAAGATTCAGTATAACTTGTTTTTCATTCATTTAAATTTTAGCTCATTCTGAAAGTATATTCTATAAAAATTGATTACCTGTCTATGTTATCTCCTCTAATAAATTAATGTAATTTAACATATTAATCACTTTTTTTTTTTTTACCCACACATTTTTCACACTGACTATTTTACCTCATAATAGACTAATACTTCCTGTTCTGTACAGATAATTTTCAGCAGTCATCTCATTATCATCACAGGCAGGTTTACAATGACAGATAACATAGACAACACATATAGATAACACAGGGAGGGCCATTCACAATATATGATGGTCACAGCTTCCCTCCTCCCTGTGTATATTGTCATAAAGCATATCTACAATAGCCTCCCATAATAGTAAGTGGATCATCTCTATGGGTTCCTTTGGTCCATGTGACTTTTGAAACCATATTTCTGAATGCTGTTAGCAGCAGACAGACCAGGAAAGATGGGTGTCTCCAAAATCATATACATAAAATAGAATAAAAAAATAAATAAAAAAAACAATAATTAAATATATAGATTAGGGGAAAAAACAGAATGTGGCACATTTATTAAGGCCAGTGTTTTAGACGCCAGTCTTAATAAAGCCCTATAGCTGGCAGTGGATCCACCTGAGTTATATAGAGGTGCCGGCCTCTTCATAACTTCGATGGATCTTCCGCCAGTTCTAAATGTAAGACAGCTACCTAACTATTGCTCCAAAATCTGTGCCTTAAATATGCCAAATTTAGGCGTATTTCAGATTGATAAATGCCCCCAATATGTTTTAGTATTTGTCTTAAATTAGTTTACGTGATAATTCTCAATGATGCAGGTACGCACCCCTACATTAATTGTCTAATAACTCAACTGGAGAGGAAGCTAAAAAAACAAAACAAAAAACTTTTATTGAAAGATAATCACTAAAAGAAAGATGAAAAAAGAGTAGTAAAACCAACAAACACACAAATCCAGTTCACGGGAACTAACATGTGTGTCCTGAAAATTAGTAAAGGCCTGTCCCTCATTGAAGAATTGGAAGAATGGTGTGCTGTTACTGGCAATCAACAGTGGTTGAAAATAAAGCAACCCAGGTTGCCGCCAGACTGAATAATGAGTAGACTGCTACTAATTATACACAAAATGTATCCACCCCAGCAAAAAATAGTGATTGTGGATATATGCTGCTTCACCACCCGCGCTGAGGTATTACAGCTGGGAAGCAGCCAGTGCAGTCACTCCTGAAAAAAATGTTGCGACTGCTAACTAAAGGAAATTAACTTGTTCTGCTCTAAAATGCTACATATCAGTATGTATATCAGGCTCAAGGCGTTTCTGCACCCAATGTTGCCTCATCAGGAGCCCACCCTGTAACTCTATATCTAGAGCAAACTTTACAGAAGTATGAGCAGTAAAAACGCGCTACCCCTCTCACATAGGGGCAGCGCTCCGGCACTAGGATGGCTGTAAGGCGGCCATCGAAATCGCGGATTTTAAATGGTATAACTCCACCTTCCTTTGTGTCAATGGGAACCATCTCTCCCCAGCACACAGGTCAGTACCGAAGTTCGGGCTGAGAACACCAGCACCACGTACCAACCCCGTGCTGTCCAAACAAGGGGGCAGTCCACAAGGAGACATTGCTCATACAGTACAGCAGGGATAAAAGGCAGATCCTACAAACAGGCTTCAGCAGATGACTGCATGCAAGAGAATAGTAAAGGGAGACAGATGAAGACCCCAGAGAGCCTAAATAAAAGTTGAAGAATGGTAAAGGGAGTGTATCCTTCAGAAAGGGAGAACACTTAATTATGTGTTATATTCACTTCTAAATTAGGAATGTATTTCATAAGCATATCCCTAAACCTTCCTCACCTGAAAGAGCAATTAGTGACATTTGATGAACCATGGATCAAGGGGATAACTTGTAAGTAATAAAAGTCCACCTGGGGCACCAATAACATACTAATGAAAATGTTGCTGACATTAATAAATTCCACAGGTACTATAACGTATTCGACACAGGCCAAAGGCCATTAATCAGAAGAACAAATCAATAGAGAGAGAATTATAGAAAGCACATATATGAAGTATGGGTTGGTAAGTGGCGCTGGTGTTTTCAGGGCAAACTCCGGTACTGACCTGTGTGCTGGGGAGAGGAGGTTCCCATTGACACAAAGGAAGGTGGAGTTATACCATTTAAAAAGCCGAGATTTCAGCGGCCGCTTTACAACCATCCTAGTGCCGGAGTGCTGCCCCTATGTGAGAGGAGTAGCGCGTTTTTACTGCTTATACTTCTGTAAAGTTTGCTCTAGATATAGAGTTACAGGGTGGGCTCCTGATGAGGCAACATTGGGTGCAGAAACGCCTTGAGCCTGATATACCTTTGATATGTAGCATCTTAGAGCAGGGCAAGCTAATTTCCCTTAGTTAGCAGTCGCAACATTGTTTTCAGGTTTGATTGCACTGGCTGCTTTCCAGCTGTAATGCTGGGTTCAGACCTGAGCGTTTCTGAGACGCGCATTTTCCGCACGTTTTTGTCGCGTGTTTTACGCGCGTTTTTGTGCGCGTTTTTGGCAATGGTAAACAAGCGTTTTACGCGCGTTTGTGTGATTGACTGCAGTGTTGTCCAATGACCAAATATCCCTGTTTATATAAAGTTTGGCCAATCAGAGCTGGGGTTTGGCCTTTCCAGCATGTTGCAAATTCATAAACGCGCGAATGCACATTTTCAGTGTCAAAAACGCGCAAAATACAAGCGTTGGGCCAAAACGCACGACAAACGCCCCAAAAAAAGCTCAAGTACTTGTTTATGCGTCGGGCGTTTTTCAGCAAGTTCGAACGCGCTGTAAAACGCGAAAATGTGAACCAGTGCCATAGGGAAGCATTGGTTTGCATCGGTTATGCGTTTTACAGCACGTTCGAATGCGCTGTAAAACGCGCAAATGTGAACTGAGGGTAATACATCAGCGTGGGTGGTGAAGCAGCACATATCCACAACCACAATCACTATTTTTTGATGGGGTGGATACATTTTGTGTATAATTAGTAGCAGTCTACTCATGATTCATTCTGGTGGCAACCTGGGTTGCTTTATTTTCAACCACGGCTGACTGCCAGTAACAGCACACTATAATTCCAATTCTTCCATGAGGGACAGACCTTTACTTATTTTCAGGTCACACATGTTAGTTCCCGTGAACTGGATTTGTGTGTTTGGTGGATTTAGTATTCCTTTTTCATCTTTCTTTCAGTGATTATCTTTCAATAAAGTTTTTGTTTTGTTTTTTTAGCATCCCCTCCAGTTGAGTTATTATTTGTCTTATATTGATTAAAAAATAAAGTTGATACATCCTCTCTCTCTCTCTCTCTTTCTAGTTTAATTTTGTAAATGAGAAAAATGGATGAAGAAGACTAGTGTCACTTGTTTCAGCAATATTGTAGTTTATCTTTCCGTTTTCCACATTTCAAAAGCTGTATTGTGCTTTGATATATCCCAATATTTATATATTTTGCAGCTGACTTTATGGTAGGCTTGTGCAGCAGTAATCCTTGGATGTTGTAATATAATATTGATCAGTTGAGATTTCTGTGGATTTTTAACAATAGAGAAAATGCTTAGTGGGCATTGACATGGAGGAAGTTTCAAAGGTAGTCTGTAGAACATCTGAAGAACTAGAGACATGAAATAGGAGTGGGTAGGAAATATTACTAAGGTAATATATAGGCCTGGGGACTCTTATGGGAGGAAAAAGGTTTGCGGTCATCAATCTTTAATTTTATATTTAATGAGAGTATGCTCAAAAGACAGACATACTAAGCAATTGAAAGAATAGTGAGAAACTATAATAAAAAAAAGTTCTGAATCTAAGGAAGAATTAAGCAAGGAAGAAATGTTGGAAGAAATGAGATATTCCCACTAGATATCAAAGTAAGACAACTTCAAAGAAATATTTTGTGCATCAATATACCATACATGTGTATTACATATAATGAAACTGTTCTGAATTGAAAGTGCAATTAGTGCATATTTCCTGATATATGATAATCATTCAATTATCTAAACATGTGCTGAATACATAATTCATTAAAATTACCTAAATGATGGGGGAAAGTCGGAGGAACCACAGAACCCAACATGAGAGTATAGCATGTGTGGTGGCGTCTCTGAGAGCACACTGCACCTGCCCAGAGTAGCCTAAGGCAATAGGAGTATACACTAGTCCGATCACATGATCATGGGTTACTTAGCTACCACAGAAGCCGGAAGCTAGACCAGTCTCTGCTATCAATATATACCAATCAGCAGAAGTGTTAGTATTGACAGTGGGGATAACAGGAAGATCGCTCACCCTCTATGCTCACTGACAAAACTAAATAGCGCTGCTATGAGTATGATCGCAGTATGATTCATCGGAAGTCACAGCAGTGCCAAGCAGTCATGTGCTCAAACAGTCACATGATCGCACCGCTGAAAAATAAAACCGACACAACATCTTGCTCTAATACTATCATGTCTATAGAACAGTTTATAAGGCTAAGAGCAAAAAGATGGAGGGAATATAAAGATGTTCCTAACTCCACTGTAGATACATATACTCATATGCATTTAAGTTAATTATGTAAAAACGCTTAATGTGAATGGACCTTTAGCGTAAAGGAAAAAACTGGTAGTACTGCAAAAAGAAATGGTGGAAGAATACAGAGATGTAATTAATCTATCACTCCAACCCAAGTAGAAAATGAAATGAATAAATAAAAAGACAATGAAAATAAAAATTCTCTTTATATTTCCTGTGGTGTGAAGCCCTAGTGGAAGTACCACATGTGGATAAGAATCACACACTCAGGTCATATTTTCAACCATGTGGACACTGGAGGTACAGAGGCCACAGATAGGGTACCAATGTGCTGTGCTGAAGTATTCGGTCGCATCCACGGGATCCACCATACCACTCGTGCACTTAGGTAACCAGTGGAGAGCTGTCGCGCCCGCTGCCTCCCACCGCATATACAGCAGGAAAATCAGTGAGCACTAGGCATCCATTCGCAACCATACCGGCACATATACGGGACCCGTTAACTCATAGAGTGAAAAAAAAGAAGGGGAAATAAAAATATAAAAATGAAAAATAAATAAAATAACGGGCAAATAAAAAATAAAAATAAGTTCATACCCAGGTTGGAGTATTTATTAAGGGAAACATGTCCACACTGTATGAATATAAAAACCAAACCCAACATTAACAATTTGCAGACAAACCACATCTTCCATTCACAATAGTATGAAAAAAAATGTATGGCAAAAAGAACTATCAATATATATATATTGGATAAATTCCCAACTGTGGACAATTTATATTGAATGTGGTCCTCTAACCTTCCTCGACATCACTGTAGAAAAAAGAAAAAGGCAATTAATCTATAGCACTATATACAAAAAGAGGAGCCAAATCATCAAAGACTACAATACAATTATGTAAGGAAAGAGGGCTTAAATTCCATACTAAGTCCATACGGCTTAAGTGAATTGAGGGTTTTGATCCAATATAATTCACATTTTTTAAGTGCCAATATTCTATTCCCTACCCTGCGTGAGAAGGGAACATGGTCTATTAACATATACCTCAAGTCACATTCCATGTGACCAAACTAAACAAAGTGACGTTTTTGCGGATGATGTAGCGATGCTGGTTAATACATGTTTTAAACTCCAAGGAGGTTTCCCCTACATACAATTTTTTGAAAGGACACCATAACACATAAATGACGTAAGAAGACTCACAATTCAAATAGTATTATATAGGATATATTATCAGTGTGCTTGGGTGAACAAATGTACTTACTTTTTGCATAAATTTGCAATTTATACAGCTAAGACATGGAAAACTTAACTTTTGAGGACATGAATAGATCAGGCCAATTTTTTTTAAAGGGCCAACATCTGTGTGGACCAACAGATCTTTTAAGTTCTTAGATCTCCGATAAGAGAATAATGGAGGCACCTTAAATTCATCAACTTTACTATGGCCATTTTTGAGGACAGACCAGTGTCTGTGTACAATAGAGGCAATAGAATTGCTGTCCTCTGTATATGTCATGACTAGGGGGATCCTATTGGAAGATTTTCTCACTGTTCGTGTCAATAAATTACTGCGTTGTAATTTTTGAATATTCATTAGATGTGTATCCAGTACCTCTCTGGGGTAACCTCTTTCCAGGAATTTATTAGTCATGCAGTTAAGTGTAACATCCAACATCTTATTATCACTGACTATGTGTTTTCCTCTCATATATTGGCTTTTAGGGAGGGATTTTACCATAGCCCAAGGGTGGGCACTATTGTACCTCAGAAAGGTGTTTTTATCTGTGGGTTTAAAATATACCTCAGTCAATAGATGATCATTTTCGATGCGGATCAATGTGTCTAGAAAATTAAGGCGCTCCGTAGAATGGCTAATGGTAAACTTAATAGCTTCATCAATAGTGTTGAGGAATGAGAAAAAAAACTATAATTCCTGTTCTGTGCCAGTCCAAATCAAAAAAATATCATCTATGTATTGCCTCCACCTCAGAACATGAGTGAAGTGGGGCAACACATAGATGAATCTCTCTTCCAGGAAGGAGACCGCCATGTTTGCATATGTGGGCACCACGTTGGACCTCATGGCGGTCCCCTTCAACTGCAAGTAAAAGTCATCCCCAAATAAAAAATAATTAGAGGTTAGTATCACATTCAACAAAGTCAAGATGAAATCTTGACAACCATCCGTGAAGTCAGATCCTGCCAGTGCATCTTTCACAACGGAAATGCCAAAATCATGTCTGATAGAAGTATATAGGCTGACGATGTCAAAAGATGCCAAAATGACGCCTGGTGGAATCGTAACCACTATGAGTTAGTTTTTAAAGAAAATCTGTAGTGTCCTGTATAAAGGACCTCTCTGTCACGGCATACTGGCGCAACAACCTGTCAAGAAAGACAGAAATGTTGCTAAAAAGAGACCCACAGCCAGAAACTATGGGTCTGCCAAGCGGGTCAGAGAGGTCCTTGTGGATCTTAGGCAACAAATATAACATTGGCGTAACCGGATATTTTTCAATCAAGAACTCCTGTGTTTTAGTATCAATAAATCCTGCCTGTACCCCTTCCTTGACAATACATTCAATTTGTCTCTGGAATTCCCATTTGGGAACTCCATTTAATTTTTTATACACTGTTACATCAGACAGTACTACCAGTTTTTTCCTGACGCTAGAGGTCCGTTCACATTAAGCGTTTTTACATAATTAACATAAATGCATTTGAGTATATTTATCTACAGTGGAGTTATGAACATCTTTACATTCCCTCCCTCTTTTTGCTCTTTGCCTTATAATTCCTTCTATAGACATGATAGTATTAGAGCAAGATATTGTGTCGGTTTTATTTTTCAGCTGTGCGATCATGTGACTGTTTGAGCACATGACCGATTGGCACTGCTGTGACTTCCGATGAATCATACTGCGATCATACTCATAGCAGCGCTGTTTAGTTTTGTCGGTGAGCATAGAGGGTGAACGATCTTTCTCTTATCCCCACTGTCAATACTAACACTTCTGCTGATTGGTATATATTGATAGCAGAGACTGGTCTAGCTTCCGGCTTCTGGGGTAGCTAAGTAACCCATGATCATGTGATCGGACTAGTGTATACTCCCATTGCCTTAGGCTACTCTGGGCAGGCGCAGTGTGCTCTCAAAGACGCCACTACACATGCTGTGCTCTCATGCTGGGCTCTGTGCTTCCTCCGACTTTCCCCATCATATAGGTAGTTTTAATAAATTATGTATTCAGCACATGTTTAGATAATTGAATGATTATCATATATCAGGAAATATGCACTAATTGCACTTTCAATTCAGCACAGTTTTCATTATATGTAATACACATGTATGGTATATTGATGCACATAAGATTTTTGTACACGTTTTATTTATGTATATCACATTTATTTGGCTTTATTATATTATTACACTTGATTATGTAATTTATGAGACCCCAATTAGGGGACCTTTATAAACTAGCACTATTGCATTGCATTGTATCACTGCTTGAAAAAGGTTCCATTGTGCGGACTGAAACGTCACGTTGGTGTAAATAAAAGACACTAGTCACTGGAAGTCACTGGATAATTATATTACATTACTGAGCAGTACATTCATTTTCTGATTTTTTTTATGCAGTTGATTATAATTAAATAATTTGACAGATTTCTTTTGAATATTAAATCAATTTCCTTAAATATGGGTTAAAATTAAATGATAAAGGGTGTGATTTGTGTCAGGATGGGCCTACATGGACCTACAATTTTCATTTTTTCTTTTTTGAAATAATTATGGTATTATTATTTGTTAAATACATATATTTGGTGTATATATTCTTCTTTCATTTTTATTGCAATGCCTTAATGCAAGCTTAACTTGCAGTTGCCTTTTGTTTTATAGAACTACTCCTCAAAAAGGATAACCTAAAGAGAAAGAGTGTAAAGAATGGCAATTAGTTTGATAAAGACATTGTAAACTTAAATTATGAGGAAAGAATAAAATAGCAATTTTTAGCGATTATACTCAGGGTAACGCAAATACAGTATATAAACAGTACTTAGAAATACTATGAATGTCTGTTTACTCTAAAAATGCAAAACAGATTCTCTACTAGAGATGAGCAAATCGAAGTTGACGAAGTGGAATTCGATCCGAATGTCAGAAAAAATTTGATTTGCACTAAATCCGAATTTCCTCACGCTTCGTGGTAACAAATCACATTTTTTCCTAAAATGGCTGCTGCACGTGGGAATACATGGAGCAAGGAACTCTGGGAATGCGGGAATGCGGGACCACCCATAATTCCATGCATGCAGCCAACCCAGTCATGTCACAGCCCAATAATTAGCCTCAGCCATCTTGGATTCTGCTATTTTCCAGTATACTTAGTGCAGGGAGAGACGTCAGCAGGAGTTAGGGACAGTGCTAGGAAAGACTTCACTGTGCTAAAAAAAACGATTTACTAGTTCAGGGAAAGATTAGTCAAGGTGTAGGGAAGGATAGGGAGGAATCATTCCATAGCATTTATGTAGATCAGGGTTCAGTAGGGAAGGTTACAGCCTGGGTAATAGAAACAATTGTATTCCACCTTTCTGCACTGACTGGGGATCCAAATTGCTATTATACAGATCTGTAATTCCAGCAAACTGTTCTTGTTATTGGGTTGCAAGTGCTGTTTGATACAGCCATTAACAGGGTTTATTACCTGGAAATATTTATATGTCTAATTTGCCCTTGTGCGGTGCAGTTATATGTTCTAAGGCCTTTTGTGGGGTGTATAAGTGGAAAAAAGAAAAATATATTTGCCGTTCAGCGGTGCAGTTATATGTAGAGATGAGCGAATCTAAGCTGACAAAGTGGAATTTGATCTGAATTTCAGGAAGGAACTCTGGGAAGGCAAGATCACCCATACTGACATGCATACAGCCAATCAGCAGCCAGCCAGCCCTGTGATGTCACAGCCCTATAAATACGGTGGCCATTTTAGATTATGCCATTCACCAGCGTGCTTAGTGCAGAGAGAGACATGTCTTCAGGCGCTAGGGACAGTGATAGGAAAGACTTGATTGTGGAGAAAAAAATATTTACACGTGCAGGGAAAGATTACTCAAGGTGTAGGGAAAGAATAGGGAGGAATCATTCCACCAGCATTTGTGTTGAACAGGGTTCAGTCGGGGAGGTGACAGCCTGGGTAATAGGAACAATCCGATTACACCTTGCTGCACAGACTGGGGATACAAATTGCCATTATATAGCTCTGTAATTCCAGCAAAGCTGTGTTATGAGGGTGAAAATGATGTTTCATACAGGCCTTATCAGGATTTATTACAAGGAAATATTTCTACGTTTTATTTTCCCTTGTGCGGTACAGTTATACATATGTTCTAAAGCATTTTTTATTAGTGGGAAATAGTGCTTATTAGCCATTGTGTGGTGAAGGGCAAAAATTGTCGTTTATTAGTGGCAACAGTAAAATATACAGTATTTGCCACTCAGCGGTGCAGTTATCTGTTTTAATGCCCTTTTTTACATGTATTAGTGGAAAAAGGAAAAATATATTTGCCGCTCAGCGGTGCAGTTATCTTTTTTAAAGCCCTTTTTTGTGTGTATCAGTGGAAAAAGAAAAAATATCTTTGCCACTCAACGGTGCAGTGAAATATTTGGAAGCCCTGTATGCCGTGTATTACTGGCGAAATAAAAATATATATAGTTGTCCAGCATTGCATATATCTGTTGAAAAGCCTTTTGTGTAAAAGTAAAAAAAATGTTGGGCCTAATTGACATTCTGCGGTGCAGTGATATATTGGGAAGCCCAGTTTGCCGTGTATTAGTGGTGAAATAAAAATATATTCGCCGTCCAGCGTTGTGCTTCTCTCTTGAAAAGCCTGTTGTGTAAAACAAAAAAAACATGTTTGCCTAATTGCCATTCTGCGGTGCAGTGATATATTCTGAAGCCCAGTTTGCCGTGAATTAGTGGCGAAATAAAATTATATTCACCGTCCAGCGTTGCATATATCTGTTAAAAAGCCTGTTGCGTAAAGGAAGAAAAAAAATTGGGCCTAATTGAGGTTCTGCGGTGCGGTGCGTGTATTAGTGACGAAATAAAAAATATTTCATCTAACATTGGATTATTTGATCTAACAATATGTCATACAGAGAAGTGCAGGCCCTGCACAGGGGCGTGTCACAGGCTTAAATATTTCTGGCACAGGCAGAGGTCGCAGCAGAGTAAGGGGGCATGGCAGAAGGGGTCGCAACGAGAGGCCTGAGCTCCAGGAGTCATTTAGCTGTTGTGTCTTGACCAGAAACCCAGCGGTACTTGAATGGTTGACTTGGTCATCCACTTCGTTCCAAGTGACATCAAACACCCCAAGCCAAGAGTCAATGGGTTCCTATAAGACGACGCTTAGTTGGCATGACCCGGAAGCAGGCCCTGTGCCTTCACCTGTCTTAAACCTGCCTCTGTCCTTTTCTGTTCCCTCAAGTATTATATGGTGTGGGCTCGGCTCCACTTTTCAGCGAGGATGAGATAATAGAGGACAGTCAGCAGCTACTGCCCAGCCAAGATCTGGAGGAGACATCCGCCGCTTCCACCACTAGGCAAGCAAGTAGTGATGAAAAGAGTGGCGTGGGAGCTGGTGTTGCGAGTGGTCAGGCTCCTGACCCAGACACGGATGAGGAGGACATCAGTGACGTGCAGTAAGTACTAGATGATGATGATGCAGCTGATCGCACTTGGGAGACAGGTGACAAAGGGGCTTCATCATCATCGAGAGAAGAGGGTGGCAGCTTGCCCGAGAGCAAGCGGCAGAGCAAGCAAGTTGCTAGCGTGGCTGGAAGTCAGCAGGGTGGCAGCAGAGGGAGATCGGGAGCGAAACGTGCCCGGAATAGACCACAGGCTTCGCAGGAGCCTACCTGCCTGGGAAGTATCGGTGCACGGGTTCACGGAGGCAGCGGCGGTAGCAGTCAGTCAGTGCAGAGTGTTGGCGGCAAAATAACCTACTCGGCGGTGTGACAGTTTTTTGTTAAGCCGCCGGATGAGGTGAACAAGACCATATGTAGAATATGCCGACAGAAGGTGAAGCGTGGCTAGGGTGCTAATTAGTGTAGATCGAGCACCAAAGTGCTCGGGCCAAAAACATCGGGATGCTCGGGTGCTCTACAGAGCACCAGAGTATAATGGAAGTCAATGGGAGAACCCGAGCATTAAACCCGGCACCCCCCCTGCTCTGAAGAGGTGAGGGTGCCTGGTTCATAGGAAAAGGTCAGAAATTGATGGAAACACCACTGAATTGGTTCGGAAAAAGCATGGGGAGGATGTCTGGATGCATCTTGGACTCCCAGGTCGCTGCTGGGAATGATGTTGTCCGAGTAGCACGCCGCTTTTACAGACTGACAATAATACGCACAAAACTAAAGATACAGTTGTGTTCAAAATTATTCAACCCCCACTGAAATTGAGTGTTTTGGCCAGTTTGACATTGATTTTGATCATTTCAGTCATCTTGTTTACAATTAAATCAAAAAGGCACTTGTAAGTCAGACAAATATAACATTTATAATGAAATAACAACAAATGTCTTTTCTGTGCTCACATCATTATCAGTTTTATTCAACCCCCAAGTGACATTCAATCTTAGTACTTAGTACAACATCATTTTCCAGTTATAACAGCTTTTAAACGTGAAGCATAGCTTGACACAAGTGTCTTGCAGCGATCTACGGGTATCTTCGCCCATTCTTCATGGGCAAAAGCCTCCAGTTCAGTCACATTCTCAGGCTTGCACGCAGCAACTGCTTTCTTTAAGTCCCACCAGAGAAATCACCTCTTCTCTTGTCTTCCTGGACCATTCTCTTGACTTCACCATGTTTGTAAACACACCAGTAAATGTCTAGAAGGAGCTGGGTATCACAGTCATTCTAAATCTGCCTAATTGGTGCTTATTATGCTTGATTGCTGCTCCTTGACATCCATAGATGTTTTTTAATACCTGATCGAAAACACTTGAATGAACCTCTGTTCTTAAGAGTGGTAGCCTTTAAGGGGTTGAATAATTGTGTCAATGAAGAAATCTAAAAAAAAAAACATTTAATACTGTAATACAAAAACAATTGATGTCATTTTAGTTGCATTTGGTTCTTTAAAAAGTCCTTGTAAGATTTCATTCTGAACACAATTACAAATGTACACTAAAATCCCTAAAACCCTTTACAGCATTGGGGGTTGAATAATTTTGAACACAACTGTAAAATCGATTTTAGAGGAAAAATTATTTGGAAACATTCCTTCCTGTATATTTACTTGTATATAAAGTGCAAGTGCTGCCAAAAATTACAAGCAAGAGGCACTCCGATACAACCTGTATATCACATAAAGGAGGGCCTTATTTACATTGTGGTACAATTGTTCATGTAGTAGGACTTCTACACTCATAAAGCCTATGCACTAAGTGAAAGGGTTGCCAAAAATTACAAGGAACCAGCAATCCAATACAATACACCCTTTGTTACACATAAAGAAGGGCATCATACACACCATTGAAAAATTATGATTGATGGTCTGCTGGTGACCCTCAAAGACATTTGGAGCAAGAGTCTTCTGATCTGACTATCTAAAACATCATTAGGGGCGAGGGCCTGCTGCTGAGCTGACCCTCTAAAACATTAGGTGTGAGGGTCTGCTCTAGAGCTGACCCTCTAAAAGATTGTAGGTGAGGGCCTGCTGGTGAGCTGACCCTCTAAAAGGTTGTAGGTGAGGGCCTTCTGGTGAGCTGACCCTGTAAAAGATTATATGCGAGGGCCTGCAGGTGAGCTGACCCTTTAAAAGATTGTAGGTGAGGGCCTGCTGGTGAGCTGACCCTCTAAAAGGTTATAGGTGAGGGCCTGCTGGTGAGATGACCCTCTAAAAGATTGTAGGTGAGGGCCTGCTGGTAGGTTGACCCACTAAAAGGTTGTAGGTGAGGGTGTGTAGGTGAACTGACCCTGTAAAACATTATATGTGAGAGCCTGCAGGTGAGCTGACCCTGTAAAATATTATATGCGAGGGCCTGAAGGTGAGCTGACCCTGTAAAACAGTATATGAGAGGGCCTGCAGGTGATTTGACCCTGTAAAAGATTGTATGTGAGGGCCTGCTGGTGAGCTGACCCTCTAAAAGGTTGTATGTGCAGGCCTGCAGGTGAGCTAACCCTATAAAATATTATATGCGAGGGCCTGCAGACGAGCTGACCCTGTAAAACATTATATACGAGGGCCTGCAGGTGAGCTGACCCTGTAAAAGATTGTAGGTGAGGGCCTGCTGGTGAGCTGACCCTCTAAAAAATGATATGCGATGGCTTGCAGATGAGCTGACCCTGTAAAATATTATATGTGAGGGCCTGTAGGTGAGCTGACCCTGTAAAAAATTTTATGCGAGGGCCTGTAGGTGAACTGACACTGTAAAACATTATATACGAGGGCCTGGCAGCAGGCACAGTTTCAACGTGCCCAGGGCCACGGCCTCTGCGAGCTCCATTAGCATCACGGCCACTTCCCCGTCCCTTACTGCTCGCCTTCTTCATATTCAATAATATATATGCTTGAAAGTATTTCACAGTTATAGTAGCGCACAGTAGCGTAGAATTTGGAAGTGTATGCGCAAAAAAATGTAAAAAGGTATTTGGGATGTGGAAACGTCACAGAGGAGATATCCCGCAGATAATGTCAATGTTGTCACCAGCTGCTAATAAAAAATTACAGGGAATGTCACAGGAATTTTGGGATGAGGGAACGTTATACAGGAGAGATACCACCGGTAATGTCACTGTCCGCGTCTACGTAAAAAGTACACTGTATGTCACAGATAAAAAATTTATGCACTCACCTTACACTGGAATTGTGTACTGGTAATGTCTCTGTGAGAAGCGGACACTCGCTATTGAAAAAGTACACTATATGTCACAAATACATTTTTTTACCGCACACGTTACACTTTAGATGTGGCACTGGTAATGTCACTGTCAGAAGCGGACACCGTCTTTTGAAAAAGTACACTGTATGTCACAGATAAATGTTTTATCTGCACACGGTACACTGGAAATGTGGCACTGGTAATGTCACTGTCAGAGGTGGACACAGTCTATTAAAAAAGTACACTGTTTTGTCACTGATTAATATTTTCAGCGCACACATTACACTACAGATGTAATGTCACTGTCCGCAGCGGACACCATCTGCGGAAAAATTTCACTGGATGTCAGATATTTTTGGGATGCGTACACATTACACAGGAGATGTGGGGTAGCAAATTTAACTGTCCGTAGCGGACACCGTCTACAGAAAAAGTACACTGGATGTCACAGATATTTTTGGGATGCGCACACTTTACACTGGAGATGTGGCGCAGATAATTTAACTGTGCGCAGCGGACACTGGATGTCACATGCTATCGGGCGCTATATAGCACCCGATAAAGCGTTCCAGCCAGCCAATCACTGTAATGCCAGTAACCAACATGGCTACGGCATTACAGTGAGGGCAGTACTTACCTTCAAGTTTATTGGCTGCGTAACAGCCAAGAAACTTGCGAGGTAAAGGCTCGAGCACATGTGGTATTCGGCCGAATACAGCTATGTACCGAGCATATCGATGCTCGAGCCGAACTGGTGTTCAGCCGAGCATGTTCGCTCAACACTAGTGCCAATGTTGGCACCACAGCTCTACATCAACATATGCAGCATCACCATAAAGTGGCCTGGGAGAACCATGGCTCAGATCTGGTGGTCCAGCCTGCCGCAGCAACCGCTGCATGACCCAGTGGCACGCACCCGATTTCAGGCAGTCAAGGCTCCACCACCTCAGCCGAAGAGAGCTGTCGTTCCTTCCCAACAGCTGTTGGTCCTGATGCCCCTCCTACTCCTCATCAGTCATTCCATCAGCAATCGATCACTGAAGTTATTGCCAAGAGACAACAGTATGCGTGCACGCATTCAACAACGCAGAACCTGAACATGCTCCTGTCCGCATATGCAGTGCACGGCAGTGTCACGCTGTTCTGCACCTCGTTTCCCTTGGCGAGCGGAGTCACACAGGGGAGGAACTGCTCCGTGTCCTTCATCAAGAAATCGAATCCTGGCTTTTTCCATGACAACTCCAAATTCAAACCATGGTGACTGACAATGGGAAGAACATTGTATCAGCACTGCATCAACAAGGGCTGAGCCACACTCTCTGCATGGCACACATGTTCAATGTAATTGTCAAGCGGTTCCTAAAGTCTTCCACCCATCTGCAAAACTTCCTAAAAGTGGCCAGGAAACTTTGCATGCACTTCAGCCACTTGTATACTGCAAAGCACACCCTCATTGAGCTGCAGCGGCAGAACGGCAGTACTCCCCTGTGTAACTTCGATGTCATCCAGTGGCTGCTCATGCGTAACACCTGCCGTTTGCTCAGGCCCTTTGAGGATGCCACATTATTTGTCAGTCGCCAGGACTATGGGATGAACAATGTCACTCCACTGCTTCATGTCCTGAAACAAATGCTAGTAAATCTGGCTGGTCAGGGGACTAGAGACATGGTGCCTCAATCTCATGGCCACATGGGCCCTGGGGGGGCTGAACTGGAGGAGGAGGAGGACATTGAAGCACGAGCAATGTGTAGCGAAACGGGTGTTTTTTCTACATAGGTGACAGGAGAGGAGGAGCAGGACCAGCCAGAGGAGCTATAGGGCGATGAGGAAGATGAGGCAGAGGACTCAGACACACCATGGCAGTATGCAGTGGAGACAGATGCAGGGAGTCCCTCTGAGTCACTTGCACAAATGGCCCGATACATGCTCACTTGCTTGCATAGTGACAGCTGAATTGTCACCACTCGGGAGAGGGATCAGTTCTGGCTCTCCACTTTCTTTGGACCCTCATTACCGGTCCAAAATGTTGTCTTCTTTACACCCGCTGAGAAGGAGGACAAACTGAACTAGTATAGAGACATCCTATGTAGTCAGTTGGCCACTGCCGATCTGCGCCATCGTCCTTCCTCTCACAGATCCGACCGGGGTGCCCTTTGCCCTCACATTCCACTGCCATGGCTTCTGTGGAGGGGTGGGGTGGCAGGAGCAGTACCAGCTCTATCAGCAGCAGCCTGAGTCTAGAGCCTAAGTCTAGACCCTGTATGTGTGCCACTCTGTGACCTCCTCATGCTGCTGCCACCTCAAGACTGTCATTGTGCCACTCTGTGACCTCCTGATGTTGCTGCTGCCACGTCCACACTCTGTTATTGTGCCACCCTTTGGCCTCCTCCTGATGCTGCAGCCGCCACCTCCAGACTCTGTCATTGTGTCACTCTGTGGTCTCCTGATGCTGCTGCCACCTCCACACTCTTTCATTGTGCCACTATGTGGCCTACTCATTCTGATGCCACTTCCACACTCTGTCGTCGTGCCACTCTGTGGCCTACTGATGCTGCTGCCACCTCCACAATCTCTCGTCATCTTGCCTCTCTGTGTCCTCCTCATGCTTCTGCCACCTCCACAATCTCTCGTCATCTTGCCACTCTTCAGACTCTGTTATTGGGCCACACTTTGGTCTCCTCATACTGCTTCCACCTCACCACTATGTCATAGGGCCACTCAGTGGACTTCTCATGCTGTTCCCACCCTCCCCACTTCATGACTGGGCCACTATTTTGCCTTTTTGGCTTGGCTGACATCATCTTTTATTTGAACAACTACAGATTGTTCCGCAAAAAATGAGCCACCAAACAGCTCAGTAGACATAAGCATAAAAAAGTTATGGGGCTCATAATATGGTGATGTAAAAAAAAAAAAAAAAGAATTATCAAAGTTTAAATTTATTTTTACACTATTTAGACATAAAAAAAACTATACATATTGGATATCGTTGTAATCGTACTGTCCCGGAGAATAAAGGGCATTGGTCAGTTTTGCCGTAAACAAAACGCTGTGGGAACAAAACCTGTAAAACGGTGTGAGAATTGTGTTTTTTTTCCCAATTCCACCCCATTGTAAAACATAGTACTTTTCCCCACTACATTTTATGCTATAATTAATGGTGGCATTAGAAAGTAAAACTTGTGACCGCAAAAAAAAGCCCTCATATAGCTATGTGACCGGAAATATAAAAAAGTTATGACTCACGGAAAATAGGGAATAAAAATGAAAACGAAAAAACCTCCGGTATCCTAATGGTTAAAAATTAAAGCTCAAATAAAGCAAATTCAAAAAATAGAAAATTTACAGCAATAGTAAGGAAGTCGATCTGGAGACAGGACAGATTGTAGATCATTGTTGCCAGAGACGTACAAGCAGGGGATAAAATTAAATTGTACCACAATATAATTAGCATTAAATGTCTGTGTTTTTGTAAATAGGTTCCCAGTACACATTACTTAACCCTGAAATATCTCGATTCCATTGCTGCAGAATGGGGAAAGGACATACTACTCGAAAAAATTAATATCAGTAATTTATATATGTGCAAAACTCTAATATGACGGCCCAGTGAATAAACCAGACAATCAATGCATCTGTTTGATTCATTTGAAAATAACCTTGACTGTCTGATTCTGATAAAGGCCAAATATAATTGACTACATATAAACCAGTTAATTCCCCTCACACCACTGATTGTCTGAAACATCTCATAGGAAATTGTTCTGCCTTTAGTAAACACTTGTGAAATAAAATGAATACCTGATTTTCAAGTGTAAATTCCCCTTAAGAGAATTCAGGTGCACTTCTTATACCTAAAAACTCCTTCATAGAGGTCCATGCCATAACGATTAGTTTACCCAGATAGCAAGTGGGCTAATTTCCCCAAAGGAAAGTTTGCCCAATTCTAAACTGGATATCTGAACCATTTTATTCAAAATGTGGTTCTGATATCAATCTAAAGGCTATGAAGTTGTAATTCTAAAAACTAACCCTTAAAAAAAGGTAGCGCAAGACTCCCTTTGTTAACAGGATTATATAGATATTTTACTTTTAACCTTACCCATTTTCTTCCAGAAATTAGCTAGTTAAAAAACCATTCAATCATGATAAATGTGTTATTATCAATCCAAATAGGGGATGCTCCAAGTACAGTACATATAAAAGCTGTGATAATATAATAATCTTTGTAAGAGCAACTCTCTCTGCCCTAGACAGAGGTAACTTTAACCAGATTCCAATTTTAGGCTTTTAGAATGTTTGTGAATTGTGACCAAAGGTGAAATATTAAGGAATGAGTAACTTCACAAGCATGATGTAATTTTAATACTCAAATATTCAAATGATTTATGCATATTTAAAACTTCCACACCACTCGTGTTCACCAATAGTATATCTACTAGGGGAAGTAAAGTAGTCTTAAACCAGTTAATTCCAAGTCTAGAAATATATCCAAACCTTTCCACACTATTGATAAGCTTGGGGAGAGTATTAGGAGTATCACTTAGACAGAACAAGTGTCACGGACGTACCGAGACATACGGACGTCCAGGCAACAGTGAGTGGCAGGAGATCTGTGAGACTGGCAACACGTGGTTTTATTTGACAGGTTTTCCTTGTGGATCAATAGGTGTCTGTGTTGTTTCTGGTAATGGCCACACCCCTTGCCTCTAGGTGTTGCTTATGTGGTAATTTATCCTTCCTTATTTATAGTTGCTTCTCCCACTACGCTGTGCGGTTTATAGCTTCTGTGCCTGTGGATTGTTGGTGATTGGATCTCGGCTGAGTTCCTGGTGCTTCCATAACCTCCTTGAAGTTGTCTTTCCTTCCCCTTTTGTATTTTGTTTGGGTTCTGTGTGTTGCATTTCCCTATTATTTGTATTAGGCCTGAAGTAGACTCCTGTTCATCCTTCCTTTTGAAGGAACAGGTAGTCTCATCCCTGCCATTAGTGCCAGGGTCCTATAGGGCGTCACCTACCTTTCGGGTCTGTTCATACTGGTAGTCAGTCAGGATTTTGGTTAGGGTATTCACTAGGAGGTGTCCATCATCCTTCCCTAGTTCTCAGGCCTGATTCCCTGTTTCCCCCTTCCCTCCTATGCTCGGTGTGGTGTTTCCCTCCCACACCAAAGCGTGACAACAAGATGTCATCAGCGTACAGAGATATCTTCTCACTATTTCCATCCATACCAAACCCTTAATATAGTTGTTCTTCCTAACCAATAGACCCAAAGGTTCCAGGAACAAGTTAAACAATAAAGGGGACAGGGGACATCCCTGACACATACGTCTTGATAAATGAATGGGGGGGGGGTGTCAAAGTACCATTTACATTAATACAAGCAGTTGGTCTGGTATATAATAGCTTTGTCAAATAATAAAGTGCTCCCCTATCCCATATCGTTTCAGTGTCCCCCAGAGATAACTCCACTCCACCCTGTGACATGCTTCAGTTGCACCCAATTACTGCTCTTCAGATAACTGCGGAAAGCAGATGGTGTCCAAATATTACTCCATCTCCTTCTCTGATGCCATTGGGGTCGTCCTGTATAGTCCAGAAAAATGACCAAAAATAAGCTCCCTGATGTCTTTCTGGCATTCCAATATTCCACCCTGAGGAAACTCTGGTTTTTAATGATAGTTGCTAATTAAAGCCGGCAAAGAAAATTTTTTGCTGGGCTTATTAAAAGAGAAAATTCCTTTACTTCTGATGCACCTTCCTCATTACCTTTATGTTATTGTCCGAGTGACACTCAAAACACATTTTTTCACTCATTCTGGCATTAATTCACATTCTTTTTTAGCAAAATATTTCCTCAAAGAAGAATTCTGGCTAATTAGAATCCCCCGAATAAATGCCTTTAATGCATCACATATGTAATTTACCTGTGTTGAATCGAAATTAACTCTCCAAAAAGCGATTTAATGTTGGATGAAGTCATTATTCTTAATGATGGACAACCAATGTGGGTCCAACCGCATGTGGAGAATACTGCCACCGTCCCAACTCAAAGCAATCTCCAACAACAGCGGAGAGTGGTGGGAGACCCCCTGGGTCTGTAGGCAATTTTTTTAACTCTACTTAGATAGTGACTATTTATCAAAGCTATATCGATACATGACATAGAGCCCCTCAAACTTCCAAAACAGGAATAGATAGACTTTACCATTACAGTTCCTACACCTCCAAATATCAACAAAGCCAGTTTTTTGCTAGAGGTAAGTGATATTTCTTTGGAACACTTCTCCCCTGTGAGCCCGAAACCAATCTATCTCAACATCCATCACAAAATTAAAGTTTCTGGTAATGATAGTGACTAAAGTTAAGCGAAGTTATAAAAGATTTAATTTGTTATGAATTACTCCGTCACAAATTGCATTACATTGTATGTAGCGGGGGCAATGATGGGGAATGGCGATCGCGCTGCCCCCTATCATTTAACCCCTCAGATGCCATGTTCAATGTTGATCGTGGCATCTGATAGTCACATTAAGGTTAGTTTGTATTTATTTATTTTTGTTTTTTACTGGCATTTCAGGAAAAATTGATTTATTACCACGAAGCACAATGAAATTCGGTTGTGTGACTAATCAAATTTTTCCTAAAATTTGGATCGAAGTCCACCTCGTTAACTTAGATTCGCTCAACACTAATAGTGACACATGCTTCCCTCTGTTCCATAAATAATAATAACTGACCCTGTTTGTACGTTGAGCATGGGGGTTGATGTATACAAAATCCAAGATGAAGATAG
This sequence comes from Bufotes viridis, assembly GCA_033119425.1. Taxonomy (NCBI): domain Eukaryota; kingdom Metazoa; phylum Chordata; class Amphibia; order Anura; family Bufonidae; genus Bufotes; species Bufotes viridis. The sequence continues at coordinate 172,939,345 of CM065590.1, forward strand.
CCGCTTATAATTTGCTAAAAAGAAAGACATACTGTACCTCCCCCCTTCCCCCCAACAGATACCACAGTACACCCAAAATCAATCTTCTTATGAATTAGGGTTGAGTCACCCCTGGAAAAGTCTGTGAATAAAGAATGATAATTTTGGCCAACCCAGCCCTTCTTGATGAAATTGACAGTATCCTTGGTTAGATGTGTTTCCATTAGGTTGACTATAGTGGGGAGATGTCTATGAACAAGGTCAAAAATAGCACATCTTTTAATTTTATCTCCCATACCCTAAATATTCCAGGCTAAAATTCAAACTGACATACTAAGTAAGGGCAAACAAAATAAAATTAAAAAAAAAATTCTTCTCCCAAGCCCCTTCCCCCACCCATAATTCCTTCCCACTCCCTACCCAAACCCCAAACATTCCCACCTAACACTCCTTAGTTTGATTAAACTTGATAATTCTAACTTTTAACAACTCCTTTTCCCTCATCCCTTCTATGTTACACAATTTTATTTGCAGCTTCCAGATATAAATATGCTACTATAATCCCACATTTTTAATTCAACCAATCTGGTACCACAGATGGGGAGTCAAAGATGTTAACTACATTTTCATGAACCACCCGTAATTTGGCAGGAAAATTAAACAATTATTTCATGTTGGCATTGATCAGCCTCTTTTTGACAGCGTCATAACTAGTCCTTATTTCCTGAGTGGCAGTTACGCCACTGCCGACAGAGTTACAATAGACTTGCAGTAAATTTGCAAAAATAGAAGTAATGGTTATGATTATAAATATCTCGGCTCAGGCCGTCTCACCACAACTCAGGATTCACAGGAAGCTGTAGGGACTCGAGATCCTAATAACTGTAGGCACGCTGCCTCATCCCTAATGTGAACTGTACCTGGCGGGAGCTCGAATGCTCGCATATCTGGGCCCGGCTGCAGGTGATGGTTAACAACATCCTCTTCAGATCCCCCTCAATATATAAGTGCTCAAAACTGGCATCACTCCTCTCACACCTGATGCCATTACCACTACCTTGTCAGACTGCACCCTGGGAATTTGCAATCGACTGAGGGTTAGCTGGAAGGTTTAGATAAAGGCTCGGTAACACGCATCTACATCATGCTGTAGAGTAGCGTCATTTTTAATTCCCTTGAACTCACTTGAACATGTGATCCTCTGATCGCTAAAACATTAGACTGCTATAGAATGCTATTGCAGTCTGTGGCATTTTTACAGGCTGACTGTCAAGCTATGCCCAGATACAGCTTCTAAGGCATCTTATTATGACAGACTTAAAGGGAACCTGTCACCAGGAAATTCCCTGATAAACCAGGCACGCTGCCTTGTAGGGCTCACTCTGCTGAATATAAGGATACCTCTCACTTGGTGATCTGTTGCTTTATTGTGGAGAAAAGGTATTTTTAATCAATATGCTACTGAGCTGATTTGAGTCCAGTAGTTGATATGAGTCCAGCGTTTTTTTTATTCAGAGCTGTAGCCACTCCCCTATTCACTTCTTCAGATGTAAAAGGGGCGTGGTTTATTACATCATACATTCATTTTAATAACTGTCGGGAAAATGAATAACAGGGGATGCTAAGGTATTATATTACTAAAAAAAAGGGGGAGGAATATACTATTGAAGTTAGTAATTATAATAAGGGCTAGTTTGTTCATGGCGTGATAAACACATCATATATGGCTATGAGTGAATGCATGGCTGCTGGTGGTAATAAACAGCCTGTTTGACAACCAACTGTTTTTTGCTGCAATTGCCTGCCGGTGTGTATACACACCTACTAAGGTTTGTTCATAGGGTGAACACATCATGTGTTTATCACCCCATGAACAAACTAGCACTTCCTCCCTCATTTTTTTAGTAATATAATTCCTTAGCATTCCCTGTTATTCGTTTTCCCGACAGTTATTAAAATGAATAAATAATGTCATAAACCACACCCCTTTTACATCTGAAGAAGTGAATAGGGGAGTGGCTACAGCTCTGAATAGAAAAAACACTGGACTCATATCAACTACTGGACTCCAATCAGCTCATTAGCATATTGATTAAAAGTACTTTCCCTCTACAATAAAGTAACAGATCACCAAGTGAAAGGTATCATTATATTCAGCAGAGTGAGCCCTACAAGGCAGCGTGCCTGGTTTATCAGTGAATTTCCCGGTGACAGGTTCCCTATAAGAGCCTTAACAAGGCCCCAGCCTGTCAGAATAACCGATCAGATTGAACTTGATTTTGTCACAGGAGCTTTCATTAGAGGACATAGGGAGTCCCCTTCCACTTTCTAACAACTCAGATGCTGCAGTTACTATTGATCCTGACATCTTAGGGGTTAAATGACCAGGATCAGAGCTTGCTCCGTACAAATGACTTAAATGTATGTGATTTGATGTTGAAGGGTTAAGGAAGGATTACTCTAGACCAGAGAATATTACAAACCATTATATCAAATGAATGATTAAGTTAGGCAAATAGTACACAATGGCTTTCCAAAGTTCAAAATAGGACCCCTAAAGTAGTAATCTTAAAACTAAATTTTTTTTTTTGTAAAAGTATTAGTATGTGTATGGCTGAATCCAGCAAGATAAAGTATAGCCCAGCAAAAATACCCCTACTGCATGTACTCCTTAGGCTGGATTCACACGTCCATTTAACATGGATGTGAACTGTCTGTGGTAACTTGGGCTGGATTCCTGCTTAGAGCAGGAGCGCATGGCATCATTGGTTGCTATGACGCCGTGCGCTCTCTGCCACCGCTGCAGTACAGTAATACACTCATATAGATCATACCAGTGTATTACTGTACTGCAGGGGCGGCAGGAAGTGCACGGCGTCATAGCAACCAATGACGCCGTGCGATCCTGCTCTAAGCAGGAATCCAGCCCAGGTTACCACGGACAGTTCACGTCCGTGTTAAATGGACGTGTGAATTCAGCCTTAGGAAATTTAATTACTTAAGCTAATTATGAATGCTACATGCCATTAATAATAGGTTCATTAGGTCTATAAAATAAATGGTTATTGAGATTGAATTATGCAGAAAAAAAATATTGTGACATGGCTGCAAGTGCTGCTGCATCATTTAACCTTTGGTCAGCTGTCCACATATCAAGTATGTGTCCTAGGTGCATATAGCACTCACAGTCATCTGTGGTTTAAAGGGCACTTCTGGGGGAGAATGTAAAAAAAAAAAAGTCCAGAAAGGATTAAAAATAAAAGTAATCATTACTCACCTCACTGATTTCCTGCCATTCCAAAGCTGCTCTGGTAAAGCTTTCTACTTTAGCTCAACACAGAAAATGGCTGGAAATGCCCACTCAGTCAAACACTTTCCACAATGGTAACCCAATTTCAGTCAGTGATTGTATCAGTATTTCCATTTTATACATTTATTTCTAACATGTTTAACGGGGTGAATGTTTTTGCAATACATGGACAAAAGATTATTTTTAAAGTCTGAAAGTACACAATAGTTTTGAACATATATTGCAATTAACAATTGCTGTTAGTGGTTGGAAATATGATATATCCCTATTACAACTACATGCTTTCTGTATGCATTACTTAAGAGTAAGACAAATCTGAATTGTATTTACTGAAGTTGAATGATACTTTTTATGCATAACCATGTACTACAAAAGGACATTCTTACACATATTGACAAAAAAATAATGGGGGGAGATTTATCAAACTGGTGTAAAGTAGAACTTGCTTAGTTGCCCTTAGCAACCAATCAGATTCCCCCTTCCATTTTCCAATGGAGCTGCTGCAATTCATTTAGTCTTCAATGTGCCAGTTCAACAATTGTATCCGGGTTCAAAATGACTTTAGCCAAATTGAAAGTGTTCCAATTGGCCTCTTTTTTAATTTTAATTTGCCTTTTTTCTTCCTCCCCCGTGCACGTTTAAGCTCTTAATGCAAGCTTTAAGCTCTTAATGTAATAACAATAGCAAATAATGTAAGAGCGACACTAACATATATTGTTATGGTTAAACACATGGTTGATTTTTTAAATTAAAAAAGGTCCCAAATGTATTCCTTAATGGGGTAGATGGTGGTTAAACACATGTTGAAAAACTATTGTTTGTTCTGAACAAGCAGTCCATCAATTATATCTTAACCCCTTCAGGACCTTGCAATTTTGCATTTTTGTTTATTACTCCTTGCTTTCCTAAAGTTAAAATATTTTTATTTTTCCATGCACATGGCCATATCAGCGCTTGTTTTTGTGGGAAACGTTGTACTTTCTAAAATGGCACCAATTACTATTGCATACCATGTAGTGGAAAGCTGGCAAAAATTCCAAATGGTGTGGAATTGGGAAAAAATGCAATACTTCCCAGTTTTATGGGTTTTGTTTTTACACCATTCCCTATCTGGTGAAATTCACACATGCCCTTCATTCTCTGGGTCAGTTTGATTACAATGATTCCATATTTATATAATTTCTCTTGTGTTTTAATACAAAAAAAATGTAAACAGTTATTTTTTTCTTTCCATTGCCATATTCTGAACCCCATAACTTTTTATAGTTATGTCTACGAAGTTGTGTGGGGCACATTTTTTGTGGGATGATCTATAGTGTTCGTTAATACTACTAGTGTTCAGCGAAGCACTTGAAGCAGAATTTGGTCTGAAATTTAGGAAAACTTTGATTTGCAACGAAACCGAATTTCCTCGCGGTTTGTGGTAACAAATCAGTTTTCCCAAAAATGGTGGCTGCATGTGTTACGAAGTGAAAGTAAGTAAGTAAGTAAGTGAAAGTCTGAGAACACAAGATCACCCATTATGCCCTGCAGCCAGCTATTCACAGATAGCCATTCCCTGTGATGTCACAGCTCTATAAAACCCTTATCCCACACAGTCTCCGCTATTGTCCTGTGAGCTGAGCATATAGAGAGATGTGGCAAGCGCTCATGTGCTAGGGACAGTGTTGCTGAAAATGATTAATAGATGAATATTGGAGAGTGAGAGTGCAGGGAGACTGTAGGGATAGTGCAGTGAGACTGCAGGGAGATTGTGTCACTATGTGCATCATGTTCTAGTGCACCGACATTCAGAGTTATACCATTATTTTAGTGATACAGTTAGTTTGCCTCAGTATTAAAGGCAGGTGTGATATATTCCATGTGCACCACGTTCTAGTGCACCAACATTCAGAGTAATTCCATTATTTTAGTAATAGTGTGCTCAGTATTAAAGGCAGGTGTGATATATTGCCATGTGCATCACATTCTAGTGCACTGACATTCAGAGATATGCCATTATTTTAGTGATACAGTTAGTGTGCCCAGTATTAAAGCAGGTGTGATATATCGCAGTGTGTTTCATGTTCTAGTATACCAACATTCAGAGTTAATCCCTAATTTTAGTGATACAGTTAGTATGCCACAGTATTAAAGGCAGGTGTGATATATTGCTGTGTGCATCACGTTCTAGTTCAACAACTAGTGATAAGTGATGCTACATCTGAAGTTGCTTCTCTCAAAACTTCGTACTAGTACAGAGCTCCGATTAGCCAAAGTCATTTATTCGCGAAGTCGCGCGAGACTTCGTTGAATAACTTCTGTAGTTAATTTTGATTTTTAAAGTGGGAAACCACTTTAAAACTTAGAACCGTTTGGTTGCGACTGGTACCTCAGAACCAAAGCCAAGTTTGGTTCCAAGTTTTAAAGTGGTTTTCTACTTTAAAAATCAACTTCTGAAGTTATTCAACAAAGTCTCGCGTGACTTCGCAAATAACTGACTTTGGGTCATTGGGGCCCTTACATTTTAATGCTGTACCAAGAGGGATCTCTGTACAGCGTTAATCCGCAGTTTTGAGCAAAGCAACTTCAGATGTAGCATCCGATGCTCACTTCGCTCATCACTATTACCAACATTCAGTTAATCCGTTATTTTACTGATACAGTTACTGTACACTATGGCCAACAGACAGTTGCCTGGGCCCTCCAAGAGGAATGGGCAGGGGCAAAAATGTTGCTGTAGCTGGCACAAGTAGCAGCAGAAGATGAGGGGTGGTAGCAGCCCAGCAAAAGGCCAGAGATGCCATTCAGCATTCGTGTTTTGACAAACAGTCCAGCTGTACTGGAATGGTTGTATTGCTCTTCAATATCATCTCAAGTGACAACAGATACAAATGGCCAGGAATTGATGGGTTCCTCTGACACCGCGCTTAGTTGGCATGGGAACAGCTTTGTGAGGACAGTCAACCTAGACTTGAAGGAGACAGCAAGGAAGGTAAAATGGCTCTCACCTGCTCTTCATCTGCTTTGGGCACGGAACAACCGCATTTGGATGCGTGTAAGTTAGGATCCAATAGAGAAACAAAATCCAGCTCAATTCGCAGTGGAACTTTATTTCAGCGATTAAAAGTTAAACATCCAGTTTGACAAATCCTTGTCTACCGGTTTTAGGCTATTGTGATGTCAGCGCTTACTCATGACAATAGACTTGAAGGAGAGGTCTCCTGTGGAGTCCTTTAGGTGTGCAACTACTGATGATGACATTCAGATGGGAGTACATGTTGTGAGAGGTCAGGGATGTGTGCAAGAGACAAGTGAGGGTGACACAGGTGATGAGAACACATATGTAGATGATGATGTAGCCGATCGCACTTGGGGACATGGTCATCATCAAGGGACAAGGGTGGCAGCTTGCCTTCTAGACAGCAGGGTGGCAGCATGCCAGTGAGCCAGCAGGGTGGAAGCATGCCCATGAGACAACCGCAAGAGCTGTTAAAAATGTCCAGGAATATGGAACATACACTTGAGTCAGTCACTTTTACCATGCAAAACACTACCTCCTTCAGTTGAAAAGGCAAAATGTTCTTCCCCAAGGTTGCCTGATATGTGACATTTCCACCCATTGGAACTCCACGCTCCATATGTTAGACACTTTTATGAGCAGAGGAGATGGTCAACGATTTCTTAATGCAGCAGACAGACAGGTTTACTCCCCGGTGTAACTTCCATGTTAGCCAGTGGCAGCTCCTGCGTGACTCATGCAAGAGCCTTTGAGGGGGCCACTTTATTTGTCAGTCGGCAGAACTACAGGATGCCATTTTATTCCTTCAAATCCTGGAGGAGATGCTGAGAAATCTGATTGTTGAGGGGACAGAAGACATGGCACCTACATCTCACCTGAGACCTTAGGAGAATCAATTGGCAGAGAAGGAGAATGTGGACGAGGAGGAAAACAGAAATGCTCAGGAATTTTATACAGAACTAGGTGGTTTATCTACCCAAGTGACGGGGAGGAGCAGGAGCATCATGAGGAGCTGGAGGGTGACCATAAAGATGATGCAGATGATGCCGACAGTCCATGACAGTTTGCAGTGGAGATGGAGGAAGGGAGTACCTTGCGCAAATAGCCAGATGCATGCTTTCTTGTTTGCATAGTGACAGCCGCATTGTCAGTATAACTAGTTGCTATCCACATTGTTAGACCCTTGCTACCAGTCAAAAATGGGGGCATTTTTTAGATCTTCTGAAAGGGATACAAAAATGGACTACTATAGAGACATGCTGTATAGTCGGTTGGTCGCTGCCTACGAGCACCATCGCCTGTCCTCAGAAAGGTCTTACTGGGAGGATCCTCTGCACTCAATCTCCACTGCCATGGCTAGTGGGGGGGATGGGACAGGGACAGGAACTGCACCAGCTCCATAAGCAGCAACTTAAGTCTGGAGCTTCTGATGACCAGTTTTTTTCCGCTGCCTTCTGAAGAAACCACCCATCAGCAGCAGCGGGACATCCAGCAGAAACTCAACTATCAGGTGATGGTATACTTGGACTGCACCTTGTCAACCATGCTCCAAGATCTTTTGCTGTTACCAGCATTCTGATGCTGCCATCCACCTGATGCCACCGGACTGCTGCCTCTACTGCCATTCCTACAATGGGGCTTCTAACCTACTGATAAGTACATGTTACATTTTTACAAGGATATGCATACCACTGTGATCTGCCATCATCTTGTGCTGTATGCCACTGCTGCTGCCACCACCATCCCCACTGTATCATGGGGCCACTTGTCCATTTTCTGACCATCATAACTTTTTTAAATTTCGGTCTACAGAGCTGAATATATATAAAACTCTAGTTTTTCTCAGTTTAATTTTTTGGTACTACAACTTTTTGATCGCTGTTATTCAATTTTTTAGCGTGGAAAAGGTGACTAAAAAACAGCAAATCATGTGTTTTTCTTTTTTTTTCCCCATTACGACGTTCACCGCACAGGAAATTTTTTTTACACTTTAATAGTTCAGACTTTTTGGGACGCGGGGATACACGATATGTTTATATCTTTTATTGTTTGAAGCCAAAAATCAACTGGATAATGTTTATATTTTTTAAATGTAAATTTGGGATAGAGGATGATTTAAACGTTTAATATATTAATCTTTTTTTATTTATTTTTTACTTTTTTTTAACAATAACTTTTACCCCACCACCCCCCTTAAAGGGGCTAGACCCTGGGATCTTTTGATCCCTTGTCCTCGTTGCATTCCTAATATTGATGCTGATGCTTCTCACATAGGTTATTTAAAAGAAGACTATCATTGGCATCTTTCATAGTACATGAGTTTTGTTGCCTTTAATAAGGAAAAAAAAAGGTCCTCACCGGGAGGGGCCAGTGAAGCCACAGATAATGGAAGTGATGGAAGACTTATCTAGGGACACCATGAAGAGGAGCAGGAGGAATACTGTGACCACTGGCTCACAGGTCATACACAGAGGTGACATCAACATCATCCTGCTGTGAGGAAAGGAGGAGTGAGCCATCCAGTCCACAATGTACAGTTTTCGCTAATAAAATTATCCTTTTACTCTAATATTACAATCACTTATATATAGGTACATGTGTATATACACTCACCCAAACAATTATTAGGAACACCATACTAATACGGTGTTGGACCCCCTTTTGCCTTCAGAACTGCCTTAATTCTACGTGGCATTGATTCCACAAGGTGCTGATAGCATTCTTTAGAAATGTTGGCCCATATTGATAGGATAGCATCTTGCAGTTGATGGAGATTTGAGGGATGCACATCCAGGGCACGAAGCTCCTGTTCCACCACATCCCAAAGATGCTCTATTGGGTTGTGATCTGGTGACTGTGGGGGCCATTTTAGTACAGTGAACTCATTGTCATGTTCAAGAAACCAATTTGAAATGATTCGAGCTTTGTGACATGGTGCATTATCATGCTGGAAGTAGCCATCAGAGGATTGGTACATGGTGGTCATAAAGGGATGGACATGGTCAGAAACAATGCTCAGGTAGCCAGTGGAATTTAAACGATGCCCAATTGGCACTAAGGGGCCTAAAGTGTGCCCAGAAAACATCCCCCACACCATTATACCACCACCACCAGCCTGCACAGTGGTAACAAGGCATGATGGATACATGTTCTCATTCTGTTTACGCCAAATTCGGACTCTACCATTTGAATGTCTCAACAGAAATCGAGACTCATCAGACCAGGCAACATTTTTCCAGTCTTCAACAGTCCAATTTTGGTGAGCTCGTGCAAATTGTAGCCTCTTTTTCCTATTTGTAGTGGAGATGAGTGGTACCCGGTGGGGTCTTCTGCTGTTGTAGCCCATCCCCCTCAAGGTTGTGCATGTTGTGCCTTCACAAATGCTTTGCTGCATACCTTGGTTGTAACGAGTGGTTATTTCAGTCAACGTTGCTCTTCTATCAGCTTGAATCAGTCAGCCCATTCTCCTCTGACCTCTAGCATCAACAAGGCATTTTCGTCCACAGGACTGCCGCATACTGGATGTTTTTCTCTTTTCACACCATTCTATGTAAACCCTAGAAATGGTTGTGCGTGAAAATCCCAGTAACTGAGCAGATTGTGAAATACCCAGACTGGCCCGTCTGGCACCAACAACTATGCCACGCTGAAAATTGGTTAAATCATCTTTCTTTCCCATTCTGACATTCAGTTTGGAGTTCAGGAGATTGTCTTGACCAGGACCACACCCCTAAATGCATTGAATCAACTGCCATGTGATTGGTTAACTAGATAATTGCATTAATGAGAAATAGAACAGGTGTTCCTAATAATTCTTTAGGTGAGTGTATATATATATCATTACATTCACACTAGTGTTGAGCGTATTAAAGCCAAATGTATTGACTTCGATCTGAATTTCAGGAAAAATTTTCTTCGCCATGAAGCCGAATTTCCTTGGGCATCGTGGTAATTAATCTATTTTTACTGAAATAGCAGTAAAAATAACAAAATACTTACCCACCTCATCCATTTGCATGCGAAGAAGCCATCAAGGCCATCTCAATTGCAGAAACCGCACAAAATCTCGTATGGGTTGACATATGACATCATCATGCCCAGATAGCTTGATTACATCATCGTGTTACCGTGCAAGATTTCACATGGTGTCTTAAATCAAGATGGTTGTGATGGCCTCTATGCGAGGAAATGGATAAGGTATTTTTATTTTTTTACCCTGATTAACCCCTGAAAGGGCTAAATTGTAGCCTCAGATGCTGCTATCACCAATGCATGTGGCATCTGGGAGGTTCTATGATGGGTGTGGCACAATCACTGTTCCCCATCATTGCACTTGTTACAAATAAAGGAATGCGCTACGTGACAAAATAATTTGCCACAAATCTAATTTCTTTGAGAAATTTGGCAAAGCAGCTGAATTGAATTTTTCCTAACTTCGTTCATCTCTTATTCACACATGCAAAGTCTAATTCATTTCTAACAAATCTTTCTTGGTGCATTATTTTTTGTCAATGAGTATATTAACCAGTTAACAAATGTTAAGCCTACTTGTCTGAGCGTTATATTCTATTTTCATGATATTTATCCTTCCGTCAGAGGTATACATAAATGTATTTCTGAGCATATGCTTGTGATTAGTCTTTGATATATGCCATTGTAGAGGCATGGAATTTTATGGGCAACGGGGACTTCCTGGTTAATCGTTTAGTATGTTTTCTGTGTATTCTGGAATCTATAGTTCCAAAAAGTTTAATTTACTTTTCCAGTGTATTCTGGGATCTGTAGTTCCTCAGTGTTTCTTGTTGTGTTGGGGACTAGTCTGTTGCTGTGCTGATGTCCTGGCTAATTCCTGGGCTGAATTCAAATCAGGCTTAATTCAGTATTTCGCTATTTCTGTTCACTGTCCTTCATCTGCTATCTACTTGTATGCCATACATATGCCATCTATGCCATTACTGGATCATCTCTTTTACCCTCAGCATTTTGCTTCTATTATCTACAGTGCGTTTATCTCAGTACTTTCAGTATTTTCTGCCAATGTTGATATCTGCTTTATATATGTTGTTTTTGTGACTGTCCGATTGTTTTGTAGTTCAGTCCCGGACTTGAGAAAAGCAACTGCAATAGATAAAGTTCAGCTCTGCTGTTTTGGGCACATCCATCATTGTTACAGTAGAATAACATGTTGTCAATAGGTTCCTATATAAATTATAAAAAAAATATACTGTGAAGTATACATTTTTTCTGGATTCTCCATGAACTGCATAATCAACTATGCTTACTTCCCCCAGTATATGCCAAAATGACACTTTGGACTCATGAAATGTCTATGGGACCGACCTACACCAAGCAAATGTGTATTTAAACAGGATATGGACAGACAGAGCCTTAGTTATTTACAGTGGAAAGAGTGGTGAGAATAAAGATGGCCAGACCTTGTTTGCTAATATAATGAGTAGTGTTGAGCGCGAATATTCGAATAGCGAATTTTTTTAGCGAATACCGGCACTTCGCTAATTCGCGAATATTTCGAATATAGCGCTATAAATTCGCTATTTCGAATATTCGTTTTTTTTTTTTTTTGTTATATTTTTTTCTTTCCCACTTCCCAAAAGTAGTTCTTACCTGTCCTGAGGATTCCTGGCTTCCTGGCTGCTCTAGTCAGTGCCCGTTGCCGCTTCTGCCGACTTCCGTGCTCATGGAGCGTCCCCATCACCATGGGAACGTCTCCATATACTAAAATGTACTGTTGGATTTGAGGAATTACGTTAAAATCGCAATGCGATTAATTCAAGTTATATTAATCGCATTGCGATTACAACTTAGCACTGCTATCTTACATAGGCTAGAATTAACGAATATGGAATATAGCACTAGCAGTGCTAAGTTGAAATCGCAATGCGATTACTTCAAGTGAAATTAATCGCATTGGGAATTCAACTTAGCACTGCTAGTGCTATATTCCATATTCGTTAATTCTAGCCTATGTAAGATAGCAGTGCTAAGTTGAAATCACAATGCGATTACTTCAAGTTAAATTAATCGCATTGCGAATTCAACTTAGCACTGCTGCTATATTCCATATTCGTTAACTTCGTTCATTCTAGCAAGCTGACCCATTATAAACCCAGCTCTAAGTTGAAATCGCAATGCGATTAATATAACTTGAATTAATCGCATTGCGATTTCAACGTTATTCCTCAAATCCAACAGTACATTTTAGTATATGGAGACGTTCCCATGGTGATGGGGATGCTCCATGAGCACGGAAGTTTATGGTTGGCTTGGTAGAATTAGCGAATAGCGAATATGACGAATGTATTCGTCATATTCCTCAAAACGAAGATAACGAAGTATTCTACATCTTCGTTTTAGCTACCTATTCGTCAACTTCGCTAATTCTAGCAATCAAATAGGAAGGTTGACAATAGAGACAGCTGTGTTAAATTCGCTATGCGATTTTTTTTTTTAATAGAATAATTATATTACTTGATATAATTTATTATAATTATTCTATTTATTAAAAAAAAAAATTATATAATCGCATAGCGAATTAAACACAGTTGTCTCTATAGTCAACCTTCCTATTTGATTGCTAGAATTAGCGAAGTTGACGAATAGGTTGCTAAAACGAAGATGTAGAATACTTCGTTATCTTCGTTTTGAGGAATATGACGAATACATTCATCATATTCGTCATCTTCGCTATAATTCTAGATATGAAACCAATAGGAAAGTAGCCTTAAGTTAAAATCGCAATACGCGATTATTTAAATCACATATTAATCGCGATAACTAGAATAATGCCGAATATTCGATTTCGACGAATATGAAACTAATATTCTTTCGAATATTCGCGAATTTCGTCGAAATCGAATATGGCACCTGCCGCTCATCACTAATAATGAGTATGCTATCTCTCCATCCCAATATTCTTTTGATGGAAACTCACATTCTCTCAGTATCTTTAATTATATTTTGCTGCTGGAAAAATTAAGCGTGCACATTTTTAAAGATTGATAAAATGAAATAGTTAAAAAAACTAAAAAAAAAAAATAGCCATAAGAAGTTTTGGGATAGCCATCTTTTATTTACACATACTGTATAATATTAGTTATAAGGACGACCTTGAGCAATCACATTACTATTCAGAAATGCTAGTAACAGGGATGAGGGCTTTGACAATCTCAGCCTTTTCATGAAATGTCACCATTAATAAATTAAATAGCTGTCGCGTGAGGTGTGTTGATCTCATAAACGTCTCTGCAAAATGTCAAATGGATGCACAGGTAAAGTAAGGAGAAACTAAAAGAGAAATAGGGGAATTTTGAATTCTGGGTGGGGATACTTTTTATCCGCACCTAAAGATATATGTCAGATAAAAGTATCAATGCAGCTGAGCTGCGTTTGTCACTTAATACTGTGGAATATATTAAGGCCTCATGGACATGACCTTGGTTTTGAGGACCCATTTATTTCAATGTGGCCGCAAAAGATGCAGACAGCATCGGCACGTCCGTTCCATTGGCATGAAAGAAAAACAAAAACATGTCCTATTCTTGTCCATTTTGCCGACAAGAATAGTCATTTCTACAGAGGGCAGGATGTGCAGAAAACACGTGGCTGGCATCCATGTTTTGTGGATCTGCAATTTAAAGGTTTAAAGTGGGCTATTCTATGCAGTGTGTAGCTCACTCATCCACGCGGTGCACCTGATCTTGAGTATTCTGTAGTTTCTTTGTGTAAGGGAAGTAAAGTACATAATGTAGAAACCCTTTTAACCACTCCCGGACCGCCGCACGCAGGATCGCGTTCTCGCGGCGGCCGGGCTCTTCTGATCCGACGCATCTAGGCGTCATCTCGCGAGACGCGAGATGACGAGAGCACGCGCCCGCACATGCGCAATGCGCGCCATCGGCGAGCTCGCATGTAGTTATACTACAGCCTGCCAGCGCCGATCGTGCGCTGGCAGGCTGTATATGGCAGAAAAAATCGCAGATCAGACGTTGTTCTGTGAACAGCGCCTGATCTGCTTGCTGCACGCTTCTCTGGTGGTCCCTTTGCTTGGGACCACCAGAGAAAAATATCAAAGTGCACCAATCACCACACAACCCCCTCCCCACCGCCCCCACCCACCCACCACCCCCACTGTCACTGATTAACCCCTGATCTCCCATGTCACCCCCTGATCACCCCCTGTCACCCCCTGTCACTGATCACCCCTGTAAGGCTCATTCAGATGTCCGCATGTGTTTTGCGGATCCACGGATCCGCAAATCCGCGGATCCGCAAAACACGGACACCAGCAATGTGCTTCCGCATTTTGCGGATCCGCACATTGCCAGAACTATATAGAAAATGCCTTTTCTTATCCGCAATTGCGGACAAGAATAGGACATGTTCTATACTTTTGCGGATCTCCAATTATGGATCCGCAATTATGGATCCGAGCGGGACAAAGTCTGTCCCCATAGAATTGAATGTATCCACAACTCTGTTCCGCAAAATTTTGCGGAACAGAATTATGGACGCTGAATGAGGCCTTAGGGTCCCTTAGCGATCGCAGCTTTATAGCTTTTCCCTCTTTTTTTTGCACATTTTTTAGAGATTTTTCATCCACATTGATCAATGTGAATGGAAAAATCTGTGCCGCTCATTTTTTTCTTTCAGCGCAGAGGCTGAACGGAAAAAATTCTCATTACCCGTATGGTCAATATAAGGAGAATCGCAAAACTCCTAATTCTGGCCATACGTGTAATGATTAGTGAGACCCCTAAAATGCCAGGGCAGTATAAATACCCCACATGTGACCCCATTTTAGAAAGAAGACACCCCAAGGTATTCTGTGAGGGGTATGGTGAGTTCATGTAAAATTTTATTTTTGTCACAAGTTAGTGGAATGTGAGACTGTAAAAAAAAAAAAAAAAAATACCATTTCCGCTAACTTGTGCCAAATTTTTTTTCTGTAAACTCGCCATGCCCCTCACGGAATACCTTGGGGTGTCTTCTTTCCACAATGGGGTCACTTGTGGGGTATTTATACTGCCCTGGCATTTTAGGGGTCCTAAAGCGTGAGAATCCAAATGCGTAAAAATGTCCTGTGAAATCCTAAAGGTACTTATTGGTTTTAGGGCCCTTTGCGCATCTTGGCTGCAAAAAGTGTCACTCATGTGGTATCGCCGTACTCAGGAGAAGTAGGGCAATGTGTTTGGGGTGTATTTTTACATATACCCATACTTTGTGTGAGAAATATCGCTGTAAACGACAACTTTTTAATTTTTTTATTCAAAGTTGTCAATTTACAGAGATATTTCTCTCACCCAGTATGGGTATATGTAAAAATACACCCCAAAACACATTGCCCTACTTGTCCTGAGTACGGCGATACCACATGAGTGACACTTTTTGCAGCCAAGATGCGCAAAGGGCCCTAAACCAATGAGTACCTTTTAGGAGGGCATTTTACGCATTTTTCTTCTCACGCTTTAGGGCCCTAAATGCCAGGACAGTATAAATACCCCACATGTGACCCCATTTTGGAAAGAAGACACCTCAAGGTATTCGCTGAGGGGCATAATGAGTCCATGAAAAATTAAACTTTTTGTCAAAAGTTAGCGGAAAGGGAGACTTTGTGAGAAAAACAATGAAAATCAATTTCCACTAACTTGTGCCAAAAAAATCTTCTATGAACTCACCATGCCCCTCACGGATTACCTTGGGGTGTCTTCTTTCCAAAATGGGGTCACATGTGGGGTATTTATACTGCCCTGGCATTTTAGGGGCCCTAAAGCGTGAGAAGAAAAATGCGTAAAAATGCCCTCCTAAAAGGTACTCATTGGAATTAGGGCCCTTTGCGCATCTTGGCTGCAAAAAGTGTCACACATGTGGTATCGCCGTACTCAGGAGAAGTAGGGCAATGTGTTTGGGGTGTATTTTACATATACCCATACTGGGTGAGAGAAATATCTCTGTAAATTGACAACTTTGAATAAAAAAATTTAAAAAGTTGTCGCTTACAGCGATATTTCTCACACAAAGTATGGGTATATGTAAAAATACACCCCAAAACACATTGCCCTACTTCTCCTGAGTACGGAGATACCACATGAGTGACACTTTTGCAGCCAAGATGCGCAAAGGGCCCTAAACCAATGAGTACCTTTAGGATTTCACAGGCCATTTTTATGCATTTGGATTCTCACACTTTAGGGGCCCCTAAAATGCCAGGTGAGTATAAATACCCACATGTGACCCCATTTTGGAAAGAAGACACCCCTAGGTATTCTGTGAGGGGCATGGTGAGTCCACAGAATTTTTATTTTTTGGCACAAGTCAGCGGAAATTGTTTTTTTGTTTTTTTAATTTTGTTTTTTACAAAGTCTCATATTCCACTAACTTGTGACAAAAATAAAATTTTACATGAACTCACCATACCCCTCACAGAATACCTTGGGGTGTCTTCTTTCCAAAATGGGGTCACATGTGGGGTATTTATACTGCCCTGGCATTTTAGGGGCCCCTAAAGCGTGAGAAGAAGTCTGGAATCCAAATGCGTAAAAATGCCCTGTGAAATCCTAAAGGTACTCATTGGTTTAGGGCCTTTGCATTCCAAGCTGCAAAAGTGGCACACATGTGGTATCGCCGTACTCAGGAGAAGTAGGCAATGTGTTTTGGGGTGTATTTTTATATATACCCATACTTTGTGTGAAAAATATCTCTGTAAACGACAACTTTTAAAAATTTTTATACAAAGTTGACAATTTACAGAGATATTTCTCTCACCAGCATGGGTGTATGTAAAATACACCCCAAAACACATTGCCCTACTTCTCCTGAGTACGGCGATACCACATGAGTGACACTTTTGCAGCCTGGGTGCAAAGGGGCCCAAATTCCAACGAGTACCTTTAGGTTTTACATGGCGGCTCACAATTTAGCTCCGCCTAAAATGCCAGAACAGTAAACACACCCCACAAATGACCCCATTTCGGAAAGTAGACACCCCAAGGTATTCACTGAGGGGCATAGTGAGTCCGTCTGAGATTTTTTTTTTTTGCCAGAAGTTATCAGAAATTGAAACTTTTTTTTTTTTTTTTTCTCAGAAAGTGTCATTTTCCGCTAACTTGTGAAAAAATGAAATGATACATGAACTCACCAAGCCCTCCGCGAATACTTTGGGGTGTCTTCTTTCTAAAATGGTGTCATTTGGGGGTATTTATACTATCCTGGCATTCTAGCACCTGAAGAAACATGACAGGTGCTCAGAAAGTCAGAGCTGCTTCAAAATGCCGAAATTCACTTTTTTGCACCATAGTTTGTAACGCTATAACTTTTACCCAAACCAATAAATATACACTTATTGGATTTTTTTATCAAAGACATGTAGAACAATAAATTTAGAGAAAATTTATATAGAAATGTAGTTTTTTTGAAAAATTTTACAACAGAAAGTGAAAAATGTCATTTTTTTGCAAAAATTTCGGTAATTTTTGATTAATAGCAAAAAAAGTAAAAATGTCAGCAGCAATGAAATACCACCAAATGAAAGCTCTATTAGTAAGAAGAAAAGGAGGTAAAATTCATTTGGGTGGTAAGTTGTATGACGGAGCAATAAACGGTGAAAGTAGTGTAGTGCGGAATTGTAAAAAGTGGCCTGGTCATTAAGGGTGTTTAAGCTAGGGGGGCTGATGTGGTTAACATATTTTAATGAAATATTTCACATACTATATAAATCACAGCAAAAATTGCAATATGTACAGAATAGTCAGTATATTTAATACACATTAAAAGTTACAAAAATTGAAAAAAAAAATTTGCGCAATTACCACCTCAGCCCCCCTAGTTTAAACATCCTTAATGACCAGGCCACTTTTTACAATTCTGCACTACACTACTTTCACCGTTTATTGCTCCGTCATACAACTTACCACCCAAATGAATTTTACCTCCTTTTCTTCTCACTAATAGAGCTTTCATTTGGTGGTATTTCATTGCTGCTGACATTTTTAGTTTTTTTGATATTTTACTTTTTTTGACGAAAGTTTTGCAAAAAAATGAAATTTTTCACTTTCTGTTGGAAAATTTGCCAAATAAAACTACATTTCTCTATAAATTTTTCTCTAAATTTATTGTTCTACATGTCTTTGATAAAAAAATACAATAAGTGTATATGTATTGGTTTGGGTAAAAGTTATAGTGTTTACAAACTTTGGTGCAAAAGAGTGAATTTCTGCACTTTGACTTTCTGAGCACCTGTCCTGTTTCCTGAGGTACTACAATGCCCAGACAGTAGAAACACCCCATAAATGACCCCATTTTGGAAAGTAGACACCCTAAGGTATTCACTGAGGGGCATAGTGAGTTCATGGAAATTTTTATTTTTTGTCACAAGTTAGCGGAAATTGATTTTATTTTATTTTTTTTTTCAAAAAAATTCATTTTCCGCTAACTTGTGACAAAAAATAAAAACTTCCATGAACTCACTATGCCCATCAGCGAATACCTTAGGGTGTCTACTTTCCGAAATGGGGTCACTTGTGGGGTATTTATACTGCCCTGGCATTTCAGGAGCCCCTAAAGTGTGAGAAGAAGTCTGGAATCCAAATGCGTAAAAATGCCCTGTGAAATCCTAAAGGTACTCATTAGATTTAGGGCCCCTTTGCGCATCTTGGCTGCGAAAAAGTGGCACACATGTGATATCACCGTACTCAGAAGAAATAGAGAAATGTGTTTTGGGGTGTATTTTTACATATACCCATACTGTGTGTGAAAAATATCTCTGTAAATGACAACTTTTTAATTTTTTTTTACAAAGTTGTCAATTTACAGAGATATTTCACTCACCCGAAATACACCCCAAAAGACATTGCCTTACTTCTTCTGAGTACGGCGATACCACATGTGTGCCACTTTTTTGCAGCCAAGATGCGCAAAGGGGCCCTAAAACCAATGAGTACCTTTAGGATTTCACAGGGCAATTTTACGCATTTGGATTCCAAACTACTTCTAACGCTTTAGGGGCCCCTAAAATGCCAGGACAGTAAAAATACCACACAAGTGACGCCATTCCGGAAAGTAGACCCCCTATGGTATTCGCTGATGGGCATAGTGAGTTCATGGAAGTTTTTATTTTTTGTCACAAGTTGGCGGAAATTACATTTCTTTTTTTTTTTTTTACAAAGTCTCATATTCCACTAACTTGTGACAAAAAATAAAATTTTACATGAACTCACCATACCCCTCATGGAATACCTTGGGGTGTCTACTTTCTAAAATGGGGTCACTTGTGTGGTATTTTTACTGCCCTGGCATTTTTGGGAGCCCCTAAAGCGTGAGAAGAAGTCTGAAATCCAAATGCGTAAAATTGCCCTAAAGGTACTAAATCCTAAAGGTACTCATTGGATTTAGGGCCCCTTTGCGCATCTTGGCTGCAAAAAAGAGGCACACATGTGATATCGCCGTACTCAGGATAAGTAGGGCAATGTGTTTTGGGGTGTATTTTTACATATACCCATACTGTGTGTGAAAAATATCTCTGTAAATGACAACTTTTTCCATTTTTTTATACAAAGTTTTCAATTTACAGAGATATTTCTCTCACCCAGCATGGGTATATGTAAAAATACACCCCAAAACACATTGCCCCACTTCTCCTGAGTATGGCGATACCACATGTGTGCCACTTTTTTGCAGCTAAGATGCGCAAAGGGGCCCTAATTCCAATGAGTACCTTTTAGGATGGCATTTTTACGCATTTTTCTTCTCACGCTTTAGGGCCCCTATAATGCCAGGGCAGTAAAAATACCCCAAATGTGACCCCATTTTAGAAAGAAGACACCCAAAGGTATTCTATGAGGGGTATGGCGAGTTCATAGAAGATTTTTTTTTTTTTTGGCACAAGTTAGCGGAATTTGATTTTTTTTGTTTTTTCTCACAAAGTCTCCCTTTCCGCTAACTTGTGACAAAAAATTCAATCTTTCATGGACTCAATATGCCCCTCAGCGAATACGTTGGGGTGTCTTCTTTCCAAAATGGGGTCACATGTGAGGTTTTTGTACTGTTCTGGCATTTGGGGGTCTCCGCAATCATTACATGTATGGCCAGCATTAGGAGTTTTTGCTATTCTCCTTATATTGAGCATACGGGTAATGAGATTTTTTTTCCGTTCAGCCCCTGGGCTGAAAGAAAAAATGAATGACTCAGATTTCTTCATTCGCATCGATCGATGTGGATCAAAAAATCTCTGCCAAAAAATATGCAAGAAAAAAAAGAGGGGCCTGGCGATTGCAAGGACATAGGGGCTCCGCCCAAACATCCATAACCACTTCAGCTCCTATGTCCTGGCAAATGTAATTTCTCCATTCACATCGATCAATCGATCGTTGTGGAGGAAGACATCTTTGCAAGATTTTTGATACAAAGTGTTTGCCAAAGCATATGAACTCCAGCACCTCTCCTCAGCTCATATGCCTGGGCAAACGTACCTGTACTGCAGAGGAGAAATCGACTTCACGTGTCTTCTGACAGCAGCGCAATGCTTCTCTCAGAATGCACATCAGTGCTGCAGCGTTTTCGTCGGTTGGTCCGTTGGTCTACCTGGAAAATAAAGGGTGGTTAGGGGAAAAAAAAAAAAAAGAAGAAAAAACAGGCAGCAAGCTCATAAACTTGAACTTTACAAACTTTATAAAACCTGAACATAAAACGTTTTTTATAAAACCTGAACATCAAAACTTTTAAAACCTGAACTAACTCAAGATTTCTTTTTCTTGCTACCTGTTTAATTTTTTACCATTTCACTCTTTATTTTCCTAGCAGCAAACTCTCCTTTCCCATGGGACATTATGCACTTTATCCCAAGTGAAAGGAGACGTTTCTACCGTTTCACATTCCTGCTGTAGCACACCAGCACCCCTATGTGTTAGGGTCTCTCAAAACCTAGTATCCTGAGAGACCCTAGAGCCTGATTGTAAAAATTACCTGTGTTGTGCTGTCCCTCTGTCCCTAAGTGTACCTGAGTGTGGTACTTCTGGAAACACTCCCCTAGGCATAGGGCAGGGTGGTCAGGACAGTCAGAACAGAAATAACGGGTGTCACGCCTTATTCCACTCCTGCTACAGACACAACATCTTTTTCGGGGTGGCGGTTGGGTTGAGGTACCAGCAACGGCATTGGGGAAATGTCGCTCGTGTAGACGGCTCACTACACTGGGGTTTGGGGCCACGGAACCTCCTGGATACAGGAGGTTCTTGATGATCTCTTCCTGAAATTTGAGGAAGGATCCTCTTCTCCCAGCCTTACTGTAGAGAACATAACTATTATACATAGCCAATTGAAATAAATATACAGACACCTTCTTATACCAGCGTCTGGTGCAGCGAGAAATCAAATACGGGGCCAACATCTGGTCATTGAAGTCCACCCCTCCCATGTGGAGGTTATAGTCATGGACTGAGAGGGGCTTTTCAACGACACTGGTTGCCCGTTCAATTTGTATTGTTGTGTCTGCGTGAATGGAGGAGAGCATGTAAACGACATGCTTGTCTCTCCATTTCACCGCGAGAAGTTCTTGGTTACACAAGGCAGCCCTCTCCCCCCTTGCAAGACGGGTGGTAACGAGCCGTTGGGAGAAGCCCCGGCGACTAGGTCGCACGGTGCCACAGCAGCCAATCTGTTCTAGGAACAAATGCCTGAAGAGGGACACACTTCTGTAGAAATTGTCCACATAAAGATGGTACCCCTTGCCGAATAAGGGTGACACCAAGTCCCAGACTATCTTCCCACTGCTCCCCAGGTAGTCAGGGCAACCGACCGGCTCCAGGGTCTGATCTTTTCCTTCATAGATCTGAAATTTGTGTGTATAGCCTGTGGCCCTTTCACAGAGCTTATACAATTTGACCCCATACCGGGCGCGCTTGCTTGGGATGTACTGTTTGAAGCCAAGGCGCCCGGTAAAATGTATCAGGGACTCGTCTACGCAGATGTTTTGTTCAGGGGTATGCAAATCTGCAAATTTCAGGTTGAAGTGGTCTATGAGGGGCCGAATTTTGTGGAGCTGGTCAAAAGCTGGGCGGCCTCTGGGACGGGAGGTGGTGTTGTCGCTAAAGTGCAGGAAACGCAGGATGGTCTCAAATCGTGTCCTGGACATGGCAGCAGAGTACATGGGCATGTGATGAATTGGGTTCGTGGACCAATATGACCGCAATTCATGTTTTTTTGTCAGGCCCATGTTGAGGAGAAGGCCCAGAAAAGTTTTACATTCAGAAACTTGGACTGGTTTCCACCGGAAAGGCTGGGCATAGAAGCTTTCCGGGTTGGCGTTTATAAATTGAGTGGCATACCGATTTGTTTCTGCCACGACTGGGTCAAAGAGCTCCGCAGTGAAGAACAGCTCAAAAAACCCCAGTGCCGATCCGATCTGAGCTGTCTCCACCCGAACTCCTGACTGGGTGGTGAAAGGGGGAACTAATGGTGCGGCTGAAGATGGGGGCTGCCAATCAGGGTTTTACAGCACCTCAGGAATTCTTGGGGCTCTACGGGCCTGTCTGCGCGGTGGCTGCGACGGGGGAACTACTGCACGTGCCACCGTACCAGCTTCAACTGCCCTTCTGGTGCTCGCCACTTCACCATGTTGTACGGCAGTGCTGGTAGTAGGTCCAGAATGGTCTGCGCTGCTGGTGTATGCCTCACCACGTAATCCGGCAGCGCCAGCCCCACTCTGCTGCCCTTGAAACGGATCCTGCGCTACCTGTGGTCTAGCGACATGGGGCCGGGTACGCCTGGTGGTATCAGGGACCTCAACCTCCTCGTCCGAACTTTGGGTCAGACTGCCACTGCTTTCTACAAGTTCATATTCTGACCCACTAGATTCGTCAGATGAGGGTTCCCGTTCCTTATCCGACTGGGTCAGAATCCTGTAGGCCTCTTCAGGAGAATACCCCTTATTTGACATTTGGACGACTAAATTTAGGGGGTATTCCCTGAGACTACCCAAGAAAAAAAGCAAGACTGTCTTACAAATGGGAGGGTAGCGAAGTACAGAAGCCGCTGTGATTGCTAAAAAATATAAAAACTGATTTTTTTATCGCCGCAGCGCTTGTGAAGTGATGGTGCAGTGATTACAAAAAAAAATAATTTTTGTCACTGCGGCGGGGCGGGCGTGGCTTATCTCACGTGTTGGCGACCGATCAGGCCTGATCGGGCAAACACTGCGTTTTGGGTGGTGGGCGAGCTAAAGTGACAGTAATACTATTATAGATCTGACTGTGATCAGTTCTGATCACTTACAGATACTATAAAAGTACAAATGCTGACTAGTGCTAAGCTAATCAGCGAATCAGTGACTGCGGTGCGGTGGGCTGAGCACTAACGCTAACTACATACCAAAAGGGCCTAATCTAAATGTAAACCTTACAGTCAATACTAGTGAAAAAAAAAAGTGACAGTTTACACTGATCACTTTTTTCCCTTTCACTAGTGATTGACAGGTGATTGAAAGGAGTGATCAAGGGGTTAATTGGGGTGATGGGGGGTGATCAGGGCCTATGTGAAGTGTGCTTGGTGTACTTACAGTAGAGGTGTGCTCTCTCCTGGGTCCAACTGACAAAAAGGACCCAGGAGAGTGCACAGAAGCCATTTAATGCATTATATTTATAAATATAATATGGCTTGTGATTCGTTTTTTTGAACATCACCAGCCTGCCAGCGCCGATCATTGGCTGGCAGGCTGGTGATGAACTTCTCCTGAGCAGCTTCTCAGGCGCACAGATCGCGTCATCTCGCCTCTCGCCTCAGAAGAACCGCCGAGGTCATGCGATCCTGCGTGCGGCGGTCTTAAAGTGGTTAAAGGGGTTGGCCGGTTTCCTATTGATGACCTCTCCTCAGGATGTGGACCCAGTTTTTGGGGTGTGGACCGTCGGAAGCGGATCATAGACCAGGACCACATTCAAGTGAATGGGTACGCGTATGCATACAACAGGCACATGGTCGGTGCCTGTGCATTGCGGACCGCATTTTATGGTCTGCAGCATGGCCACAGGTCAACAACGGCCGTGTTCATGAGGCCATACTTTATGTTTTTAAAATCTTTTTCTTTATGCACATGTTTGTGTGTCTAATTTTTAAACAATTGCATACATGTACAATTAGAGATGTGCGAAGTTTAATTAATCACAAATGGCTATAAATCAGGTATATCAAGGCCAATCTGCCTTAGGCCTCTTTCACACGGGCGTCACGTTTGACGCCCAGATTGGATGCGGGTGCGTTGCGGGAATATGCGTGATTTTTCAGCGCATGTGCAAACTTTTGTAATGCGTTTTGCACGTACGTTGGAAAAATCGGCATGTTTGGTACCCAGACCCGAAGTTGGACTTCATCACTGAAGTCCGGTTTTGGGTTTACTATTCTGGAGATTTTATTATTTTCCCTTATAACATGGTTATAAGGGAAAATAATAGCATTCTTAATAAAGAATGCTTTGTAGAATGTTGATTAAGGGGTTAAAAATAAAAAACTTAACTTACCTTAGCCACTTGATCGCATAGTTGGCGATCTCTCTTCTCTCTTCAAGCATTAGCTGTAGTCTAAAGGATCTGTGATGACGTCACATCACATGGTCCAATCACATGGTCCGTGATGGTTATAAGGGAAAATAATGAAGATCGGGTCCCGTCTCTTAGCAACCATGCGGGAAAATCGCACTGCATCCGCACTTGCTTGCGGATGCTTGCGATTTTCCCACAGCCCCATTCACTTCTATGGGGCCTGTGTTGCGCGAAAAACGCAGAAACTGGAGCATGCTGCGATTTTCACCGCTCATGTGCACAGCCCCATAGAAATGATTGGGTCCGGATTCAGTGCGGGTGCAATGCGTCCACCTCACGCATTGCACCTGCACGGAAATCACGCCCGTGTGAAAGGGGCCTTAGGGTATGGCCACACGAAGCGGCTGTGCTGCAGGCGGCCATGCTGCAGTGCAGAACCACGCAGCCAATTAGCCTGCAGCTTCATTTCACTTAATAGTGAAGACCATACTGTATAGTCCTTTATCATTGTTAATGTCCGCGCTGCACCTTTATGCTCATTTAAACAGGGTCTGTTGCTGATATGAGGTTTGGCTGGTAAGGTGGGGGCACAATATGTATATTATTGCTGTTCTGGGCTGCAATCTCCTGCAGGTTATTTGACAGTAAACACAGAATATTAATCATCAGTTCTGGCATACCCACGTCTCCAAACACAAACAGTCTCCTGCCCTACATGTGGGATCCCTTCTTCTGCCATCTGCTATTCCTCCTTTTCCATATCATCTAATATCGATGAGAAGATGTTATCAGAAACATCAAGCTCCTTCTCTCTCTGCATCTTGCTGACTTTTGTAGGACATGGAGACTTTGAAGGATGATTTGGAACATGTAAAGCCAGTAAAAGATGAGGAAGGTAGCCAATAAGACCTGGCCCCCCTAAGGCACCCCCCACCACACACATTTTATTGGTATTGAATTACATATCTTACTTTATGGCTGATGTAGGAATAAGTAAACATAGGAATAAATAAAATAAAACTGACACAGAATAAGGCTACATGCACACGACCGTTGCCTGCCTCCGCGTCCGCTCCTCCTTGAAATTTTGCGTCCGTCAAAAAAAACGGATGACGGACCTTTTTTTTTGACGGACCGTTTTTTTTGACGGATCCATTGTAAAAATGCCTATCCTTGTCCGCAAACGTGGAAAAAATAGGACATGCACTATTTTTTTGACGGAATGAAAACACGGATCACGGATGCGGAACACAAACGGTTGACCATCCGCATTTTTTGACGGACCCATTGAAAAAAATGGGGAAGCATCCAATCCGTGAAAAAAAACGGAACGGACGCGGAAACAAACAACGGTCGTGTGCATGGGGCCTAAGTCTCCTTGCAGTCTGCCTGCAGTCTCCCTGCACTTACCCTCTCCAATATTCTTCTATTAATTGTTTTCAGCAACACTGTTCCTAGCACATGAGTGCTTGCCACATCTCTCCCTATGTTAAGTTCACAAGACAATGGAGGAGACCGCGCAGGATGAGGGTTTTATTGGGCTGTGACATCACAGGAGATGGCTATCTGTGTATTGGCTGGCTGCACGGCATTATAGGTGATCTTGTGCTCCTCTACACTAAGTTTAACTTTCTAACACCTGCAGCTGCCATTTTGGGAGTCATTTTTCAAGACTTCGGACCAAATTTCATTTCGGATGTTTGGGTTCGCTCAACACTATGTACAATCATAACAATTCAGAATTTAAAAAAATGAAACTGTTTTTTTTTGTATTTATTTAAATTTAAAACATGAAAAACTGTATTTCTGTGCTAACTTACTTGTGATGAGACTAGAGATGAGCGAATTTCAAGTTATGAAATTCGTTCACGCTTTGTTAGGAGGTAAAAGCAGAATTGCGTTATGGATTCCATTACCACAGACCATAACGCATTTCTAGGATAAAATGCATAACGGAATGCTTTTAGACGGAACTCTAAAGGCATTCAGTTAGAGGGATTCCGTTATTTATTCCATCATAATAGATGTCTATGGCCTGCATAACGGGTCCATCCCATTTCCGTTATGCAGGAGAGGACTCCCCTGCATAACGGAAACAGGACGGATCCGTTTTGCAGCCCATAGACTTCTATTATGACAGAATGAATAATGGAATGCCTCTAGAGTCATTCCGTTGTGCATTCCGTCATAGAATTGCGTTATGGTCCGTGGTAATGGAATAACGCAATTCTGCATTTACCTCCAAACGAAGTGTGAACAAATTTCAAAATATGAAATTCGCTCATCTCTAGATGAGACCTCCTAAGAACTCATTATGTTTATTTGTGACATTCAATCTTCTTTTTCAAAACAAGCAGACACAGAAATGCCAGACAAGCTTCAATACCTTTCACAGTCTAACACCCTGGCACATCATCCAGTTTGTTTGTAATGTGCCTTAAAAAGGACATTTATAGAGGCAAGTGGAAAACATGGTGTGCATCTCTGCATCCCAATTATGTTCCAGGAAATATGAAATATGAAAGCATTTCTTTACAAATGCATTAGAAAGGACAATTTACAAAGTTTTGCTAGAGGGAAATGTGGGAGCAATTGCCAATACTTATCATATTATAGTTTTTAAGTACTACTACGTAGACAGTTATTGTCAGTTCTATTTACACCTGGTTTCAATTTTATGGGTTAATAAAGTGCCGAGATAAACTGCCTTGATTTCCAAGACACAGTTGGCACTAAGGTCATTACCATTCAGTACCATCCAACTCAGTATTCTTTCCTTTATATCTATATACACTTTGATGGACTTTTAGATGGTTTTAGACTCACACACAGATGCTGGCCACTAAGTATATTGCTTCTGAGTTCACTGAAGCAAAATATTGGATCACTGCTGAAAGGAAGTGTTAATTACAGTGACTCAGATGGTTTATATGTTTTTTCATTACTGCATATGCATGGGGTATATTAGCCATTGCTCACAAAGCTCTAAAAGTGCACACAACACGTAAAGCGGAAATAATCTTTAGCTACTATACCAATGAAAACAAATAAAAGCATACTATTACCCTGTAATATATTTTTGACAGTGCCAAATTCATGTTAACTCATGGCACACATTGTGTTTTTCCATGTTTCGGTTGCTTTACAGAAAAGTTGTTTTTTATATTGGCAAGAAGATTTATTTCATGAGCTAAAGAAAGGTAAGAGTGTTTGAAGTCGAGGAGAGTGAAGAATGTTGGGGCTATTAGAATGTAAGTTCCCAGATTTTTTCCTATAGATCGTAGTTAACATTCATTGTGTATAAAAATGTTTGCTGCCATCCAATGAGGAGTGTATGTAGAAAGGCCCAGTTGTAACCATTCCATTCACTGCAGTAACCAGTGTGTGCGTCTTTGGAGGCTAAAACATCATGCATGATTGTGGCTTTGTGCAAATTTGCACGAATGTGTTGGATGCAGGCATTCTCATTAGGCCATTACCATTACAGTAAAACTAGATGCTGTGTAGCAAGGGAGCATCACAACATCTTGTATCCATCTGATTGACCAGCTCTTTGAATATGGGACTGATGATTGTTTACATCAGCATATGATGGAAAAATCCTGTATGTTTTTGACAAGGCAGCTGGGTTGTCAGACATATTGTAGTCAAGAAGAGTGAAAACTAGTATGCAGTTAGCTTCATTTGCAGCACTGAACATGTGCCTAATGTATACTGCTGTTTGCCTCTCAAGAGATAGATTAGATAAATGCTTATCTTCAGAGCTTGTGCTAAATGGCAATCGTACCTATTACCAGATGGTAGAACTGCTGAGATTGATGGCTATTGGTTAAAACATTATCAGGAAAACTTGAAAAATTCAATACCGTTTAAAATAGAACTTATATTTATTCTTACATACAGTATGTATATCTGTAGAGTATACTCTTTATACTAATGGGTGGAGTACAAATATACAGGTTCATTTACCTATTTAGAAGTACAGGAAGTAATACTATTAGGGTGCTTTCACACTTGCGTTTCTAAGTTCCGGCATGCATTTCCGTAGCCGGAATTTTATGCCGATCCATCGAAACGCGTTGAAACGTGTTGAAAAACACACCGGATTCATCTTTCCGGCGTTGACACGGAATGCCGGATCCGGCGTTCAGTATGCATAAGTTTGCATACGCATACGACGCATACGTCGTACGGATCAGTTGAAACAGTGGATCCGTCGTTTCCGTTTTCATCCAGAAAGACGAATCCATTGTATAAAAATAGACAAAACATCATAATTTTTCAATCAATTATGCAAATTTTACATGGGACATAAAAAGGCAAAGAAAGGTCACTTACCATCAGATCCTGCTTCTGAACATTTGGAAGATGATGCTGGACTACATCCACTTCGGATTTCAAGCTTTGACCCTTGTTTCACGGTGGAGAAGACGCCTCAGAGCCAAACGTCGCCGTGAGCGTCGATATTGGATGCATCCTCTGACGTCTTCTAGAGAAACCGAGGGAACTTTTGAAGTTCTGTACATGGAATTGCGGAACTATCCTGAAAAATTCTACAATTACTTCAGGATGACCACTGAAAGCTTTGATACCATTTTACACCGGCTATCCCCAAGAATAGTAAGAAGGGACACAACCTTCCGGTGCAGTGTATCGCCAGCAGAACGGTTAATGGTGACCATAAGGTAAATTCAATTTATTATTTTTTTTAGATTGTCATTTTTTCTTTTTTTTCTTTTTTTTTGCTAAAACCTGACATTTGGGACACATGTAAATTTGAAATAGGTATTGTATTTATCTTCTACTGATAATTGGGCGTTTTTGGTGCAAGAATGCTTTTGTAGAGGTTACTCAACATGCGGCCCTCCATCTGTTGTTAAAGTAAAAACCCCGCCATGCCCTGCGGTAGGATGATTGTTGTAAGCTGTGAGGGAATGATGGGAGTTGCAGTTATGAAACAGTTGGAATGCCGCAGGTTGAGCATGGCTGATCTGAGAAAGAGTATTTCATGTTCTATTCTTTATTACTTTTTTTATTTAATACCTCTATCTCTGGGTATTGTGTCGACCTGGGCGCCCCCTGGACTACTGTTATAGCTATTCTTGACTAATACAACAAATATCGATTTATTTTTTATTTTTTTTAACTAAAGGTTTGCATTAATTTTTTCTCAATAGATATGGCAAAAGAGAGGTTTAAAGTGCTTTGAGTAATAGTGTATGTACTTACAGTCTTTTTTTTAAATTTATTTAGTTTGGATTAAAAAAAAAAGCCACCAAAATATATTTTACATTTTCGCCAAACATACATGGCTAGTTTTATATCTACATTTTAAGAATATGAAGAAATATTTATTTAAATAAAATTATTTTTTATCTTCCACTAGGTTTCTGGCCACCGGAGAGAGCTATAGTTCACTTCATTATCAGTTCCGTCTGGGCATCTCAACTATCTCGATGATCGTCCGGGACACATGCAATGCTATTTGGGCAGAACCGCATGAAGAATTTATTCCGCACCCTAAAAGTGGCTAGAAATTGAGGAAAAATTCAGAGAGTTGTGTCAATTTCCACACTGCATTGGAGCGGTTGATGGGAAGCATGTCTGCATTCTAAAGCCTCAAAGAAGTTGATCTGAGTTCTACAATTACAAAAATTATTTCTCTATAGTACTGATGGCAATTGCGGATGCACAGTATCGTTTCGTAGCTTCGGACGCACTAACAATTCGATGGCATATTAGAGTAGAACTCTTCTATGGGCCGAAGCATCTATAATCAAAATTTTGATTTTACACCACCAGAACCGCTTCCTGGAACAGATGCACCTCCCCTGCCATATGTATTGGTGGCAGATGAGTCATTTAAAATGTCTGGCAATCTATTAAAACCATAAGCTAGCCATGGACCAGACATTACTAAACGCACTTTTAATTATCGTCTAACCAGGGCAAGAAGGATGGTGGAGTGTACGTTTGGCCTATTGGTTGACAAGTGGCGCATTTTCACACCATCCATCAATCTCAAAGTGGAGGCGGTGGATGAAGTTGTCAAGGCTGCAGTTGTCCTGCACAACTTTCTGCGTAGTAAGGAACCACTAATAATGGAACCAATCCCGGAGGACAGCCAGATGGCAAGCATAACAACTTTTGGCCCCAGTGTAGCGGTAGCCAGCATGCGAGACTGTTTTGCTAACTATTTCCGCTCTGATGCCGGGAGGGTGGATTGGCACTATGTTTAAATATGTATCATGTGCAAGCAAACTTATGAGCTTCATTTTTTTCACCTGTTTATATTGCTGTTTGATTATATGTATTGTAAAAATTCCTTTTTTGAAGTTTACAAAAAAAAAAATTATAACTTAATGTGACTTGTTTATTGCTACATGTAGGGATGCCAAAATAAATAAATCTTTACAAACTCTCACAGCGCTGTAGGAGTGACAAAATGTTGTGTGGCTCCCCAAGCGCTGTCATAGTTTATCAGGCCTTGGATGTACACTCTGCTTCCTCCACAACTTTGACTGCGCAGGAGAAGCAACACATATCTTGGTCACTCCAACTGGCCCAGTCAAAGTTTGTCAAGCAGCGCATGAGGAGCAACACATACATTAGTCGCTCCAATTAGCGCTGTGATTTGATAAGATATTCAACACCATAAATTTTCAAAAAACATGTTTTATTAACAAATAAATAAAATTAACAATCTTAACAATAAAAGATGTAATAAATATAACAAAAAAAAAAAAAAAAGGTCCCTGTAACGGGGACTGGGAGAGAAGAAGTGTTGTGGGGTGGAGGGCAGTTCATGGCGGGGTCTCCCTCTGTCCTGTTCTGCCAGGGTGGAAATAAATTGCTGTGATGCGGGAAGTGAGACAGAGGGAGTGTTTAAACGGGATTGGGGAGCGGTAGAAGGAGTTTGCCGAGCTAGAGATGAAGGAGTGCTGAAAGAAGTAGGTGGGAAATAATTGGGAGGAGAGGGAGAAAAGTGGTGATCGTAGAGCTCGGGGGTTTTGGATGGGGGATGAGGAGGCTGGGATGGGGGATGAGGAGGCTGGGATGGTGGAGGAGGAGGAGGTGGTCGGAAGCAAGTTGGGATAATACTTGATAATTGAACTTTTTTTTTAAATTCAAACAGTACATAGATGCTGCACATACATTTTATTAATGTACAGTGAAGTATCTATGGCCAGTGACCAATTTTATTTTGGTCAAATATAAATTAAGAAGTATAATCTATGCTTTGCTCACCTCTAAACAAAAAATACCATGTGTCTGCCCCAAGCATAGTGCCAGATGACAGTATGCCTGGGCCAGACACATACATAGGTGAACCAATACATAATGTGTGTGTATCTAATATCTTACCTTCGCAGTTATAGGGTTCTGCGTAGGAATACACCCGCGGCTAAGGCGCCCGCATGGAGCAGGAGCGGGCGCCTTAGCCGCGGGTGTCTGTAAGGTTCCTGTAGCAGACACCCGCGGCTAATGACTGCGACCGGCAGCGATGCCGATCGCGGACATTTAACCCCTCAGATGCCGTGGTCAATCCTGACCACGGCATCTGAGTGCGCACAAACCGAAAGTTTTACTTTCTGCTTGCGCTCCGGCTCCCCGTGTGGCGATCGGAGGAGCCGGAGCATACCTATAGTAGCCTGGGTCTCTATGAATGAAACCCAGGCTGCTGTATATTATTTCCTATGGAGCCTTGCCTGTAATAGGCTTCATAGGAAAGATGCGATTTTTTTTCATATATTCCAATGCTATTGCATTGGAATGTATGAAAATCGCAATCAGATGATTGTAAGTTATAGTTCCCTATAGGAACTATATAAAAAAGTGTAAAAAAAAAAAAAGTTAAAAAAATAAATAAAATAAAAAACATAAGTTCAAATCACCCCCCTTTTGCTAAAATAAAAATTTAAAAACTAAAACAATTTAAAAAATACACATCATGGGTGTCGCAATGTGCGAAAACGCCCATAGTATAAAAATATAAAAAAATATTCCCCATACGTCAAACAGCAAAACGGAAAAAAGGGTCCAAATGGCGGATTGGCCATTTTTGGTCGCTTCATTTTCCACAAAAAATTACATAAAAGGTGATCAAAAAGTCATACACACCCCAAAAAAGTTATAGGGGTCAAAACATGGTGACAAAAAAGTAAAACTGATTTTTTTCCCACTTTTGAATTTTATTTTCACTATCAAAACGCAAGAAAACCTATACATATAGGGTATCGCCGGATTTGTACTGACCTGTAGAGTAAAATTAACTGGTCAGTTTTATTGCACATCGAACGTCGGAATTTAAAAAGCCGCAAAACTGTGGTGGGATTGCTTTCTTTTTGCAATTTCACCCTATTTGGAATTTTTTCCCCGCTTCCGACTACATCTTATGCAATATTAAATGGTGGCGTTGGAAAGTACAACTTGTCCTGCAAAAAACAAGCCCTGATATGGCTATTTGAACCGAAAGATAAAAAAGCTATGGCTATGGGAACGCAGGGAGCGCAAAACGAAAACTCAAAAAGAAAAAACCTCCGGTCCTTAAAGAGTTAAACAAACTTGATTTATTGGCATCATAAATGGTTTACTATTTGTTTGAGTGCCACAACAACAATTATAAACAATTTTTTGTAAACTATTGGTGACATAGACCGTGTTCAAACAGACAGAAAACCACTGTAAAAGGGGTATACCGATCTTAGAAAATGGGGGCATATCGGTAGCAAAATGTCCCAATTGTCTAACGTTCAGACACCTCTAATACGTTCGAAAAACATATATGCAAAATACTAATTAAATTTTATATACTTACAGCAATCTTCCCATTGCGTTTCATTGAGGTCGTCCCAATTTCGTGCGATTGACGTGCATATTTCTAACCAGAGGCGCCGGGTAGCGTGGTGGTCGGCATGGCGGAGGTCTGTGGCGTCCCAAAGTGGTGTTCTCTCCTCCACCATGTGGATGAGGAGGTCGTTATCTATCCAGAAGCCTGTGACGGCCTCCTCATCCGATCTGGTGGAGGGCCTGGAACCCTAAAATAAAATTAAAAAATGTTATTTCTTAAAAAACATAAAATAATGTTATAAACAATTTTTTAAATCAAGCATATTTTAAATACTCACACGTCCACGACCGCCGCATGCTCCCCGACGTCCTCTGGTTGCGGGTTGACGACCTCTTACTGTGGCAACGGGAGGAGCTGACTGCAATACACAAATATACAATATTGAAATAAATTCTAGGAGAAAAGTATGCAAGAGAAAAGGAGAATATGCAATATATTTACCGCTTGCTGGCCTCCGCCACCGACTTCCTCCTCTCCTGATGCTCCTTGGTCTCCTCCGAAGATGGATGGAAAAGTACATATAAAAAATAATTTAACTAATGCCACAAAATTACAATTGGTTCGGCGTCAAAAATTTACATACCCTGTCATATCGCGGATGTCGCCTAGGAGGAGATGTCCCGGCCTCACTTGAAAAAGAAGTGCCTGTGGAAACAAAAAGATAAAAACAATATATTTGAACATTCATTTATTAATAAATAAAACTGCCCAAAAAAAACTTACTGGACATTCTATCTGTTGCCGGGCTGGCAAACATGGCTTGCTTCAGGCAGGCTCAGGCTGGCGGATGGTCTGTCTAGGGGGCAGGCTTTTTTTTTTTTAAAGCAGGCTGCTTTCTGGTGTGGCAGGCAGCCTGTTTTCCTTTTTTGGTCTACATAGATAAAAAAATATATAAATTGTATTTAATACTTTTATGATAAAACTACTACTCCCATCATGCGCTCACCCCACCAGCAGGCCCCAAGCCAAAGTACACAGGGCCTGCAGGTGGGGATAGCGCATGGTGGATGCTGGGAGTAGTAGTCCTGGGTACTGCTGCTCTCAGCATCCACCATGCGCTCACCCCTCCAGCAGGCCCCAAGCACATACATGGGAGCTGCTTATCATATATTCCTTGAATTCAACAACAACAACAAAATTAAATTTTGACTCACCAGCTAGAGGCTGGCTGGAAGGAAGGCTTTCTCTTGACGGGGACAGGCAGGTCCAATTTTTTATTTTAAGAAAGGTATTTTTCTTTTTTTATTTGATTAAAAAAAAATATATTAGTATTAAAGACTTTAAAATATAGGAGTGCTACTCCCAGCATTCACCTTGCGCTCAGCCGACCTGCAGGCCCCATGCCAAGGTACACAGGCCTGCCAGTGGGCTAAGCGCATGGTGGATGCTGGGAGTAGCAGTACCCAGGACTGCTACTCTCCCCACCTGCAGGCCCCATGCCAAGGTACACAGGGCCTGCAAGTGGGCTGAGCGCATGGTGGATGCTGGGAGTAGCAGTAGCCAGGACTACTACTCCCAGCATCCAATATACAGCTCCCATGTATAAGTACATGGGAGCTGCTTATTATTTTTTCCTTTAATTTATAGAAAAAAAAAAACTTTATACTCACCAGCTACTTCCTTCCTCGGTGGATCCAGGCCAAAAGTGAAAGAGGAAGTAACTTTTGCAGCTTCCCCTATATCCTGACGCAGCAAAAAAACGCAACGCCGGATGCGGCATTGCGTCGAAACAACGCATCTATTTGAGATGGTTTCGGATTAATGCATTTCAATGGATCCGTCGTTCCGGAAAATCTTCTGCATGCTGCGGTTTTGTCAACATCCAAGAAGCTTTCGCATACTGAACGGAAGACATCCTGATGCACCCTGAACGGATTTCTCTCCATTCAGAATGCATGGGGATAATCCTGATCAGTTTTTTTCCGGCATAGAGACCCGACAACGGATCTCTACGCCGGAAAGTAAAAACGCTAGTGTGAAAGCAGATGAGTGAATTAAGGCTGACGAAGTGGAATTCAATCCGAATTTCAGGATAAATTAAATTTGCACCAAATGCAAATTTCCTCGCGATCTGTGGTAACGAATCAAATTTTTCCTAAAGCCCTGTTCAGGGAGAGACGTGTTTGCAGGCGCTAGGGACAGTGATAGAAAAAACTGAATTGTGCTAAAAAAAAAAAAAACGATTTACAACTGCAGGGAAAGATTATTCAAGGTATAGGGAAAGCATAGGGAGGAATCATTCCACCAGCATTTGTGTTGAACATGGTTCAGTCGGGGAGGTGACAGCCTGGGTAATAGGAACAGTCCTATTACACCTTGCTGCACTGATTGGGGATCCAAATTGCCATTATACAGCTCTTATATGATCTACAGCATTTTTTGGCTTCTATTAGTGGGAAAAAAGGGCTTATTATTAGAGTTTAGTGAACACCTGGATGTTCGGGTTCGAGAAGTTCGGCTGAACTTCCCGAAAATGTTCAGGTTCGGGATCCAAAGTCGACCCGAACTTTACCCCGAACCCGAACCCCATTGAAGTCAATGGGGACCCGAACTTTTGGACACTAAAAAGGCTGTAAAATAGCCCTGGAAAGGGCTTGAGGGCTGCAAAATGTAGGTAAATCCCATGCAAACAAATGTGGATAGTGAAATGAATTAAAATAAAATAAATAAAAATTAACCAATATCAATTGGAGAGAGGTCTCATAGCAGAGAATCAGGCTTCATGTCACCCACCATTAGAACAGGCCACTTTACGATATTTAGTCCTCTGGCACCCAGACGGAGGAGAGGTTCATTCAACTTTTGGTTGCCCCGCAATATAATGGTAAAATTAAAAAAAGAGGATTGAATGAAGAAGTGTCCTGGAGTCCAAGAATATATGGTTAAGGGGAGGTAGTTAAACATTTCTAATCTGCACAAGGGATGGACAGGTCCATTGGCTGTTGACATGTCCATTGGCCCTTACTAGATGTTTTCCTCATTGTTACTGTTCACCACAATAAACCATCAAAAAATGTGGTGATAAGAAAGCAGGATGTGCTCATACCCATATGCAGTTGTGCATTTCTATAGGGGAGCACATCCTGCACTTGTAGTCCGTTGCTAATGGCAATCACCAGCAAAAAATGCATACAATGGATGATGCCAGCAACGGACTACAAGTACCACAATGGACATCCTACATAAGATGAAATTTATGTGGATGTGGCAAGAATTCAGAACAAACACAGAACCAGAGATAGGTGCACACTGCCGTCACACTAAACCCTCACACTGATGTTAAAAATTGAGAGGTTAGTTCGACATATCCTACTAGGAGGACATGTCTTAAGACTGTTCACCACAATAGGAAAAAAATTATTTGGCCCAATGTATTGAATATAAATTCAGGCCTTTTTTTTTTATAGGCACCTAACACTATCTGGCTATCTATTTATGTACCGTATCACACTAATCCAGGCACAGCAGTAACCACATATTTAGGGAGATATCAATTGTAGGCCTAGTATTTAGGCCCTGGATGAAAGGTATCCCGTTACGGACAGATTTACACTTGGAGATGCAGAGTAGTGTGTGAAAAAATATTTAGGATTATGCTTTCAGCACTTGTAACACTTTGTGTAATATACCCTTTAACGGAAAGAAATACACTTAGGCTGCATTCACACAAGCGTGATTTCCGCGCGGGTGCAATGCGTGATGTGAACGCATTGCACCCGCACTGAATCCTGACCCATTCATTTCTATGGGGCTGTGTACATGAGCGTTTTTTTTCACGCATCACTTCTGCAACGCGTGTAAATCGCAGCATGCTCTATATTCTGCGTTTTTCATGCAGCTCTGGCCCCATAGAAGTGAATGGGGCTGCGTTAAAAACGCATTGCATCCGCAAGACAGTGCGGGTGCGTTGCGTTTTTCACTGATGGTTGCTAGGAGATGTTGTTTGTAAACCTTCAGTTTTTTATCACGCGCGTGAAAAACGCATCAAAACGCATTGCACCCGCGCGGAAAAAATTGAACAACTGAACGCAATCGCAGGCAAAACTGAATGGCTTTGCCTCAGAAATCGCACAGTTTTCACTGAACGCATCCGCAACGCATCCGCACCTAATCCGGACACACTCGTGTGAACCCAGCCTTAGAGATGCAAAACAGTGTGTGCAAATGTAGAGGATTATGCTGTATTTTAACACTTACTGTAATATACCCTTTAACGGAAAGAAATACAAAGGGAGATGCACGGTAGCATGTGAAGTTATTGAGGATGACCCTATTAGCACTTGTATTTACACCTTGCGTGTAATATACCCTTTTACGGACAGAAATACACTATGAGATGCACAATAGTGCGTGCAAATTTAAAAGATTATGCTTTCAGCAATTGTTATTTAACACTTTGTGCAATATGCCCTTTTACGGAAAGAAATACACTTGGAGATGCACGCTGAGTGTAATATACCCTTTTACAGACAGATTTACACTTGGCCTGCACCAGCTGGAACACCAGTTTTTGGGTATTGCTATTTTGGCAATTGAATTTCACCACAGAACAAAATATATCCTTTGACGGACACTATGAAACTTGTCCAGTAACAGCTGGAACACCAGATTTACTGAATTTCTATTTTTGCAACTGAATTTCACCCCAGAAAATAATATATCCTTTGACGAACAGTATAAAACTTGTCCAGCCACAGCTGAAACCACTGATTTAGGGTATTGCTATTTTGGCAACATAATTTCACCCCAGAACAAAAGCTATCCTTTGACGGACACTATAAAACTTGTCCTGCCACAGCAGAAACCACTGATTTTGGGTATTGCTATTTTGGACATTGAATTTCACCCCAGAAAAAAATATATTCTTTGCCAGACAGTATTACACTTGGCTAGCCACAGCTGGAACACCAGATTTAGGGGGATTGCTATTTCTTGAAGTAAATGTCACCTCTCAATAAAATATAAAAAATTCAATCCTGAGTTTCTAGGGGTGATCATAAGCACAACCAAGCCCCTGATGTAGAATGTAGCATAAAAAAAACACTATTAATGGATTAATGGACTTGGTGGCAGCTTGTGCTGGCGCACCACAAGACACAAAATGGCCGCCGATCACCCCACAAAAAAGTGACAGAAAAACGCTCTGGGCAGCCTGAAAACAGTGAGCAATTAACTAGCAGAAGTTGAATAATTCAGAGCTGCAGATCGATCACTTCATTAAGTGTTTTTGCTGAGTTAATCCCTGCCTAATCTTGCCCTAACAGCAGCTGCATCCTATCTCTACACTAATCAGAGCAGAGTGACGTGCGGCGCAACGTGACTCCAGCTTAAATAGAGGCAGGGTCATATGCTGCACTTGGCCAATCACAGCCATGCCAATAGTAGGCATGGCTGTGATGGCCTCTTGGGGCAAGTAGTATGACGCTTGTTGATTGGCTGCTTTGCAGGCTTTCAAAATGCGCCATAGAAATCGCCAAACAACGAACCCGAACTTTTACGTAAATGTTCAGGTCCATGTCACGAACTCCCCAAAATTTGGTACGAACACCAACTATACAGTTCGGGTTCGCTCCTCCCTACTTATTAGCCGCTGTGTAGTTAAGTGTGAAAATCACAGCCTTTTTTTTGTGTATTAGTGGCAAAAGTAAAATATATTTGCCGCTCAGTGGTGCAGTTATCTTTTTTGAAGACCTTTTTTGCGTGTATTAGTGGAAAAAGGAAAAATACATTTGCCGCTTAGCGGTGCAGTTATCTGTTTTAAAGCCAATTTTTATGTGTATTAGTGGAAAAAGCAAAAAAATATTTGCCGCTTAGCGGTGCAGTTATCTGTTTTAAAGTCCTTTTTTGTGTGTATTAGTGGAAAAAGGAAAAGTATATTTGCCGCTCAGCGGTGCAGTGAAATATTTTACAGCCCAGTTTGCTGTGTATTACTGGCAAAATACAAATATATTCGCCTTTCATCATTGCACTTATCTATTAAAAAGCCTTTTGTGTACAAATAGAAAAAAATTAGGGCCTAATTGCCGTTCAGCTGTGCAGTGAGATATTTTACAGCCCAGTTTGCCGTGTATTACTAGTTAAGTACAAATATATTCGCCTTTCATTGTTGCACTTGTGCCGTTCAGCGGTGCAGTTTATGTGGTGAAGCACTTTTCGCGGGATGGATAGAATTACATAGTGGTGAAATTTTTTATGTGAAACAGGCTTTTTGGGGGAAAATTGATGGGTGATAGTAGACTTTCTTCTGTATGAACTGAATTCCTTTGTCCTTTCATTGGTGAATATTTTTATTTCAACCATGTTTTCTTTGGGAAAATTGATGGGTGATTGTACACCTCCTTTTGCGGTATGGACTGAAGTACTTAGTGGTGAAATTCTTTATGTGACACTGGCTTTTTTTTGGAAAATGTATGGGTGAATGCACACCTCTTTTTGCGGTATGAACTGAAGTACTTAGTGGTGAAATTCTTTATTTGACACTGGCTTTTTTTTCACAAAATGTATGGGTAAATGTACACCTCCTTCTGCGGTATGGACTGAAGTACTTAGTGGTGAAATTCTTTATGTGACACTGGCTTTTTTCAGAAAATGTATAAGTAAATGTACACCTCCGTTTGTGGTATGGACTGAAGTACTTAGTGGTGAAATTCTTGTGACACTGGCTTTTTTTCGGAAAATGTATAGGTGAATGTAGACTTTCTTCTGTATGAACCGAATTCCATTATCCTTTCATTGGTGAATTTTTTTTTTTAACCATGCTTTCTTCGGGAAAATGGATGGGTGGTTGTAGACCTTCTTTTGCGGTATGGACCGAATTATGTCGTCGTGGGTCCAGCAGTAAACATAATGAAGACGTTGATGACAACACTCCAGCAGACTTTGCCTTTACCATCTATGTACAATTAAATCAAGCAGCTTCAGTAAGTTGAAAACATTCATGTGTTTTTACCTGCTCTGTCTGCATTCGATCTCCACAGCACACAAGACACGACAAGAGAGCCTCTGCTATGGAGTCCAAGTCCAGTTTCGTAAGCTCAGGAGTTACATAGCAACATAGTAACATAGTATATAAGACCGAAAAAAGACATTTGTCCATCCAGTTCGGCCTGTTTCCTACAAGTTGATCCAGAGGAAGGCAAAAAAACCCTGTGAGGCAGAAGCCAATTTTCCCCACTTAAGGAGAAAAAAATTCCTTCCCGACTCCAATCAGGCAATCAGAATAACTCCCTGGCTCAACGACCCCTCTCTAGTAGCTGTAGCTTGTAATATTATTAAACTCCAGAAATAAATCCAGTCCCCTCTTGAATTCCTTTATTGTACTCACCATCACCACCTCCTCAGGCAGAGAGTTCCATAGTCTCACTGCTCTTACAGTGAAGAATCCTTTTCTATGTTTGTGTACAAACCTTCTTTCCTCCAGATGCAGAGGATGTCCCCTCGTCACAGTCACAGTCCTGGGGATAAATAGATGATGGGACAGATCTCTGTACTGACCTCTGATATATTTATACATAGATATTAGATCTCCCCTCAGTCGTCTTTTTCTAAAGTGAATAACCCTAATTTTGATAACCTTTCAGGGTACTGTAGATCCCTCATTCCAGTTATTACTTTAGTTGCCCTCCTCTGAACCCTCTCCAGCTCTGCTATGTCTGTCTTGTTCACAGGAGCCCAGAACTGTACACTGTACTCCATGTGTGGTCTGACTAGTGATTTGTAAAGTGGTAGGACTATGGTCTCATCACGGGCATCTATGCCCCTTTTGATGCAACCCATTATCTTATTGGTCTTGGCAGTAGATGCCTGACACTGGTTTTTGCAGCTTAATTTGCTGTTTATTAAAATCCTATTCTAAGGTGTCCCCTCCTATATAGGCTGTGCCGGGCCTGAGGATGGTAATGGCACTTCACAGAGCGCCTGTTACCATACAGCTCCTGCCCAGTCTTGTCATCTTGGAAGAAGCCAGACCCCCTCTCAACCGAGAACCACACCACGCTCCAGGTCCTCCTCTCAAAAATCAGGTCTCTGGGCTGGGGTCGATCCCATACCCTGACTGCCCAGTCTTCAATAGCTTTCCGAAATTGGAACATATTTTCCCCATGGGCCCTAATCTCTCTGGGGACCATGGGTTTTACTCCTTCAAAAGAACCATGCTTCTGGGGTGGCAGAGTGGTGACTCCAGCTGCCTCCTCCATGTCAGCCGGCACGGGGAATTCCACCTCTTTACCTTTCAGGGTCCGCTGCACTTGAGAGACGCGTAGCTCTTCGGGTGCTGCCTGCATCTCGGGCACTTCATCACCCCAACACATGCCGCCCCAGTTTGGCTGACGAGAACGTGCCATATTGTTTCCTCTCTGACTAGCACACACTGGTGATGAAGGAGGGGCTTTAACGGAAGAGCTTCCACTTCCTCTCCTTGCACTGTAATATCGCTACCTTATATATTGCAATTGTAATTAGAAGAGTTTTCCTTCTTTCTATATATTTAAAGACTTTGTCCATGCTCTAGCACTCAGGTACTGGATATAATAAATTCTAAATTGTAATTAGCAATCCACAGTGTGGTCTCCCTAACGGCAGGCAAAATTCTCTGCTTCATTATTTGTAAGGATGCCTTCATATACTCTGATCCACAATGTCCATAGAGGCATGTGGTAAAGGATAATTTTGCGCATTAATTATCTGGCTGTGTCTAGGTACTTTTAGGTTCCTCTTGGTCACTGGTGCTTGTGAAGTCCATTGGCTAATTTAGCTCTAACCTCCACTAGACTTTCTCTATATCCAGACATAGACTCACTGGTCTGTGCAGTGCTGCTGTGATAGTGTTCTCTACACTCCCTTAGCCTGGCAAGAGCCAAGG
The DNA here is from genome assembly GCA_033119425.1 of Bufotes viridis. Lineage (NCBI taxonomy): Eukaryota > Metazoa > Chordata > Amphibia > Anura > Bufonidae > Bufotes > Bufotes viridis. The sequence continues at coordinate 172,981,888 of CM065590.1, forward strand.
GGCTAAAATTGCAGCTACATTGTGGACTGCTCTGATTCACATCTTCCATTAACTTCCTCCCCTGTAAATTCTCATCCTCAACACACACACTGGCTTGACACCCCACCCAGCTATATATATATATAAGTGGTGCAAGCACCACCTAGGGATAGTGTTGAGAGAACCTGAACTGTAAAGTTCGGGTTCGTACCTGACTTTAGTTTTTTTTTTACCCGGACCCGAACCCCAACTTTTCCATAAAAGTTCAGGTTCGAGTTTGCTGTTCGGCCGTTTAATAAAGCTTGTTGAAAGGCTGCAGGGCATCCAATCAATAAGCATTTAAGATGTGTGCCCTTAGAAGCCACCACAGCCATGCCTACTAAGGGCATGGCTGTGATTGGCCAGTGCAGCATGTGACCCAGCCTCTATTTATGCTGGAGTCACATAGCGCAGCACGTCACGTAAGCTCTTACTAGAGTAGGGATTGGATGCTGCTGCTGTGAGGGAGAGATTAGGAAAGAATTTGATATCAGAGCTTGGTGTTAAGTCTGCGATCTACAGCAATTTTTTGTGTGGGTGCAATGCAACATTTTTGTACGATGACCTGAGCCCAGTGGCACAGAAAAATTGCCAGGGACAATAATTTAATAAACCATTAGAAAACGTGGTGTGATGTTTAACAAGCAGGATATGCTCAACCCATATGCAGTTGTGCATGTATATAGGGGAGCACATCCTGCACTTGTAGTCCGTTGCTAGGGGAAATCAACAGCAAAAAATGCATACAATGGAAGATGCTAGCAACGGACTACAAGTACCACAATAACCATCCTACATACGATAACGATAATGTGGATGTGGAGAACAATCAAAAACATAACCATAGCAGAGGCCTGTACACTCTGTGGCAATACTTAACCCTCACACTGATAAAATTGAGAGGTTAGTTCGAAATATCCTACTAGGAGGACATGTCTTAAGCTCGGACACCACGGCAAGGTCTCTCAAGTAGCCCGAGGCCCTACCACTCAACCTACCTGTGCCGTATGGGCGATGTGTACTGTGCAACGCCATCTGTGGCAAGGTCCACATAACCACCAATACGTGGACCAGTAAGCACGGGCAGGGACATTATATCTCCCTAACAGCACGCTGGGTAAATGTAGTGGCAGTTTGGCCAGAGGTGGATAGCAGTTTGCCGCATGTCCTTCCGCCACTAAGGATTGCAGGGCATTTCTCTTTCCCTCCTGTTGCCTCCTCTCCGCTTCCTCCTCTACCACCTCCTCATCCACTCAGCGTAACACCTTCAGCACCAACTTCAACACAGCCAGGGTGAAATGACAGCAGGCTGTTTTTAAACTCATCTGTTCAGGGGAAAACCTCACACCGCGTAGGAGCTATAGACGGGCATGGAACAACAGACCGATGAGTGGTTTGTTCCACTGAGCCTCAAGCCCAGCCTGGTGGTGTGCGATAATAGGCGAAATCTCGTAGCAGCTCTGTGACTAGTCGGTTTGAAGCACATCCATTGCCTGGTGCATGTGCTGAATTTGGTGGTGCAGAAATTCCTGAAAAACTACCCCGATATGTCAGAGCTGCTGCAGAAAATGCGGGTTGTCTGCACACTTTCGGCGTTCTCAGCCTGCTGCTGCTTGCCTGTCTTCGCTGCAGAGTAACTTCGGCCTTTCCGCTTGCCACCTCATATGCGAAGTGCCCACAAGTTGGAACTCCACCTTGCACATGCTGGAGAGACTGTGTGAGCAGCAGCAGGCGATAGTGGAGTTTCAGCTGCAGCACGCACGGGTGATTCGCTCTGTGGAACAGCACCACTTCACCACCAATGAGTGGGCCTCATTCAAGACCTGTTTGCCATGTTGCGCTGTTTTGAGTACTCCACCAACATGGCCAGTGCCGATACCGCTGTGATCAGCGTTACTATCCCACTTCTATGTCTCCTTGAAAAAACGCTTTGGGCGATTATGGAAGAGGATGGGGCACAGGAGGGAGAGGAGAAGGAAGGGGGATTATTTCCACGGTTATCAGGCCAGTCATTCACAGGGGGAGGTGGTTGAGAAACTGTGTTCACAGCAGGGTGGCACCCAAAGCAGCTTAGGGCCATTACGGAGGACACAGACAATATACCTCCCACAGATAACAGTTTGTCATTGCCTCTGGGCAGCAGGGCACACATGAGCGACTACATGCTGCAGTGCCTATGCAACAACCGTTGAGTTGCCCACATTCTAACCAGTGCTTATTAACGGGTGGCCACCCTACTGGATCTCCGTTACAAGGACAACGTGCCGTCCTTAATTCCCTCACTGGAACGTGATCGGAAGTTGCACGACTACAATCGCAAGCTGGTAGACGCACTGCTGATGGCATTCCCACCTGACACCGGTCAGTGGAAGCTCAAGGTGATGGCAGAGGAGGAGGAAGAAATCGCCAATGCAGCTGGGGCACCACCAGCACCTAAGAAGGCAGGGTAAGCATGGCAAAATTGTGGAAAAGCTTTGTCAGCACGCTAAAAGAACCAGCACCACCAGCTGATATAAAACATCTTAGCAGGAGGCAGCATTTCATCAACATGGTGGAACACATGTATGTGTGCACATGCCTACACGTACAGACTGATGGGTCTGCCCCATTCAACTTCTGGTTCTCCAAATTGGGCACATGTCCTGAGCTTGCCCTTAACGCCTTGGAGGTGCTGGCATGCCCTGCAGCCAGTGTATTGTCTGAATGTGTATTTAGCACGGCAGGGGGCGATATCAGTGACAAGCGCAGCCGCCTGTCCTCAGCCAATGTGGACAAGCTCATGTTCATTAAAATGAATCAGGCATGGATCCCACAGGACTTTTCCGTGCCTTGTGCAGAACAGACATGTATTCCAGCCTCACCCAGCCTTTCTTTTACTCCAGCGCACTTTCTCTTAGTTTTCTTTTCTATATTTCCCACATTTTTTTAGTCTATCCAAATAAAATAAAAAAACAGTGTTGTTTGCGACTACCTTCTCCACCACCACTTCCACCTACACCGCCACGTCCACCGCCGCATCAACCTCCTACTCCATATGGACCCCCTTCTCCAAGTTCAAGATTATTATTTTAAATTTTTATGTATTTTACAGTCATGGCCGTAAATGTTGGCACCTCTGAAATTTTTCAAGAAAATGAAGTATTTCTCACAGAAAAGTATTGCAGTAACACATGTTTTGCTATACACATGTTTATTCCCTTTGTGTGTATTGGAACAAAACCAAAAAAGGGAGGACAAATAGCAAATTGGACATAATGTCACACCAAATGTCACACTTGGATAAAATTATTGGCACCCTTCACTTAATATTTGGTTGCACACCCTTTGGAAAAAATAACTGAAATCAGTTGCTTCCTATAACCATCAATAAGCTTCTTACACCTCTCACCCAGAATTTTGGACCACTCTTCCTTAGCAAACTGCTCCAGGTCTCTCTTATTGGAAGGGCGCCTTTACCCAACAGCAATTTTAAGGTCTCTCCACAGGTGTTCAATGGGATTTAGATCTGGACTCATTGCTGGCCACTTCAGAACTCTCCAGTGCTTTGTTGCCATCCATTTCTGGGTGCTTTTTGACGTATGTTTGGGGTCATTTTTCTGCTGGGAGACCCAAGATCTCGGACGCAAACCCAGCTTTCTGACACTGGGCTCTACAGTGCGACCCAAAATCCGTTGGTAATCCTCAGATTTCATGATGCCTTGCACACACTCAAGGCACCCAGTGCCAGACGCAGCAAAACAACCCCAAAACATTATTGGACCTCCACCATATTTCACTGTAGGTAATGTGTTCTTTTCTTTGTAGGCCTCATTCCGTTTTTGGTAAACAGAAGAATGATTTGCTTTACCAAAAATCTCTGTCTTGGTCTCATCTGTCCACAAGATGTTTTCCCAGAAGGATTTTGGCTCACTCAAGTTCATTTTGCAAAATGTAGTCTTGCTTTTTTATGTCTCAGCGGTGGGCGATGGATAGTTCGCGCTGACACTGTTGCTCCCTGAGCCTGCAGGAAAGCTTGAATATCTTTGGAACTTGTTTGGGGCTGCTTATCCACCATCTGGACTATCCTGCGTTGACACCTTTCATCAATTTTTCTCTTCCGTCCATGCCTAGGGAGATTAGCTACAGTACCATGGGTTGCAAACTTCTTGATAATATTGCGCACTGTAAACAAAGGCAAATTTAGATCTCTGGAGATGGACTTGTAACCTTGAGATTGTTGATAACTTTATCCAGCCCAATTTTGTCCAGCCCATTTTTGCAGTTTGGTGTGACATTATGTCCAATTAGCTTTTTTTCCTCCATTTTTTTGTTTTGTTCCAATACACACAAAGAGAACAAACATGTGTTGCTGCAATACTTTTCTGTGAGAAATACTTTATTTTCTTGAAAAATTTCAAGGGTGCCAACATTCACGGCCATGACTGTATTTGGTCAGTTTTGGCCCTGTGACTGCCCAAATCAGTGAAGTGTGCAGTGATTCTAAGTGCGACGCCTGTCATCTGCATGTCAGACGGACTCACAGTTTTATTTTACAACCAAAGCAGACTCCATATGCATGTTACTGCAAGGCAAAGTGTTCTAAACCACTATAAAGGCTCTCAGCAGCCAGGAAATAGATGTTTTTTAATGTAATTCGCTGCAAATATATTCGGGTAGAACAAAATTTTTCCTGAAAAATTTGGCGAGCTGGTGAATCGAATTTTTGAAAAATTCACTCATCTCTAAATACTATCAGACGAAAAATTATAGGCTAATCTAAATCTTATGGTTTAAAGATCAAGCAGAATTGTTCTGTATTATGCTTTTTCTATACAACATAAAGAATATGCAAAGAGCAGGAAATCAAGGGGTACATAAATAAAGCTGAAATACACTCTGTTACAGATTCACCTAAAGGTACACAGAGTAATCTTTGTAGACAGTAAAAATGAGGCAGATTTATCCCAGAGCATCCAACTGTAAGATACATTTGGTGCATGATTACACAGTTTTGTCTAACTTTACAAAACCTATTTTGGCAAAACCTATGGCTGGCTTACTTTCTTTCCAAATGTTGGCATGACATTGGTGTACATTTATAGTTACCCAGCATGGAGTGTGAGGGTAGGATAGGAATAAAAGTGTAATGAATAGTGGTAGTTGTCACGGTTCTAGTAGAGGCTGGATCCTTCTCCCTCACTCGCTGTAAGGTTGTGAAAAGGCCGCATATAGGTGTAGGAGTTATTTTCTTCCACAGGACACACCCTGGTTGGAGTCTCCTGCTTGATGGATGGTAGGGTGACCTTGGTGTTATGTATGGGTAAAACACAGCAGACCAAGGAGGATTCCAAAGCTACCTAGATTTCCACACACAATGGAGACACAAATCGTATTAGTGGGTCTCAAATTAGCTTGCTTTGACTTACACTATGTGATACCAATTAATTTTTTTCCATTTGTAATTTAAACACTTTTCCTTAGTTATCCTACAGTACTTCTGTGCCTGGATCATATTATTTGTTTTTCTTTTTAATATATAATATTTGCCCGTACTATTAAACTATAACAATATTAATCCCATGCGGTGAATGGCGTAATTGGAAAAAATGAAAGCGCCAATTTACTATGTTTTGTCAACTTTGAGGAAAAAAGTGATCAAAAAGTTATACACACATCAAAATCGCATTACTGAAAAGCACATATCGCCACGCACAAAATGAGCCCTCAAACAGCTCTGTCCATGTAACTATAAAAAAATTATAGGGGTCAGAATATGGTGATGAAAATTTTATTTTTAAAAATGCAATAAAAACTATACTATTGTGGTATAATTGTAACCATAATGACCTGGAGAATGAAGGTAACAGGTCAATTTTACCACATATGGTAGTGAACGCCGTAAAAGAAAAAAAATAGCAAAATTGCATTTTTTTTCCAATTCCACCCCATTTGGAATTTTCCTGCTTTCCACTATATTGTATACAACCGTAAATGGTGCCATTAGAAAGTACAACTTGTCCTGCAAAAAATAAGCCCTCATTAGGCTGCAGTGCCTTGAAAAAGTATTCACACCCCTTAACTTTTTTCATGTTTTGGTGCCTCACAACCTAGAATTAACATGGATTGTTTGAGTATTTGCATAATTAAATTTACAGAACATGCCCACAACTTTGAAGATTATTTTTTTTTTATTGTGAAGCAAACAACAAATAGGACAAAATAACAGAAAAAGTCAGTGTATATAACTATTCACCCCCCTAAAGTTAATACTTTAGAGTCCCCTTTTGCGGCAATCACAGCTCCAAGTCGCTTTGGATAAGTCTCTATGAGGTTGCCACATCTTACCACTGCGATTTTTGCCCATTCCTCCTTGCAAAACTGCTCCAGCTCCTTCAAGTTGGATGGTTTGCTCTTGTGAACAGCAATCTTTAAGTCTGACCACAGATTTTCTATTGGATTGAGAGCTGTGCTTTGACTAGGCCATTCCAACACATTTACATGTTTCCCCTTAAACCACTTAAGTGTAGTGTTGAGCGTGAATATTCAAATAGCAAATTTTAATCACGAGTATCGCAACTTCGAGAATTCGTGAATATTTAGAATATAGTGCTATATATTTGTAATTTCAAATATTCGTCATTTTTTTCCATCTGAACACATGATTCCTTCCTGCTTCTTGCTTGTGGGCCAATGAGAAGGTAGCAATGTCAAGTTCACAACAATACTTAGTGCACCAATCAGTAATATGTAGTCAGACCTGCTAAAATGTGAAGTTGCACGTAGTGTGAAAAAAATATTCTGATTTGCGCAATCACGAATATATTGGAGCACTCTATCTGCATATAAAGCTATTGTAATGTTCTGCCGTGCCAACCATTTTCTCCAGTCTCAGGATAAACTCAGGAAACTTCTGGCAGCTTGAAAAATGTAGCCAAAGTAACCCACGCCTGTATTTCGTGTTGCGAATTCGCATTATGCGATTTTTACATTGCCGATTTTTCGCAATCAAGAGAATAATCTCGAATACAAATATTCACAAGTATAAGATGAATAGTCTACCACATATTCGTGAAACCTCCGTCCTAGTCTTAAATCACGCACAGAGTGGTACAGGTTTTTCTCAAGAATATCCCTGTATTTAGCACCATCCACTTTTCCTCAACTCTGACCAGTTTCCTAGACTGAAAAACATGGTGTTCTTTGGATTATGTGATGTGTTGAGTTTGCACCAGAAATAGCCTTTTCTTTGATGGCCGAAAAGTTCAACTTTAGTCTCATCAGACCAGAGTACCTTTCTCCATACATTTTGGGAGTCTCCCACATGCCTTTTTCGCAAACTCAGAACGTGCTTTTTTGTTTTTTGCTAAACGTAATGGCTTTCTTCTGGCCACTTTGCAATAAACACTTCAATGTTCCAGCAAATTATTATCAGAGACTGATTATCATGGGTTCGATCAATATTACAAGATCCAGCGAAAACTAAAACAAAAACTCTTATTAAAACTTCACGTTTATTTCAATCATCAATATAAAAGCTAAGAGAAACCTTCTCTTCTCAATGTACTAGTTTACTCAAGAGAACACATGCAAGGAATAATTCAATCCTTTAGATGTATGTAACGGCCATACAGTTTTAGATATAGATCTGTTTTACTCCAGAATATGCCATAATATACATCTGTCGGTAGGGAAGGGAGATAGCTTTCCCTATATCTCTCCCTCCTCTTTTCCTTTGCGGATGCATCATTAGAAATTTAGTTAGATGTACATGTTTGGACTTGAGCCTCTTCCCCCCTCCCCCGTCCCACCCTTCTTTAGGGAGATAGTGAGGGGAAGAAAGGTATAGGTTCGAGGACAGGGAGTCCCCACCATCAGTGGTCCTCCCTGGGCAAAGGAAAAGAGAAGGGAGAGATATAGTGAAAGCTATCTTCCTTCCCTACCGACAGATGTATATTCTGGCATATTCTGGAGTAAAACAGATCTATATCTCTACACTGTATGGCCGTTACGTAGATCTATAGAATTGAATTATTCCTTGTATGTGTTCTTTTGAGTAAACTAGTACATTGAGAAGAGAAGGTTTCTCTTAGCTTTTATATTGATGATTGAAATAAATGTGAAGTTTTAATAAGGGTTTTTGTTTTCGCTGGATCTTGCACTTTGCAATAAAGCCAAACTCTATGGAGCGTACGGCTTATTGTCGTCATATGTACAGATACTCCTCCAGGGTTACCTTAGGTCTCTGTGCTGCCTCTCTGATTAATGCCCTTCTTGTCCGGTCCATGAGTTTCGGTGGGCGGCCGTCTGTTGGCAGGTTTGCCGTTGTGCCATGTTCTTTCCATTTGGTTATGATAGATTTGATAGTGCTACTGGGGATCATCAAAGATTTGATTATTTTTTTATAACCTAACCCTGACGTATACTTCTCAACAACATTGTCCCTTACTTGTTTGGAGAGTTCCTTGGTCTCTATGGCAGTGTTTGGTTAGTGATGCCTCTTGCTTAGGTGTTGCAGCCTCTGGGGCCTTTCAAAAAAGGTGTGTATATGTAATGAGAGATCATGTGACACTTAGATTGCACACAGGCAGACATATTTTCACTAATTATGTGACTTCTGAAGATTATTGGTTGCACCGGAGCTTTATATGGGCTTCCTAAAAATGGGGTGAATAAATACGCACATGCCGATTTTCTGTTTTCTATTTCTAAACAATAGTTTTATTTATATATTTTTCTCATTTCACTTCACCAACTTAGACTATTATGTTCTAATCCATCACATACAATTCTGATTAACAAAACATTGAATTTAAGGCTGTTAAGTAATAAAACACAAAAAAGTCAAGGGGGTGGGGGTGAATACTTTTGCAAGGCACTGTATGTCAATGAAAAAATAAAAACGTTTTAAATCTGGGAAGTGGGGAGTGAAAAACAAAAATGGAAAATCCCCTGGTCCTCTAGGGGTTAAAATAGTCCTGTTTCAACCCTAAGAATTGGCCTAGTGGATTACTGCACATTGGACCCCCACTGCCATGTAAAAAGTCCCGTAAACGACCACAGTAAAAAGGCTTATCGGCAGTCATTTTGGGCTTAGAAAATAGGCTAAGAGCAGGAACCAATGTAAAATAGCAAAATAGTCATTACTCATCCATTATATTTTTGGCTTTATGTCAAATACATTATTCACATGACCACTGATGCCTATCACAGCCTTCAACAGTGGGCATGATTCGCATGTTACCGCTGAGGCCACACATAATCTACATGTCATCATTGCTAAAGGACCAATGGGAAAGAATCAACAGTATTAGAGCGGTGGACTGGGTGGAACATTTAATGGCTAAATACAGATTATTTTATAATTTCCTACACTTCACTCTTTTTCTTTTAGAAAACCCCAAACAATGTAGAAGGATCTCAATGTCAAGTAAAAATGCTGAATATCATAAAGAAGCCATGGTGTTGATGGCTTTGACTAAGTTGAAAATATCTGCTTTGTTGTTATACATTTAAAGGCCGTGTACACCTTTCAGGTTGTTTTTATTATTGAACTCCTCATTTTTTTTTACACCTTTCAGTTTCAGTGCATTTGCAGACTAGCAGGCACTCTGCTTCACACTGAATCCCTCAGAGAACTGCTTTGTTGGTTGGACTGCCACCCTTATCTCTGTACTCCTGACAGCTCAATAATACTCACTAAAGCTAAATTCTTAGGAAACTGACAAGAATTAGGCTATAATGAGTGTTTATGGACTGTTAACAAAGTACTCTGAGTTACTAAGCCTTAATAGAAATGTCACCAAAAAAATCACATGTAGTGAATGTCAGCTCCCAAGACAATAACTTGTAGACTCAAAGCTCATCCCTAAGATGTGTCCATACCCTGGAGAAACTTGGAAGAAAAGGAGGATCCAGTGAGTAAAATCATGTCTTCTATATTGATATTCAATGGCAAAATACATGAGGAAAACTGTGCCAAAGGAAAAAATAAACATAACTCCTCCTCAGATACTTCATACCAGTTTTAGTCTTACAATATAGACCACTGTACAGTAAAATCAAAGCATTAACACTAGAGAGGAGCGAACCGAAGTTGACGAAGTAGAATTTGATCCGAATTTCAGGAAAATTTGATTTGCACCGAAGCCGAATTTTCTCACGATTCGTGATAACAAATCACATTATTTTCCTTAACTGGCTGCTGCAGGTGTGAGGACATGGAGCAAGGAACTCTGGGAAGGCAGGATCACCCCCCTAATGTCATGCATGCAGCCAATCAGCATCCAGCCAGCCCTGTGATATCACAGCCCTATTGTCACTACCAGAGCTTTGAGACGTTCTCACAGCTCTGTTTCTCCACCCCTGTGATGATGTCACTACTAGAGCTTGGAGGAGTTCTCTCTGCTCTGTTTCTCCTCCCCTGTGATGAGGTCTTTACTTTCAGTTTCCCTCCTCCCAGCTGTCCCTCCTGTGATTGATTCCTCTTCCTATAAAATACCCCTTTTCCTGTTTAATCGTGCGGATTATACTTTTAATTTGACCTGTATCTCTCGCTTGAGTATATTCACTTGTGTGATATCTTTTCACTGGACCTGTGTTCTGCTGAAGCAAGTACTTCGGATATTGTCTGCTGACTTTGGATCTGTTTTCACTGCTGCTGCAGCTCCTTCAGTTAAGTGTGCAGACATTGTGTGTTTCTGTTTGTTTGCTGACTGGATCCGAGGCGACCCCGGTTCCGTCCATATACTGAGCAGGGCACCGGTGGCCGTGCCCCTTCCACTATTGTAGGGGTTACAGTGGTCATCAGCCTTAGGTACGCGGGCATATCTCGATCCACCATCTGTATCTGGACATGGGCTTAGCAGCATAGGGAGAGCTTTTAGGGTCTGACAGGGGTGACCCTTTATGTTCCCTAGTTTGGGTCCGGTCAGTAGCTAATTCACTGTGTATGCTCTTGTTGCTCACATACAGCCGTGACATTATAATCCGCTGAAACCGTCCTTTTTGACATGGATCCGCTTTCTAACCTGGTTGACCGCATGCAGGGTCTTTCTTTGGAGGTAGCGGATCTCCGTCAATCTATGACTCAGCTTCAAGCATTGGGCTCGGCTCCGGCCCATGGAGTCTGTTGCGAGCCAAAGGTCTCACTTCCGGAAACATTCTCTGGGGGCAGTGAGAATTTTGTTCGCTTCAGAGAGGCATGCAAACTCCATTTTTGCTTGTGTCCCCATTCCTCTGGTAATAAGAAGCAGAGGGTGAGGATTGTCATCTCCCTGCTCAGGGGTAATGCTCAGATTTGGGCTTTTTCGCTGCCATCGGGGGATCCCTCCCTTCGATCCGTGGAAAGATTTTTTGTGGCCCTGGGGCAGATATATGATGACCCGGATCGTGTTGCTCTGGCAGAATCTAACTTACGTTTTTTATGCCAGAACAAACTGTCTGCAAAGCTTTATTGTTCTGAATTTCGGAGATGGGCAGCTGATTCAGGTTGGAATGATGCTGCACTCCGGAGTCAGTTCTGTCATGGTCTCTCAGAGAGATTGAAAGATGCGTTTGCTTTCCATGAGAGACCAACGTCCTTAGAGTCTGCCATGTCATTGGCGGTATGCCTTGACAGGCGTCTAAGAGAAAGAAACGAGACCTCTCTGTCCAGCCTTTGTTAGTCTAGGGGCAGTGGTGCGGACTCATTCAGTGTGCGGGGGCCTCATCCTGTCTCGGTCCCCTTTGAGGAGGAGCCTATGCAGCTAGGTCGACTTGCCCCTGATAAAGGAGGATTTAGTCCTCAGAGAATGGTGTGTTTTTGTTGTGGGGGCATTGGTCATTTGGCAAATGTTTGTCCGTCTAGGAAATTCATGAACTGTACTAAGAGTGATAATAAGAGAAAAACCTCAAAAGGTAAATCATCAAACTCTGCTTCATCTGCTACCTTGGGCAAAGTTGATGTAGGAATTGATGCTTTTCCTCTGACCTGCAGTTCCCATTTTCTCCTTTCTGCCAGGGTGGCGCTAGAGAGCAAAGTCATTTCTTGTGAAATTTTTGTCGATAGTGGAGCGGCCGTCAATCTTATTGACACTCAATTGGTAGCCATGCATGGTTTTCAGGTTTGCACATTAGAAAAGGATATACCTGTTTTTGCTATTGACTCTGCTCCACTCTCACAGAGATCCCTGAAGGGCATTGTTCACAATATCCGGTTAGCAGTAGGTGACACTCATGTGGAGGATATATCTTGTTTTGTCCTTAACGGATTGCCTACTCTTGTAGTTTTGGGGTTACCCTGGCTCACTAGACATAACCCCACTATTGATTGGCAAGGAAGGCAAATAAATGAGTGGAGTGATTTTTGTAGAGAGAATTGTCTCACAGTGACTTTTGCAGAGGTATCTACTAAAACTGTGCCATCATTTCTCTCCGATTACTCGGACGTGTTTTCCGAGAGCGGGGTTCAGGAGCTACCTCCTCACCGGGAGTTTGACTGTACAATCTCTCACAACCGGAAAGAATCGCAATGCGAACCTATATCTCTGAGAGTCTCGATAAGGGGCATATTGGTCCCTCAAAATCACCTGTTGCCGCGGGTTTTTTTTTTGTTAAAAAAAAAAGATGGCTCTCTGAGACCTTGCCTAGATTTTAGGGAGCTGAACCGTATCACGATTCGCGATCCCTATCCCCTTCCTCTGATCCCGGACCTCTTCAACCAAATTGTTGGGGCCAAGGTTTTTTCTAAACTGGATTTGAGAGGCGCGTACAACCTGGTCAGGGTCAGAGAGGGGGATGAATGGAAAACGGCCTTTAACACCCATGAGGGGCATTTCGAGAATCTCGTTATGCCTTTTGGCTTGATGAATGCTCCGGCCGTCTTTCAGCATTTTGTTAACAGTATTTTCTACCATTTAATGGGGAAATTTGTTTTGGTGTATCTTGATGATATTTTGATTTTTTCCCCTGATGTTCAGACCCATCAGGGTCATCTTTTTCAGGTTCTGCAGATTCTGCGGGAAAATAAATTGTACGCCAAGCTGGAGAAATGTGTTTTTATTGTATCGGAGATTCAATTTCTGGGTTTTCTCCTCTCTGCTTCTAGTTTTCGCATGGATCCGGAGAAGGTCCGTGCTGTGCTTGAGTGGGAGCTTCCTGAAAATCAGAAGGCATTGATGCGCTTTCTGGGCTTTGCGAACTATTACAGAAAGTTCATTTTGAATTATTCCTCTGTTGTCAAACCCCTCACTGAAATGACAAAAAAGGGGGCGGATTTTTCCTCTTGGTCGGAGGAGGCGCTTGCAGCTTTTTCTAAGATTAAAGAGAGTTTTGCGTCTGCTCCTATCTTGGTGCATCCCAATGTTTCCTTACCTTTTATTGTTGAGGTGGATGCTTCCGAGGTGGGTGTGGGTGCGGTTTTGTCCCAGGGCCCTTCTCCTGCCAAATGGCGACCCTGTGCCTTTTTCTCTAAAAAAACTCTCCCCGGCAGAGAAGAACTATGATGTGGGAGATAGGGAGTTGTTGGCCCTCAAGTTGGCTTTCGAGGAATGGCGCCATTGGTTGGAGGGGGCCAGGCACCCTATCACCGTTTTTACCGACCATAAGAATCTGGCGTACTTGGAGTCGGCCAAGCGTATGAATCCGAGACAGGCCAGATGGTCTCTGTTCTTCTCCAGATTCAATTTTGTCGTTACTCTCTCGCTGTTTTCCGGGAGGAGGAAACTCCGAGGACCCGGGTCCCATTTTGGCGGAGGGGGTAGTTGTTTCTGCTCTGTATTCTGATTTGGAGGCCGAGGTCCAGGCTGCCCAGACTGAGGCACCTGCCTGTTGTCCTTCTGGGAAGTTGTTTGTGCCACCTGAGTTACGTCACAAACTCTTCAAGGAGCGTCATGATACTGTTCTTGCTGGTCACCCCGGGAGTAGAGCCACGGTTGATCTCATTGCTCGGAGATTTTGGTGGCCGGCTCTTCGTAAGTCGGTGGAGGGTTTTGTGGCTGCTTGTGAGACGTGCGCTCTCGCTAAGGTCCCTCGTTCACAGCCTTCAGGTCCCCTTCTCCCGTTACCCATACCTTCCCGTCCTTGGACACACCTGTCCATGGACTTTATCACGGATCTTCCTCGTTCCTCAGGGAAGTCGGTGATCCTGGTGGTGGTGGACCGTTTTAGCAAGATGGCTCATTTTGTACCCTTCCTGGTTTACTCAATGCTAAAACGTTGGCGCAAGCTTTTGTTGACCATATTGTTAAATTGCATGGCATTCCCTCTGATATTGTTTCCGATAGAGGCACGCAGTTTGTGTCCAGATTCTGGAAGGCTTTCTGTTCTCGCCTGGGGGTTCGGCTGTCCTTCTCTTTTGCTTTTCACCCGCAGTCGAATGGTCAGACTGAACGCGTCAATCAGAATCTGGAGACATATTTGCGCTGTTTTGTGGCAGAGAACCAGGAGGATTGGTGTTCGTTTCTCCCTCTTGCTGAGTTTGCTCTGAAAAACCGTCGTCAGGAATCTTCTGATAAGTCACCATTCTTTGGTGCATATGGGTTCCATCCGCAGTTTGGGACATTCTCGGGAGGGGCTCCTTCTGGTTTGCCTGAGGAGGAGAGATTTTCCTCGTCTTTGTCTACCATTTGGCAAAAGATTCAGAGTAATCTAAGAAGGATGAGTGAGAAATATAAGTTTGTGGCTGATAAGAGACGTGTGCCTGGTCCGGACCTGAATGTGGGTGATCTAGTGTGGTTGTCTACAAGAAATATTAAACTGAAGGTTCCCTCCTGGAAATTGGGTCCCAAGTTTATTGGGCCTTATAAGATCCTGTCTATCATCAATCCTGTTGCCTTCCGTCTTGATCTTCCACGGGTTTGGAAGATACATAATGTATTTAACAGATCTCTCTTAAAACCATATGTTCAGCCCACGGTACCCTCCTCTTTGCCTCCTCCTCCGATTTTGGTTGATGGCAATCTGGAGTTTGAGGTTTCCAGAATTGTGGACTCTCGCATTGTCCGCGGTTCTCTTCAGTACCTCGTTCATTGGAAGGGTTATGGTCCTGAGGAGAGGATGTGGGTTCCAGTGTCGGACATTAAAGCCACATCACCTCATCAGGGCTTTTCATAGGGCTCATCCTGAGAAGGTGGGTCCTGGGTGTCCGGAGTCCACCCGTAGAGGGGGGGGGTACTGTCACTACCAGAGCTTTGAGACGTTCTCACAGCTCTGTTTCTCCACCCCTGTGATGATGTCACTACTAGAGCTTGTAGGAGTTCTCTCTGCTCTGTTTCTCCACCCCTGTGATGAGGTCTTTACTTTCAGTTTCCCTCCTCCCAGCTGTCCCTCCTGTGATTGATTCCTCTTCCTATAAAATACCCCTTTTCCTGTTTAATCGTGCGGATTATACTTTTAATTTGACCTGTATCTCTCGCTTGAGTATATTCACTTGTGTGATATCTTTTCACTGGACCTGTGTTCTGCTGAAGCAAGTACTTCGGATATTGTCTGCTGACTTTGGATCTGTTTTCACTGCTGCTGCAGCTCCTTCAGTTAAGTGTGCAGACAATGTGTGTTTCTGTTTGTTTGCTGACTGGATCCGAGGCGACCCCGGTTCCGTCCATATACTGAGCAGGGCACCGGTGGCCGTGCCCCTTCCACTATTGTAGGGGTTACAGTGGTCATCAGCCTTAGGTACGCGGGCATGTCTCGATCCACCATCTGTATCTTGACATGGGCTTAGCAGCATAGGGAGAGCTTTTAGGGTCTGACAGGGGTGACCCTTTATGTTCCCTAGTTTGGGTCCGGTCAGTAGCTAATTCACTGTGTATGCTCTTGTTGCTCACATACAGCCGT
This sequence comes from Bufotes viridis, assembly GCA_033119425.1. Taxonomy (NCBI): domain Eukaryota; kingdom Metazoa; phylum Chordata; class Amphibia; order Anura; family Bufonidae; genus Bufotes; species Bufotes viridis. The sequence continues at coordinate 172,997,698 of CM065590.1, forward strand.
GACACCTATAAATAGCATCAGCCATCTTAGATTCTGCCATTTACCAGTGTACTAAGTGCAGGTAGAGACGTATGCAGGCGCTAGGGACAGTGAAAAGAAAGACTTGATTGTGATGAAAAAAAAGAACGATTTACAAGTGCATGGAAAGATTGCTCAAGGTGTAGGAAAAGGATAGGGAGGAATCATTCCACCAACATTTGTGTTGAACAGGGTTCAGTCTGGGGAAGTGACAGCCTGGGTAATAGGAATAATACGATTTACACCTTGCTGCACTAACTGGGGATCCAAATTGCCATTATACAGCTCTGTAATTCCAGCAAACCTGTCTTATTAGGGTGCAAGTGCTGTTTGATACAGGCATTAATGGGGTTTATTACAATTAAATATTTCTAAGTTTTATTTGCCCTTGTGCAGTGCAGTTATATCTTCTAAAGCTTTTTTTTGGCTTATATTAGTAGAAAAAAGGGCTTATTAGCCATTGTGTGGTGAAGGGCAAAAATCACAACCCTTTTTGTTGTGTATTGGTGGCAAAAGTTATATATATTTGCCCCTCAGCGGTGCAGTTATCTGTTTTAAAGCCCTTTTTTCTGTGTATTAGTGGTATTGATATTGTATTAGTGGTAGTGGTAGTGATATATTCGGAAGCCCTGTATACCGTGTATTAGTGGCAAAATAAAAATATATTCGCAGTCCAGCGTTGCATGTATCTGTTGAAAAGCCTGCTGTGTAAAAGTAGAAAAAAAATTGGGCCTAATTGACGTTCTGTGGTGCAGTGATATTTTGTGAAGCCCAGTTTGCTGTGTATTAGTGGCGAAATAAAAATATATTTGCCGTCCAACGTTGCATTTATCCGTTGAAAAGCCTTTTGTGTAAAAGTGGGAAAAAAGTAGGACCTACAGTTGTGTTCAAAATTATTCAACCCCCACTGAAATTTAGTGTTTTGGCCAGTTTGACATTGACTTTGATCATTTCAGTCATCTTGTTTACAATTAAATCAAAGAGGCACTTGTAAGTCAGACAAAAATAACATAACATTTATATTGAAATAACCATAAATGTCTTTTCTGTGCTCGCATCATTATCAGTTTTATTCAACCCCCCACTGACATTCAATCTTAGTTTGACATACTGCAGTAGACTCTTCTTATTCTTTGGAGACAGCAAGGGGGTGCGCCTGGGAGTTCTGGCATGGAGGCCTTCATTACGCAGTGTGTGCCTTATTGTCTGAGCTAAAACTTCAGTACCCGCATCTGACAAATCTTTTTTCAGTTCCTCAGCAGTCACACGGGGACTTTTCTCCACTTTGCGCTTCAGGTAGCGCACAGCAGTCGAAGTCAGCAGCTTCTTTCTGCCACAAAAAAGTGGGGGGGGGAATGGCAGTGTGTCTTATGGGGGGAATGCTGCAGGTTACACTGATACACCACCGGCCGCGCTGTATCAGTGGGGAGGGAGGAGGGGCTGGCATCTACTTTTGTAATGGCAGTGGGGCCCGGTGCAGTCACTGTATTCCATTGCACCGGGCCCCGCTCACTGAACTAATTGTAGCCAATGTTGAACTATAATAATGTATAATCCATTAATATTCACTTACGAATCTTCCTATCAAGCAGGAGGAGGAGGCGGCAGGAGGAAGAGGCAAGAGGCCAGGCGGGCGGGCACTGGTAGCGTCACTCAGTACGTCACGTGCCTGCTCCGCCCACTTTATGAATGAAGCAGGCGGTGCGGGCACGTGACGTACTGAGTTACGCTGCCAGTGCCCGCCCGCCCAGCCTCTTGCCTCATCCTCCTGCCGCCTCCTCCTCCTGCTTGATAGAGAGATTCGTAAGTGAACATTAATGGACACTATGGACATTATTATAGTTCAGCCTTGGCTACGATTAGTACAGTGAGCAGGGCCCAGTGCAATAGAATACAGTGACTGCACTGGGCCCCGCTGACATTACAAAAGTAGATGCCGGGCCCCACATTCATCTGTGACTGACATTGTTATGGGGGATCTGTGGATGACACTGTTATGGGGGATCTGTGGCTGACACTGTTATGTGGGTCTGTGGCTGAGACGGTTATGGGGGTCTGTGGCTGACACTGTTATGGGGGGATCTGTGGATTACACATAGCATAAAATTTCTTTTATGTGTCATCCACAGATCCCCCCCATAACAGTGTCAGCCACAGACCCCCATAAGTCTCAGCCACAGACCCCTAACAGTGTCAGCCACAGACCCCAATAACGGTGTCAGCCACAGTCCCCCCTAAACGGTGTCAGCCACAGACCCCCATAACAGTGTCAGCCACAGACCCCCATAACAGTGTCAGCCACAGACCCCCTAACAGTGCCAACCATAGACCACCATAACAGTGTCATCCACAGATCCACCATAAGTGCCATACACAGATCCCCCCCATAACAGTGCCATCCACAGATCGCCCCCATAACAGTGCGTCATCCCCAGATCCCCATAACAGTGCATCATCCACAGATCCCCAGATCCCCCCATAATAGTGTCATCCACAGATTCCCCCATAATAGTGTCATCCACAGATTCCCCCATAATAGTGTCATCCACAGACCACCATTAGTTCAAAACCCACCAAAAGCACACCTTTTGGTTAAAAAATTTTTATTATTATTTTCCTCCTTAAAAACCTAGGTACGTCTTATAGGGCGAAAAATATGGTATATTCTTCTTTCATTGTTGCATTTATCTTTTGATAAGCCTTGTGTAGTATGAAAGTTTAAAAAAATAAAGGCCTATCTGCTGTTCAGCTGTGCAGTTATATGTGGTAAAGGCATTTTTGCAGTGACATTTTTTCTGTGAAGCGGGCTTTTTTGGGGAAATTTCACGGGTGAATGTATACCTCCTTTTGGTGTATGGACCGAATTACAGTGGTGAAATTTGTTATTTGAAACCGGCTTTTTTTCGTCAAATTTATTGGTGATTGTATGATGATGACAACACACCAGCAGACTTTGCCTTTACCATCTATTTTAGGAAAATTCATGGGTGATTGTACACCTTCTTTTGCGATATGGACCTAATTTCTTAGTGGTGACATTTTTTTATGTGAAACAGGCCTTTCTTGGGAAACTTGATGAGTTTCTAAAGCCTTTTTTTCTATGTATTAGCGAAAAAAGAAAAAATATCTTTGCCACTCAGTGGTGCAGTGATATATTCAGAAGCCCTGTAAACCGTGTATTAGTAACATAGTATATAAGACCGAAAAAAGACATTTGTCCATCCAGTTCAGCCTGTTTCCTACAAGTTGATCCAGAGGAAGGCAAAAAACCCCTGTGAGGCAGAAGCCAATTTTCCCCACTTAAGTGGCAAAATAAAAATATATTCGCAGTCCAGCGTTGCATATACCTGCTGTGTAAATGTAGAAATAGGTTTGGGCCTAATTAACGTTCTGCGGTGCAGTGATATTTTGTGAAGCCCACTTTCTTCTGGGCTTATCCTTTCACTGGTGAAATTTGTTATGTGGAACAGGCTTTTTTTGGGAAAAATTAATTGCTGTATGGACCCAATTATGTCGTTGTGGGTCCTGCAGTAAAGATAATGAAGACGATGATGACAACACACCAGCAGACTTTGCCTTTACCATCTATTAACAATTAAATCAAGCAGCTTCAGTAAGTTGAAAATATTTATGGGTTTTTATCTGCTCCGTCTGCATTCGATCTCCACAACACACAAGACATGACATGAGATCCTCTGCTTTGGAGTCCAAGTCCAGTTCCTTAAGACCAGCAGATTCGTTCAGAATTGTGCGTAACATTCTTGCTCCCCGTGCAAAGCCATAACAAAAGGACTCCGTAGGCATAAACATCAGAGGAGCAGTAAGCAGCAGGGTCACTAATGTTTCCACGAGATGGATGGTACAGGATTCACAAATGGCGGCTCAGGTTCTCTGTCATTTTGCCGCTCTATGGTCTCCTGATGCTGCCGCCACCTCCACACTCAGTTATTGTGCTACTTTATGGTCTCCTGATGCTGCCGCCACCTCCACACTCTGTCATTGTGCCTCTCTATGGCCTCCTGATGCTGGCGCCACCTCCACACTCTGTCATTGTGCCACTTTGTGGCTTCCTGATGCTGCCGACCTCCACATTCTGTCATTGTTCCGATCTGAGCCCTTCTGATGCTGCTGCCACCTCCACACTCTATTATTGTTCAGCTCTGTGGCCTCCTGATGCTACTGCCGCTACTTCCACACTCGGTCATTGTGCCACTCTATGGTCTCTTGATGCTGTTGCCACCTCCACACTCTTTCATTGTGCCACTCTGTGGTCTTCTGATGCTGCCGCCACCTCCCCACTCTGTCATTGTGCCGCTCTGTGGCTTCCTGATGCTGCTGCTACCTCCACACTGTCATTGTGCCACTCTGCAGCCTCCTGATTCTGCCGCCACCTCCACACTCTTATTGTGTCGCTCTGTGGTCTCCTGATGCTGCTGCCACCTCCACAATCTGTCATTGTGCCACTTTGTTGTCTCCTGATGCTGCTGCTGGCACCTCCACTGTGTCATTGTGCTACTCTGTGGCCTCCTGATGCTGTTGCCACATCCACACTCTGTTATTGTGCTGCTCTGTGGTTTCCTGATACTGCTGCCGCTACCTCCACACTCTCATTGTGCCACTCTGTTGTCTCCTGATGCTGCTGCCAACTCCATACTTTGTCATTGTGCCACTCTGTGGCCTCATGATGCTGCTGCCATTGCCAAACTCTCTCATTGTGCCACTCTGTGATCTCCTGATGATGCTGCTCCCACCTCCACACTCTGTCATTGTTCCACTCTGAGGCCTCCTGATGCTGCTGCTGCCACATCCACACTGTAATTGTGCCACTCTTTGGCCTCCTGATACTGCCGCCACCTCCACACTATGTCATTGGGCTGTTCTGTGGTCTCCTGAAGCTGCCGCCACCTCCACATTCTGTAATTGTGCCACTCTGTGGCCTCCTGATACTGCCGCCACCTCCACACTTTGTCATTGTTCCACTGTGAGGCCTCCTGAAGCTGCTGCTGCCACATCCACACTGTCATTGTGCCACTCTGTGGCCTCCTGATACTGCCACCACCTCCACACTATGTCATTGGGCCGTTCTGTGGTCTCCTGATGCTGCCGCCACCTCCACACTTTGTCATTGTGCCACTTTGTGGCCTCCTGATGCTGCTGCCATTGCCAAACTCTGTCATTGTGCTGCTCTGTGATCTCCTGATGATGCTGCCCCCACCTGCACACTTTGTCATTGTGCCACTCTATGGTCTCCTTATGCTGCCGCCACCTCCACACTCTGTCACTGTGCCGCTCTGTGGTGTCCTGATGCTGCCGCCACCTCCACACTCTGTCATTGTTCCACTGTGAGGCCTCCTGAAGCTGCTGCTGCCACATCCACACTGTCATTGTGCCACTCTGTGGCCTCCTGATACTGCCGCCACCTCCACACTCTGTCATTGTTCCACTGTGAGGCCTCCTGAAGCTGCTGCCGCCACCTCCACAATCTGTCATTGCGCCACTCTGCGGTCTCCAAATGCTGCTTCCACTTCACCACTATGTCATAGGGCCACTCTGTGGACTTCTCATGCTGTTTCCACCGTTCCCACTTCATGACTGGTTAAGTATTTTGCCTTTCGGCCTGGTCGACATCATCATTTATTTGACCTTTTTTTCTGATCTACCAGAAGTAGGGAAAAATGAGACGCACAACGGATCCTGTCTATGTAACAGCTGTAAGGCCTGCATGATATGGTCCCTATTTTGCATCAGAATTGGCTTATGATTTGGTAGCCAAAAGCAGTAGTGTGTACAAAACACAGAAATATTCCATTCAAGTGTCATCTTTGTTTTGAATCCACTCCTGTTTTTTTTGGCAGTAGCAATACTGATGCATTACTGGCCAACTGCTGAAGGCGGATGCTCCACAGACAGTATTCATTTTTTGAGGGTTATTGTTCTGACGGATTAGAGGAAGGGCAAAATAATCAGTGATGTCAACACAAACTTACTGCTGACACCATCTTCACTCTGTCGGTGGGCTCTACTTGTGCAAGCGTTTAATAGAACAGGTTCTGTAGACATCTATGTGGAATCAGCTGACGATGGTGTAAAAGGAGTGTGCTTCTTCTTTCCGCTAACATCAACCTGTAAGGCCGAGTTCATACTTCAGTTATTTGGTCAGTTTTGGCCCCATGACTGCCAAAATATGTGAAGTGTGCAGTGATTCTAAAAGCGACACCTGTCATCTGCTTGTCATACAGACTCACAGTATTATTTCACTCCGAAAGCTGACTCCCTATGCGTGTTACTACAAGGCGCAGTGTTCTACACCACTATAAAGGCTCTCTGCAGCCAGGAAATAACTGTGTTTTAATGAAATTTGCTGCGAATTTTTCCCTAAAAAAAAATCTCTCATCTCTAATTAACACATAAATATCTCCCAATTTTAGGTCAGTAAACGACAGAATATATTATCACAGAGGTACAAAATTGTATACAAAAAGCACCCACCATAGGACAGAAAATTGCTTCCAGTGCACCGTGAGATTCATATAAAATGAATGATACATCTAAAATGAATACCCATAATGCGTCGGGTGTTTCAAAACACTTTATTGAATTTCATGGAGGTAAAATAGCTTATTTACGAGGAAAATAGCTTATTTACGAATTTCTTGCATAGAAAGGGTAAAACCCTAATTTGTGGGGGGGGGGGATTTAGAAAGAAAGTTATGTAAGAAAGAAGCATACAGGATATTTATGCTGATTTCATGCTTTCCCACAGGACTCAATTTCCGTAGAGATGTCATAACTTTTTATTAAGTATAGCACATATGCAATCCTTTTTTTTCCCCTCTATAACATCATATAATATTCATCCGCTGTCTCAAATTCAGCTTCCTCCTTGTTATTACCTCCTATGTCTGCATGTTACACCTGATGAACTTTCTGTAATTTGTTGTAATCCTGGATTACTGATAACAGCTGACAATTTGTCTATATATTCCATGTATGTATTTTATTAATTTAAATCTGAAAGAGTGTAGTTACAGTTGAAACACGTCAGCCTAGATCATGATGTGCATCTTTTAATGTAAACAGATGTCAATAAAGAAGATATGATTTTACTCGCTGTATCCACTTTTAACTACAATTGCAAAGTACAACTTGTCCCAAAAAACACGAGCCTCATATGGCTTTTTTTCAATAGACCCCTCCATTCTGGTGCATTGTTTCCCCACTTTGTTCTGGAACCTAATATATAAATACCGATAACTAGTATAGATACCAGGAGTGGAAGTATTCTTCTACTTGGCTGTGATTTCCAATCGCTGCTGACTACTTCACAGTCAGGGAGAGAATGTGCTGGTCAATGAAAGCAAGTAATTCCCGACCGATGCCATTTTGCCCAAGGGAGAACATGCGACAGGTAGAAGAGGAAAAGAAGATTTGATGTTCAGATCCGAAGAGGCATTAGGTTGAAAAAAAAACATAGGTGATAAGACCTCTGTAAATGCATAAAATACAAGTTTTGTTGACTCTTGTCCCAAACAACTATATATCAATCTGCTCAGCTCCTTCTTCTCTATAACATACTGCCTTCCTTTTTATGGTGACAGGGTCTCTTTAATGTTTTTTAATTATAGCTATCCCTACCACAATTCTACAATAATCACAATTTTAAAAGCATAAAAGTAGCTAAATAAAAAATTGCTATAAACAGACTGCACTGGTTCTATAAATATGCAGCATCACAATAGACTGGGCTTAAGTCTTACTGCAGCATGGACATATTAAATTCTGACTTTTTTCCTGTTATTACAGTATGCATATTCCCAGTTTCAAAGTACAACAGGGCAGTAAAATGCTGAATCATTGGAATCTCCAAGATCCCAGAAGTTTCCTCAGCTGACAACTACAATAAACATTCATGGCTTATGCAGAGTCTTACTGTAAATTCATAAAATAATTTGCAAGCCAAGTAGTTCCTATGAGTAAAAGATAATAAAATAGATATGCAATTCACACAAGATTAAAACATGCTGGCTCAGCTCCTGACTAGTCAAATGGGCTGTTGTTGTAAGGCTCAGAGTTCCGATGTTTCAAATAAATTGCTAAGCATTTGGAAAGTTATGCAAGTGACCGACATGTAATAATACCCTCACCATAAAAATATCTTTAAAGGCGTATTCTGGTTACATTAAAGGCTATGTACTAGAAAAACTTTACAGAATATAACTTTTATTGATGTGTCAATAAAAACAGGGGAAGAACAACATAACCTGAAAATCCCTAAAAAATATTAGGCAAGTGGGGTGGCACTGGACAAATGTGCTCAACAAAAAAGGTGGCATGCGAAAAACCACCATGTGTGTGATGTCCCACCCCCACTGTTTGACCAAATAAGGATAATAAAAAATGTGTCCCACTATCAAAATACCTCCATTAGCCTGAAATGATTGTCCAGGTTCTCCTATGGAGAGTTGAGATGGGATTCACATGAAAACTAATCATCTGCAGCTGATACTGCACTAGCACATAGAGAGCTAGGAAACACCAGTGTACATGAGAAAATTGACACTGCAATGTTCCACTGCTCTCTGACCAGCTGCGATAATTGATATGGGAGACACAGGGAAGGGTGTAGATCAGGGTGCCTCAGTGTTGCGACACCTGATACACAGTAACACGTGTGGATCCCACTATACTGTATAGTGAGTGGTTTGGCACCACAGCTGTGGGTATCCGGCAATGTTCACCGTAAAGCTGCTTCCCAGTAGGAAGACTGTCAACTAGCTTATACAGTCGCAGTAGGTCTCTGCTCAACGCGTTTCTTCTATATAAGAATCATCAGGAGCTAAATAACCTGCCTATATGGATCAAAGCTGAGCTATCTCATTCAGATCAACAGCATGACAGCATATCCGGTGCTGGTATGGCCATGAGGCATTGATGATGCAGGAGTAGCGTTCCCCAATTTAAAGGTCCATTGGGCCTCTTTCTGAAGGACCCTCTGATCCAGGTTGCCCCCTCTGGGAGAGGGTCTGACAACCTCTATCCCCTGAAAACAGATAGACCTAACATCACCTGATTGATTGGTGTTGACATGACGTGACACAGGAGTGTCCGCGTTCTTTTTAATGTCTTTAAATGTTCCCCTATACAACGACGAAACTCCCGAATCGTCTTCCCCACGTATTGGAGCCCACAAACACATGTGGCCAAATAGACCAGGCCAGAACATCTGGAGTTAATGAATGACCAGATGATATATGATTTGGAAGTAACCGTACTGCTAAACTCGGGACCCCTTTTAATGGAATCACAGGCTATGCAACCACCACAGCGAAATGTCCCTCTAGGGGGGGTCTCCCATACACATCGATGCAAATGGAGACTGTCGCAACAATGAGGCAGGTGTTGCAACACTGAGGCACCCTGATCTACACCCTTCCCTGTCTCTCCCATATCAATCATCGCAGCTGGTCAGAGAGCAGTGGAACATTGCAGTGTCAATTTTCTCATGTACACTGGTGTTTCCTAGCTCTCTATGTTCTAGTGCAGTATCAGCTGCGGATGATTAGTTTTCATGTGAATCCCATCTCAACTCTCCATAGGAGAACCTGGACAACCATTCCAGGCTAATGGAAGTGTTTTGATAATGGGACACATTTTTCATTATCCTTATTTGGTCACACAGTGGGGGTGGGACATCACACACATGGTGGTTTTTCGCATGCCACTTTTTTTTTTTGAGCACATTTGTCCAGTGCCACCCCACTTGCCTAATATTTTTTAGAGATTTTCAGGTTATGTTGTTCTTTCCCTGTTTTTATTGACACATCAATAAAAATTATTTTTTAGCGCATCCCACAATATCCGTGATTGTACTTTATTAGGGACGCTTTAGCTCAATATCTATTATTTCCGTGAATCCTTGTATATTCTCGTCTATTTCTGAGGGATGGCAGGATTTCTCGCTGGAGGTATAAATACAGAATCATGGGATAGTGAGGCTAGGTTGGTGTTTTTAGAAGGCACTCTCCCAGCGACTGAATACACAATAACAATCAATAGTGATGTCGCGAACATAAAATTTTCCGTTCGCGAACAACGAACGCGAACTTCCGCAAATGTTTGCGAACGGGCGAACCGCCACAGACTTCAATTGGCAGGCGAATTTTAAAACCCACAGGGACTCTTTCTGGCCACAATAGTGATGGGAAAGTTGTTTCAAGGGGTCTAACACCTGGACTGTGGCATGCCGGAGGGGGATCTATGGCAAAACTCCCATGGAAAATTACGTAGTGGACGCAGAGTCGGGTTTTAATCCATAAAGGGCATAAATCAACTAACATTCCTAAATTGTTTGGAATAACATGCTTTTAAACATCCAGTGTGTGTATACGATCAGGTATGATGTTGTATCAATCAGGAAGCGTAAGGGTTACGCCCGCTTCACAGACATTGACAGACCAAACTCCCCTTTTAATGCACCGCAAACAACCGCAAACAGTTCATTTGCACAACCGCAAACTCCCCATTTGCACAAGGTTGGATACCAAGCTAGCCACGTCCCGGTGATGTCATTGAAGGTTTCTTCCTCCACCCAGCCACGTACAACACCAAGGGTCCCCGAATTGAATTGATTTTTCGAACGGGGAGATGGTTAAAAAAACGCTGGCTCCATCCCCTTTGTTTTTATCCACGGTCACTGCGTCTGCGCCGTGCAATTTACTGTCACACCCGATATGAGTGGTATTTTCTGTAGTACTATTCTCATCAGTTTAATCCCTCTAACGTCCCCAATCTGGGAGCCATTTATTAAATAGATTTTTCGAGCGAGGAGATGGTTAAAAAACGCTGGCTCCCTCCCCTTTGTTTTAATCCACGGTAACTGCGTCTGCGCCGTGCAATTTACTGTCACACCGATATGAATGGTATTTTCTGTAGTACTATTCTCATCAGTTTAATCCTCTAACGTCCCCAATCTGGGGCCATTTATTGAATAGATTTTCGAGCGGGAGATGGTTAAAAAACGCTGGCTCCCTCCTTGTTTTAATCCACAGTGAATACGCCTGCCGTGCAATTACCGTCACACCCGATAGATGTATTGTCAGTACTAATCTCTGAAGTTAATTCGTCTAACGCCGCCATCTGCCATTTACTGACTAGCCGTGCAATTTACTGTCACACCCGATATGAGTGGTATTTTCTGTAGTACTATTCTCATCAGTTTAATCCCTCTAACGTCCCCAATCTGGGGGCCATTTATTAAATAGATTTTTCGAACGGGAGATGGTTAAAAAACGCTGGCTCCCTCCCCTTTGTTTTAATCCACGGTAACTGCGTCTGCGCCGTGCAATTTACTGTCACACCCGATATGAGTGGTATTTTCTGTAGTACTATTCTCATCAGTTTAATCCCTCTAACGTCCCCAATCTGGGGCCATTTATTGAATAGATTTTTCGAACGGGAGATGGTTAAAAAACGCTGGCTCCCTCCCCTTTGTTTTAATCTACGGTCACTGCGTCTGCGCCGTGCAATTTACTGTCACACCCGATATGAGTGGTATTTTCTGTAGTACTATTCTCATCAGCTTAATCGCTCTAACGTCCCCAATCTGGAGGCCATTTATTGAATTGATTTTTCGAACGGGGAGATTGTTAAAAAAAACGCTGGCTCCCTCCCCTTTGTTTTTATCCACGGTCACTGCGTCTGCGCCGTGCAATTTACTGTCACGCCCGATATGAGTGGTATTTTCTGTAGTACTATTCTCATCAGTTTAATCCCTCTAACGTCCCCAATCTGGGGGCCATTTATTAAATAGATTTTTCGAACGGGGAGATGGTTAAAAAAACGCTGGCTCCCTCCCCTTTGTTTTAATCCACAGTCCCTGCGTCTGCGCCATGCAATTTACTGTCACACCCGATATGAGTGGTATTTTCTGTAGTACTATTCTCATCAGTTTAATCCCTGTTACATCCCTTATCAGGGATTGCCTTTTGTGAAAAAAAATTTTGACCGGGTACCTTCGACTGCCTTCACAGTGACAGACCAAACTCATTCACCAAACTGAATTGATTTCAGGAACCGGGAGATGGAAAAAGCAGCTTGGTCGGTCCTCATACTCCCAAATTGGGGCACTGCGTGTGCACAGAGCAATGTGCTGTGACACCCTATATGAGTGGTGTCTTAACTAGTACTATTCCTATTTTGAGAGCAGGTGACCGAAGCTGAGCTGGAGGAGGATGGTGCGTCAAGTTTCTTAGCGGAAGCTGTTGAAGATTGGGTGTCCTGTGTAAGCCAGTCAACTATGTCCTCAGAATTTTTCGGGTTCAGGGTACGTGGCCTCTGAACACTAGGCATTATTCCAGGGACAGTGGAAATCACAGCACCACGGCCCCTGTGGGGTGGCCTGCCTCTGCCTGTCATTTTTTTTTTAGATAAGTGGTACTACGCGTGCTAGGTACTGTGCCCCCGGTATCAGTGGTGGGCACTGGCAGTGGGCACACTACAGTCAGTGGAAGTCGGCCTGACACACACTGGCAGCAGGCAAGCAACTGAAATTAGACTAATGTGTAAAAATTAAATGCCTTATTTATCGGCAAGCTACTGTGCCACCCGGTATCAGTGGTGGGCACTGGCAGTGGGCACACTACAGTCAGTGGAAGTCAGCCTGACACACACTGGCAGGCAACTAACCTTAGATTAAAGTGTAAAAATGAAATGCCTTTTTTTGATGCAAAGTCCTGTGCCACATGGGATGACAGGGGTGGGCACTGGCAGTGGGCACACTACAGTCTGTGGGCCTGCAGCTCCTCACACACAGGCAGGCCAGGCAACTGCAATATGTATATGGAGAAAAAAAAAAGCAGACTAATGTTTCAGCCCTAAAAAGGGCTTTTTGTGGTGCTGTCAGGACGCTGTCCTTACAGCAGAGATCAGATGAGTCTTTCAGGACTGGAGTGGACACTGAATTCACTAGCCTAGCTATCGATTTCCCTATTAAATCAGCAGCAACTACACTCTCCCTCCTCTCACTAAGACTGAAAATTCCGAATGAATCTAAAATGGATGCTGTTCAGGAGATGGGAGGGTCTGGGAGGGAGGGTATGCTGCTGATTGGCTGGAATGTGTCTGCTGACTGTGAGGTACAGGGTCAAAGTTTGCTCAATGATGATGTATAGGGGGCGGACCGAACATCGCATGTGTTTGCCTGCTGCGGCGAACGCGAACATGCTATGTTCGCGGGTACTGTTCGCCGGCGGATAGTTCGGGCCATCTCTAACAATCAATGGCACCTTCAAAAATTTAACACGCGCTTATAAGGAGTATATTAGAGGCTAGTGGGAGATCCAGACCTTCGAAACATATCTGAAAAAAAAGATTGTTCCGAGAGGTCTTCGTATCCCTTTGTTTCCAGGTACACGTCTGAGATCCCCTGAGTTCATTAAAAAGTGGGAGGCAACTTCTATAGAGTCCTCTTTTCATCTTATTGGCTTGCTCATTGAGGAGGATAGGTGATTATTTGAAAAGAGTACTGCTGCCTTGCAGGAACTGATTGAATCAGCAAAAAAAATTTCATCTCATGTTGAATTCCTACGCAAAGAACAGAAACTAGAACAGGCCGTACAGAGTTATAATTAATAGAGAAAAAACACGGGCAATACATGAGAGATACGACCGATTTTAGCGAAGGACGCCTTTTTGATTATAATGCAAAATCAGCGAAGGGTCTTGAGGCGGAAACTGAGCCCTCCTCATCGGAAGGAGAGACAGATATTGAAGGCTCACAAGGATCCATTTCATATACACAGCTGTCAAGAAACCTTAGGGGATACACCAGGGGCAAACCCCACAGAGGTAGAGGCAGGGGGGCACAGTCCAGAGCCAATTTTTTAGGCCAGGGACCTCCGTTGTCCTCATAACTACTGCGAGAGAGGAAGGAACAATAAACACGTGTCATGTCGTTCCAGGCCCCCTTCCACAACCTCTCCCTCAGATGAGTTGCAGGTTATCAATCTGTCACGGAGATGGGGAGGTGAGCCTCCTTAAAAAACGCCTGTCATTTTTCCACAATCATTCCTTTGACCTATTTACATGGGTCAAGGATTTGAATCTATTTGTTAGGGGCATTAAATGGAAAAAATTTCACCCACCATGACAGGCATCAGTGCGAAGAACTAGGCATTGACGCAGCTGATTTGGCGGATGTGAAAGTGAGAGGGTCCCTGGTGAGGGACCCTTCACCCTCATGAGGCAACATTCCCGGTTGAACCCCCCCATCAATGATGTCACACTTTCGACGTGTTCTTTAAGGTGGTCATTGATGAATTGACACAGCTAGAGGGAAAACGGTGGGGCACCAATAATCTCAATAAGTAGGAACTTGAAGGCCTCCTCTCCCTAGTAAATGACGATTCTATTGTCCTAAAACCGGCGGATAAATGGGGCAACATTGTGGTGCTAGATCAAGAGCAGTATATCAGTATGTGTATTGACATCCTAAAAAACAGGGAATGTTATGAGATCTTGTCTAGAAACCCAATGGAGGCATATTCAAAACAACTTAATGTGGTTCTTAATTCAGCATATGCTTTGCATCTTATAAGCAGGTCTGAATTGGATGTTTTATTACCTAAATGCCCCCAAACTGCCTGCTTTTATAGTTTGCCCAAGGTGCATAAGAGCCAGCATCCGCTCAAGGGTAGGCCAATTGTTTCTGGCACAAATAGCCTCACCCACCAGGTTAGCACCTATGTGGACGCTATCCTGTGACCATTTGTTCTGTCATTACCCTCCTTTGTGAGGGACTCCATGGAGATCGTGAACAAAAGGGATGGCCTAAGCATGGAGCATAATATCCTTCTTGCGAGTCTCGACGTCGATGCCCTTTATAGCTCCATCCCTCATAAGGAGGGGTGTAGGGCTGTTCGGTATTTCCAAAATGAGCGCGGAAGGGAATTTGCATCACATAACCAATTTGTCATTGATCTGCTGGAACTTATCCTACATCATAATGTGTTCTTATTCAATCGTCGCTTCTACCACCAGCTCAGGGGTGTGGCCATGGGCAGTCCCAGTGCCCCGTCTTATGCCAACCTATACCTGGGCTGGTTGGAGAGGGAGGTAGTCTTTGGCGATGAGATGGTGGGCTGGGCAGGACACATCATGATGTGGGTCAGATACATCGATGATGTATTGATCTTCTGGAACGGGACCGTTGAGAAGTTCAATGATTTTGTGAAGGCCCTGAATGTAAACAAGTATGGTCTGTTTTTCACCTCAGAGATCAATTTAACACAATTAACATTCCTTGACCTTGCCATCTTAAAAACGGAGGATGGTAAAATCCATACCAGCTTATTTTGGAAAAGTACGGCAACAAACACTTTATTACACTGGGATAGTTGCCATCCATATCCTTTGAAGAAAGGAATACCGAAAGGACAATTCCTCCGTATGCATCGCAACTGCTCCTCCCTCTCAGATTTCCAGACCAAGGCTGATGTTCTGACCAACAGGTTCATCAATCGTGTATACCCCCGTGGCATACTCACCTCTGCCTATCAGCATTCGTTATCCTGCACCCGTGAGGCACTCTTAAATCCTCGGGATCGAGTTGAAAGCCTGGGGCAGGTCCGTCTTATTGCCACCTTTGATGGGGCTAGTGGTGCCATACGTGACATCATCACTAAGCATTGGGGGATTCTACAGATGGACCCTGATGTTGGTCATTTGATGGGCCCCACACCCGAAATCTCATTTCGGAGAGGTCGGAATCTCAAGGATTGCCTCTGCCACAGCTTTTTTCAGTCTCCAGTTGCTTCGACGTGGATGGGAGACCCCCCTAGAGGGACATTTCGCTGTGGCGGTTACATAGCCTGTGATACCATTAAAAGGGGTGCCAAGTTTAGCAGTACGGTTACTTCCAAATCATATATCATCCAGTCATTCATTAACTACAGATGTTCTGGCCTGGTCTATTTGGCCACATGTGTTTGTGGGCTCCAATACGTGGGGAAGACGATTCGGGAGTTTCGCCGTCGTATAGGGGAACATTTAAAGACATTAAAAAGAACGCGGACACTCCTGTGTCACGTCATGTCAACACCAATCATTCAGGTGATGTTAGGTCTATCTGTTTTCAGGGGATAGAGGGTGTCAGACCCTCTTCCAGAGGGGGCAACCTGGATCAGAGGGTCCTTCAGAAAGAGGCCCAATGGACCTTTAAATTGGGGACCCTTCGCCCTAACGGGCTGAATGACCATGTATCATTCCTCAGCTTCATTCAATAGACTGCTGCGCAAATGGGAGACAGTCACGTCATCATTAAGTGTTGACTTGCTGTATGCATCCCCCGTCTAAACATGATGTGCCACCTGGTGTGTATGGTCTGGTGGGTGTTCCTCCTTAAGTATTATAAGGACCTCTGCTTTTGTAGAAAACTAGGTATATAAGGTCATATGTATGCGCCTGTACCTGGATAAACAAGCCTGTATACACCTTGGCACCTTATAAACTACATACACATCTGGCACTTTATGAATGTGTTCCTCCCTTTCT
Source organism: Bufotes viridis (assembly GCA_033119425.1). Lineage (NCBI taxonomy): Eukaryota > Metazoa > Chordata > Amphibia > Anura > Bufonidae > Bufotes > Bufotes viridis. Next base: position 173,014,264 of record CM065590.1, read on the forward strand.
CTCTCCCCCCGCGGTTGCCAATGGTAACTGATAGTGATTGATGATTTTTTTTTTGTGTGTGTGTGTGCTTATTTCATGCACAATTACATCCATATAAGATGTTGCTGCTGTATTCCGTCAATTCTTTGCATACACATTCCTTCTTTTTATTCCATCCGGCATAACAGGCTCTTTAAAGCCTGTGTTTTGTCAAGTAATCCCTTTTACATATACACCATACTTTGATGCAGGCATCGCTTACTCTGTCCCAGCCAGTGTGATGTGGGAGTTTCACAGGTGTCCCGCCCCTCCAACTTGTGATTGGCTGGAATGCTACTTCTGCATCATCAATGGGGAGGGCCCTCCTCCTTAAATCAGAGCACTTTCGGACGCCGCCTCACGGCCATACCAGCGCCGGATATGCTGTCATGCTGTTGCTCTGAATGAGATAGCTCAGCTTAGATCCTTATAGGCAGGTTATTTAGCTCCTGATGATTCTTATATAGAAGAAACGTGTTGAGCAGAGACCTACTGCGACTGTATAAGCTAGTTGACAGTTTTCCTACTGGGAAGCAGTGTTAGGGTGAACGTTGCTGGATACCCACAGTTGTGGTGCTAAACCACTCACTATACAGTATAGTGGGATCCACACGTGTTACTGTGTATCAGGTGTCGCAACACTGAGGCACCCTGATCTACACCCTTCCCTGTGTCTCCCATATCAATTATCGCAGCTGGTCAGAGAGCAGTGGAACATTGCAGTGTCAATTTTCTCATGTACACTGGTGTTTCCTAGCTCTCTATGTGCTAGTGCAGTATCAGCTGCGGATGATTAGATTTCATGTGAATCCTATCTCAACTCTCCATAGGAGAACCTGGACAATCATTTCAGGCTAATGGAGGTATATTGATAGTGGGATACATTTTTTATTATCCTTATTTGGTCAAACAGTGGGGGTGGGACATCACACACATGGTGGTTTTTCGCATGCCACTTTTTTTGTTGAGCACATTTGTCCAGTGCCACCCAACTTGCCTAATATTTTTTAGAGATTTTCAGGTTATGTTGTTCTTCCCCTGTTTTTATTGACGCATCAATAAAAGTTATATTTTAGTTCATCCCACAATATCTGTGATTGTATTTTATTAGGGACACTTTACCTCAATATCTATTATTTCCGTGAATCCTTAAAACTTTACAGACCCAAAAGTCCTTTTAAGGACTATTGTGTGTGGCAGCAGCAATATATATTTTTAGCGCATCCTGCGCTAAATAGCATCTAATAGGCTGCTGCAGACAGTTAAATTATCTGTGCCATAGCTCCTGTGTATAGTGTGCGCATCCCAAAAATATCTGTGACATCCGATGAACTTTTTCCATAGACAGTGTCCACTGCGGATAGTTAAATTATCTGCTCCACATCTCCTGTGTAAAGTGTGCGCATCCCTAAAATATCTGTGACTTCCAGTTTACTTTTTCCATAGACGGTGTCCGCTGCGGACAGTTAAATTAGCTGTGCCACATCTCGTGTGTAAAGCGTGCGCATCCCAAAAATATCTGTGACATCCAGTGTACTTTTTCCGTAGACGGTGTCCGCCGCAGACAGTTAAATTAGCTGCGCCATATCTCCTGTGTAAAATGTGCGCATCCCACAAATATCTGACATCAAGTGTACTTTTTCCATAGACGGTGTCCGCTGCAGACAATGACATTAGCTGCGTGACGTCTACAATGTAACGTGTACACTGAAAAAATGTATCAGTGACATACAGTGTACTTTTTCAATAGACGGCGTCCACTTCTGACAGTGACATGACTAGTGCCACATCTACCGTGTGCACTGAAAAAATTTATCTGATCCATACAGTGTACTTTTTCAATAGACTGTGTCGCTTCTGACAGTGACATGACTAGTGCCACATCTAAAGTGTAACGTGTGCGCATAAAATTTTTATATGTGACATACAGTGTACTGTGTCAAGAGACTGTGTCCGCTTCTGACAGTGACATTACCAGTGCGACATCTGCAGTTTAACATGTGCGCATAATTTTTTTATATGTGACATACAGTGTACTTTGTCAATAGACGGTGTCCACTTCTGAAAGTGACATTACCAGTGCCACATCTCCAGTGTACCGTGTGCGGTTAAAAACTGTATCTGTGGCATACAGTGTACTTTTTCAATAGACGGAGACCGCTTCTGACAGTGAAATTACCAGTGCCACATCTAAAGTGTATCGTGTGCATGTAAAAAAATGTATCTGTGACATACAGTGTACTTTGTCAATAGACGATGTCCACTTATGACAGTGACATTACCAGTGGACTTCAGAAGTAAACCGTGTGCACATACATTTTTTATCTGTGACATACAGTGTACTTTTTCCATGGACGCTGTGTACAGTGACATTACCTGTGGTACCTCTCCTGTATAACGTTTCCTCATTACAAATACCTGTGACATTCCCTCTAATTTTTTATTAGCCGCTGGTGAAAGCATTGACATTATTTGCGGGATATCTTCTTTGTGACATTTCCACATCCTAAATACCTTTTGAAATTTTTTTGCACATACACTTTCAAACCCTATGCTACTGTATGTGTGACATACTTTCAAGCATATATAACATTTAAAATGAAGAACGCAAGCAGTAAGGCACGTGGAAGTGGCCATGATGCTACTGGTCATTGAAACTGTGCCTGCTGCCAGAGCACAAGAAAAACAATCATCCACGATACCTAGCTTGATTTCCCAGTTTGCAGGGCGGCGCAGGACACCACTCTTGAAGTCAGACCAGTGCGACCGGGTGGTCAGTTGGGAGGCAGCAGATAATGCTTCCACCGAGTCCAGTCTCAGTAGCCTGGAGCTTTGCACTTTGCACTGCTGTGTTGAGACTCTTAACTGAGGCTCCGGTGTTTTTGTGGTTGGTGTCCCTGAGATCAGCTATTGTTTTGTTTGAGTTGTCTCCAAGGCATTGCTCCCGGTTAGCCAGAATCCTACTCCACACTGATGAGGGGGGAAACATCCCGAAACAGCTGTCTGTGGATGGGTAACTGGCTTAGGTCTTCCCCGTCACATCCTTAAAGCTTGTAATAAAGCGGGATCTTGACATAGGGGCCACTTAATATGGTGGATTTGGTGATCTCTGTAATGGAGACACCCCTTTGCACCGGTTTTCCTTCCTTTGAGGGATATCTGGCTTTCATTGTGTTGTAGACCCAATACTGGGGCTCCACATTTAATTTGCATATTACTGTTTCCCAGGGAGCTTTGCACTTTGGATTGCTGTGTTGAGACTCTTAACTGAGGCTCCGCTGTGTTTTTGTGGTTGGTCTTCCTGAGATCAGCTATTGTTTTGTCTGAGTAGTCTCCAAGGCATTGCTCCCAGTTAGCCAAAATCCTACTCCACACTGATGAGGGGAAACAGCTGTCTGTGGATGGATAACTGGCTTAGGTCTTCCCCGTCACATCCTTAAAGCTTGTAAAAAAGCGGGATCTTGACATAGGGGCCACTTAATATGGTGGATTTGGCGATCTCTGTAATGGAGACACCCCTTTGCACCGGTTTTCCTTCCTTTGAGGGATATCTGGCTTTCATTGTGTTGTAGACCCAATACTGGGGCTCCACATTTATTTTGCATATTACTGTTTCCCAGGGAGCTTTTCACTTTGGATTGCTGTGTTGAGACTCTTAACTGAGGCTCCGCGGTGTTTTTGTGGTTGGTCTCCCTGAGATCAGCTATTGTTTTGTTTGAGTAGTCTCAGCAGCCAGGAGTCTGGTCAACACAATCCTCAAACTGATCCTCCTTCCTCCCACCATAGACCGTCTGGGCAACAAGTTATCCCACACTCAGATATTCCGAGGACCTTTTTTCATCACCATTCCTTCATTGGCCCTTTCGCCCTTTCGCCAAGCACGCTTGAAGAGAGACAGATTTTGTGTCCTGATTACCAAACTCTTGAGCATCCACAGTCACAAGAGGATGACGGTGGGCAACAGCAATTACTGTTTAATGAGGTGGATGATGATGAGACTCAGTTGCCAATAAGTGAACAGCAATTACTGTCTCAAGAGGTTTATGAAGAGGATGAGACACAGTTGTCAATCACTGAGGTTGTGGTTAGGTCAACAAGTCAGGAGGATGAGCAGAGTGAGGAAGTGGAAGAGGAGGTGGTGGACGATGAAGTACTTGACCCAACCTGGGAAGCTGCGAAGCCGAGCGAGGACAGCAGTACAGAGGAGGAGGGATCTGTAGCACAGCAACAGGCTGGAAGAGGCAGTGGGGTAGCAAAAGGGAGAAGGCGGGCCACACCAAACAGGCCCGCAACAGTTCCATGGAGCACCCCCTTACGGAAATCTCCCTTACCAAGCGGTAGGTGTTCCGCAGTATGGCACTTTTTTTGAGTAAAGTGCGGACGACAAAAGAATAGTAGTTTGCAACCTGTGCCGTACCAAAATGAGCCGGGTCGTGAACACTAGCAACCTCACCACCACCAACATGATCCACCACATGGCATCCAAGCACCTTAATAAGTGGGACAAACACCTGGGTCCACAATCTGTGTCTGCGGGTCACACCCCTACCTCCTCTTCCCCTATGTTATATGCTGTCCAATCCCCTGTCGAAGGCGCATGCCCGGATGCCTCCCGCCCTGCACCTGGACCTTTGCAAGCACGATTAGCGACCACCTACACTTCTATGTCCCAGCGCAGCGTCCAAATGTCCTTACCCCAGGCCTTTGAACACAAGCACAAAAATTGCTCCAAACATTTCCATCTGACAACGCTGGCGGCAGAGTCCGTAGTTCCTTGGGCAACCGAGAAAGGGAGACAAGGGGAACACACAGCAGTTCCAACAGAGGCAGGGCAACAGTCTCCAAAGCCTGGGACAGTTTCATGACACCCCGCCAGCACCCTCACCCTGATGCGCAGCCTACTGTCACAAGGAGGGAAAAATTTTGGAAGATGGTGAAGGAGTACATAGCAGATCGTGTCAGCGTCATCAAAGATCTCTCAGTGCCTTACAACTACTGGGTGTCCAAGCTGGACACGTGGCACGAACTGGTGCTCTATGCCTTAGAGGTGCTGGCCTGCCGCCAGCGTTTTGTCTGAGTGGGTATTTAGTGCTGCTGGTGGCATTATAGGAGATAAGCGTATCCGCCTGTCAACTGAAAATGCTGACAGGTTGACTCTTATAAAAATGAATGAAGCCTGGATTGCCTCTGACTTCTCGACTCCACCAGAGGAAAGGAGATGACAGTAAAGTGTACTGAATACACTGTATTCCCATGCACCCCTTCAACCACAAAAAAAGGTATATGGTTGAATCTTCTTTTCCTCAGCCTCCTCCTCCTCTTCCATCATATTAACATGCTTATTTGTCACATATAATGCCCTCGCATATATGCCCTCGCATATAATGTTTTATAGGGTCAGCTCACCAGCAGGCCCTCACCTAAAATTTTTTAGAGGGTCAGATCACCAGCAGGCCCTCACCTACAATATTTTACAGAATCTGGTCAACACAATCCTTACCTTGACGGCACACTGGGTGAACGTGGTGGAGGACGGGAGCGAGTTGGCTGCTGGCACCAGACTTGCCCTCTAATAGATCCTTGTTAAAGTATTTAAAGTTTACTTATTCCAATAACAGGGCCAAGAAAGAGTCCTGTATTGTTATTTTTTGTCACTACCTCCCAGAGTCGGGAATGGGTAATTTGTGCACCTGCTGCCTTCCTTGGATGTGGTAGCCATTTCTCAGGCTCCCTCTCCGAAATCGAACCCTGATTCCCCATTACCCGTGGTCACCATGGTAGGCGCAGAAAGTTAAATTCCAAAGTTGATAGGGCAGAAATCCGAATGGATCGTCGCCATCACGGGAATGTGCGATCGGCCCGAGGTTATCTACTGTCACCTGCAGTCCCTCTCATATAATGTTTCACAGTGTCAGATCACCAGCAGGCCCTCACCTACAATTTTTTACAGGGTCAGCTCACCAGCACACCCTCACCCCTAATGTTTTAGATGGTCATCTGATCAGCAAGCCCTCGCCCCTAATGTTTAAGATGGTCAGATCAGCAGGCCCTTGCTCCAAATGTTTTTGAGGGTCACCAGCAGGCCATCAATCATAATTTAAGGGTGTGTATGATGCCCTCTTTTATGTGTAATAAAGGGTGTATTGGAGTGCAGGTTCCTTGTAATTTTTGGCAGCCCTTTCACGTAGTGCAAAGGCTTTATGCGTGCAAGAGTCCCACTTGATGAACAATTCTACCACAATGTGAATGAGGCCCTCCTTTATGTGATAAACAGAAAAGCCTCTTTCTTTTCGGAAAGCCTCTTGCTTTTAATTTTTGGCAGCACTTGCACTTTATATACAAGTAAAAATACAGGAAAGAATGTTTCCTAACAATTTTTAATCTAAAATCGATTTTATCTTTGGTTTTGTGCGTATTATTGTCAGTCTGTAAAAGTGGCGTACTACTCGGACAACATCGTTCCCAGCAGCCACCTGGGAATCCAAGATGCATCCAGACATCCTCCTCATGCTGTTCCCAAACCATTTCGGTGGAGTTTCCATCAATTTCTGACCTTTTCCTTTTCTTCAGAGCAGGGGGTGCCTAGTTTAATGCTCGGGTTCTCCCATTGATTTCCATTATACTTGGGTGCTCTGTAGAGCACCTGAGCATCCCGATGTGTACGGTCCAAGCACCTGAGCACTTGGGTGCTCGATCAACACTACTATGTACACCTTTGGGGGCAATTTTTTTTTTACTATTGCATTACTTATTTGAGCTAAAAATATTTTTTTCAATTGGTTTTTATTAACAATATGGAATCCTTTTTTCTATACAGAGCTGACATGCTCTACTAGCTGCTTGTGGATATTTTGTCTTTTCGGTCATCTGAGGAACAGACCGACTCCTTATCTCTGCTCTCTGACATTAAAAACATTCATCAGTAGTTTAGAGATAAGGGTAAATAGATAACCGCACAAAGTGAAAGTGAAAGTACCAGTCACACAATTAGAAAAACTGTTTATACTTTGTAACCGAACAGCTCAATATTTTTAATAAAGGCCAATTGAAAATGATTTTTAGCCAAATAGTTAAATGCAATCATAAACAAAAATTGACTTCAAAAATGTACATAGCCTTTAAGGTATTTCTTATTAACCGGATAGTGGATAACTATTAGATCAGCGGGAGTCATACCACTGGGACCCCCACACATCACAAGAACGGGGGGCCCATTCCCTCTGCAGCCCCGTAAAATGAACAGAGCAGCCGGTCAGTCATGCGTCCGGAGATAGTGGAGCACTGTACATGGCTATGTCCAGAACTCTCATTAAAATGAATTGAGCCGCAATGTGCATGCCCGACTGGCCACTCCGTTCATTTCAGGGGGCTGTGGGGATATAAGGCCTCCATTCTTGAAATTGATGGGGGTCCCAGCGGCAATTCCCCCACCAATTTAATAGTTATTCCCTATTCTGTGGATAGGGATTAACTTAATGAAACCAGAAAACCCCTTTATTGCATGTGCAGTGTCCTGAAATACACTGCAAAGCATTGAAGGTGGTAATATCATTGCATTGCATGTATTATGTGCATGTACTACAACTCCCATAAGGTCATATAGGGAGTGGGAGGTCCCATGAGGCTAGACAGGGCTGGCTAAACCCTTCCTCCCTAGGATAAAGATTCTTGAGCAGATCATGTGGGAAGATTCCATTCCCCTACAGCCCATAAGCAACTTACTGTATGTGCTAGCCTTCAGAAGGGAAAAGATCTATAGAAGGTTTAGCAGACAGAATGGGATTGCAGACTTTGGCAAAGAAGGTATTTGCCACTAATCTGGCTACAGCCTCCTCTGCATGTGGTAGAAACACTGTAAACTACAAGCTGCCCATCATAACCAAAGGACAAAAGCTATTCTTCATATACAACCTATTGGGAACTACTTCAATCAACTGTACAGGCTACATTTCATGTGAATAGTGCTTGTGTGGATCACCTGCTGACCAGCTTCAGTAAAGTACTGTGGATTTGTTATACCAACACCGGTCTCATCAGTATACTGTACCACACAACATTTGCTCCTCAAGATCTTGGCGTCACGACAACTGGCACCCTTCCTCACACCATAAACAGCAACATCAAGGGAACCTCAAAGTCCATCAAGTAGGAGAACCCCGGAACCAGAATGTAAGCCAAAGGGAAGGAACGTTGTGCCCTTCCCTTCACTGCACGCTGGGTCAGGGAGCTTCAGGAAATCGTGAGTATGACTACAGCAGCCATACAGTCCACACTCACATGCGCTCCTGCAGCCTGATCCCTGCACATGCTCTAGATTTATTTGCTTTGTCACATCTGAACAAACTTCTTCCATGGGCTTGTGAAGGGTAATATTGGTGTAATAAAAGGGTGTATTCAACTTAAAGGTGCTTCCCAAATATGAAAAATCATGTGCACGTAACTGAGATAGCCCTGTTAGCCAGTCTAACGTATTCACATGGCCATAATCCTGATGTTCATCTCCTGCATGTGTGATGTCCTGTATACTGAACATATGGTTATCTGCCCTGCTTTCTCTTTCTCCTTGATATATGGGATGAAAACATTTGCAATGCTCTTTATTTAAAACTACCGGGGAAATTAGTGGCTGCCATATAGAAGCTTAAGCACAACATACAAAATCCATCATTTTTAATGGAAGAATAAATCTGCATGGGGTCCAGCCTGAGGCTGGGCCTCATTGGCTTCCGTACATGGCAGGCTAATAGGCCTTTGCAAGCGCTCTGGCTGCCATAGCATTGGCACCCAGCGATCATAGAAGCCCATGGAGTAAGAGAGGGAGGGATTTTCACTAGAGATGAGCGAACACCTGGATGTTCGGGTTCGAGAGGTTCGGCCGAACTTCCGGAAAATGTCCGGGTTCGTGATCCGAACTCAACACGAACTTCATCCCGAACCCCATAGAAGTCAATGGGGACCCGAACTTTTGGGCACTAAAAAGGCGGTAAAAGACCCCGGAAAGGGCTAGAGGGCTGCAAAAGGCAGCAAAATGTAGGTAAATCACCTGCAAACAAATGTAGATAGGGAAATGAATTAAAATAAAATAAATAAAAATTAACCAATATCAATTGGGGAGAGGTCCCACAGCAAGGAATCATGTGTCATATCACCCACCACTGGAGAAGGCCACTCTCATTTATTTTGGACCAGCACCCAGACAGAGGATACAGGTCCCACAGCAAGGAATCATGCGTCATATCAACCACCACCGGAGAAGGCCACTCTCGTGTATTTTGGACCAGCACCCAGACAGAGGAGAGAGGTCCCACATCTAGGAATCATGCGTCATATCAACCACCATCGGAGAAGGCCACTCTCATTTATTTGGGACCAGCACCCAGACAGAGGATACAGGTCCCACAGCAAGGAATCATGCGTCATATCAACCACCACCGGAGAAGGCCACTCTCATTTATTTTGGACCAGCACCCAGACAGAGGATACAGGTCCCACAGCAAGGAATCATGCGTCATATCAACCACCACCGGAGAAGGCCACTCTCATTTATTTTGGACCAGCACCCAGACAGAGGAGAGAGGTCCCACAGCAAGGAATCATGCCTCATATCAACCACCACCGGAGAAGGCCACTCTCATTTATTTTGGACCAGCACCCAGACAGAGGATACAGGTCCCACAGCAAGGAATCATGCCTCATATCAACCACCACCGGAGAAGGCCACTCTCATTTATTTTGGACCAGCACCCAGACAGAGGATACAGGTCCCACAGCAAGGAATCATGCGTCATATCAACCACCACCGGAGAAGGCCACTTATGTATTTTGGACCAGCACCCAGACAGAGGAGAGAGGTCCCACAGCAAGGAATCATGCGTCATATCAACCACCACCGGAGAAGGCCACTCTCATTTATTTCGGACCAGCACCCAGACAGAGGAGAGAGGTTTTCACAGCAGAGAATCAGGCATTTAGATCACCCACCACAGGAGTAGGCCATCATTTAATGGGACCCCGGCAACCATGTCAGATGGCACAAACATCAGTTTCACATCACCCAGCACAGGAGAAGGCCACTTTGAGATACTTTGACCCCTGCACCCAGACGGAGGAGAGAGGTTTCACAGCAGAGAATCAGGCATTTAGATCACCCACCACAGGAGTAGGCCATCATTTAATGGGACCCCGGCAACCATGTCAGATGGCACAAACATCAGTTTCAAGTCACCCAGCACAAGAGAAGGCCACTTTGAGAGACTTTGACCCCTGCACCCAGACGGAGGAGAGAGGTTTCACAGCAGAGAATCAGGCATTTAGATCACCCACCAGAGGAGTAGGCCATCATTTAATGGGACCCCGGCAACCATGTCAGATGGCACAAACATCAGTTTCACATCACCCAGCACAGGAGAAGGCCACTTTGAGAGACTTTGACCCCTGCACCCAGACAGAGGAGAGAGGTTTCACAGCAGAGAATCAGGCATTTAGATCACCCACCACAGGAGTAGGCCACCATTTAATGGGACCCCGGCAACCATGTCAGATGGCACAAACATCAGTTTCACATCACCCAGCACAAGAGAAGGCCACTTTGAGAGACTTTGACCCCTGCACCCAGACGGAGGAGAGAGGTCCCACAGCAGAGATTCAGGCATTTATATCAGCCAGCACAGGAGAAGGCCGCTTTCAGTGACTTAGGCCTTAGCACCGACACAGAGGAGACAGGTCAGATAGCACAAGCATCAGTTTCACATCAACCACCACAGGAGAAGGGCACTTTTAGAGACTTTGACCCCTGCACCCAGAAAGAGGAGAGAGGTCCCACAGCAGCGATTCAGGCATTTATATCAGCCACCACAGGAGAAGGCCGCTTTCAGTGACTTTGGCCCCTGCACCCACACAAAGGAGACATGTCAGACAGCACAAGTATAACATTCATATCACCCAGCACAGGAGAAGGACACTTTCATGTACTTTGGCCCCGGCACCCAGACAGACGGAAGGTTCATTCAACTCTGGGTTGCACCCCAAGATCCTACTTAATTTCAAAAATTGATTTTTCAATGAAGAAGTGGCCAGGAGTACAAGACAACATGGTTTAAGGCAGTTATTAAGGACTACTCTGCACAAGGGAGGGTCAGGTCTTGTGGGATCCATGCCTGGTTCATTTTTATAAACGTCAGCTTGTCCACGTTGGTTGCGGACAGGCGGCTGCGTTTGTCAGTAATTACGCCCCCTGCCGTGCTGAATACACGTTCAAATAAAACGCTGGCCGCCGGGCAGGCCAGCACCTCCAAGGCATAACATGCTAATTCTGGCCACGTGGACAATTTGGAAACCCAGAAGTTGAATGGGGCTGAACCATCCGTCAGTACGTGGAGTTGTGTGCAGACGTACTGTTCAACCATGTTAGTGAAATGTTGCCTCCTGCTAACACGTTCTGTATCAGGTGGTGGGGCAGTTAGCTGTGGCGTGGAGACAAAACTTTTCCACATTTCTGCCATGCTAACCCTGCCCTCAGAGGAGCAGGCTGTAACACTGCTGCGTGGGCGACCTCTAGCTCCTCCTCGGCCTTGGCCTTCCACCTGTTCCCCTGTGACAGTTGGGAATGCTCTCAGGAGCGCGTCTACCAGTGTGCGCTTGTACTCGCGCATCTTCCTATCACGCTCTAGTGCAGGAAGTAAAGTGGGCACATTGTCTTTGTACCGTGGATCCAGCAGGGTGGCCACCCAGTAGTCAGCACACGTTAAAATGTGGGCAACTCTGCTGTCATTGCGCAGGCACTGCAGCATGTAATCGCTCATGTGTGCCAGGCTCCCCAGAGGTAAGGACAAGCTGTCCTCTGTGGGAGGCGTATCGTCATCATCCTCTGTATCCCCCAGCCACGCACCAGGGATGTGCCTGCGCTGTGCTGGGTGCCACCCGCTGTGAACCTGCTTCATCCTCATCCTCCTCCACCTCCTCCTCATCCTCCTCGTCCTCCAGTAGTGGTCCCTGGCTGGCCACATTTGTACCTGCCCTCTGCTGTTGCAAAAAACCTCCCTCTGAGCCACTTCTAACAGACTGGCCTGAAAGTGCTAAAAACGACCCGTCATCCTCCTCCCGGCCCTGGCCCACCTCCTCTTCCATCATCGCCCTAAGCGTTTTCTCTAGGAGACATAGAATTGGTATCGACACGCTGATAACAGTGGCATCGCCACTGGCCATGTTGGTGGCGTACTCGAAACAGCGCAACAGGGCACACAGGTCTCACATGGAGGCCCAATCATTGGTGGTGAAGTGGTGCTGTTCCGCAGTGCGACTGACCCGTGCGTGCTGCAGCTGAAACTCCACTATGGCCTGCTGCTGCTCGCACAGTCTCTCCAGCATGTGCAAGGTGGAGTTCCACCGGGTGGGCACGTCGCATATTAGGCGGTGAGCGGGAAGGCCGAAGTTCCGCTGTAGCGCTGACAGGCGAGCAGCGGCAGGATGTGAACGCCGGAAGCGCGCACAGACGGCCCGCACTTTATGCAGCAGCTCTGACATGTCTGGGTAGTTGTGAATGAACTTTTGCACCACCAAATTCAGCACATGCGCCAGGCAAGGGATGTGCGTCAAACCGGCTAGTCCCAGAGCTGCCACGAGATTTCGCCCATTATCGCACACCACCAGGCCGGGCTTGAGGCCCACCGGCAGCAACCACTGGTCGGTCTGTTGTTCAATACCCCGCCACAACTCCTGCGCGGTGTGGGGCCTGTCCCCAAACATATGAGTTTCAGAATGGCCTGCTGACGTTTACCCGGGCTGTGCTGAAGTTGGTGGTGAAGGTATGTGGCTGACTGGATGAGCTGGTGGAAGCAGAGGAGGAGGAGGAGGAAGCCGAGTAGGAGGAGGAGGCTACAGGAGGCAAAGAATGATGCCCTGTGATCCTTGGCGGCGGAAGGACGTGCGCCAAGGAACTCTCCGCCTGGGGCCCAGCCGCCACTACATTTACCCAGTGTGCAGTTAGGGAGATATAGCGTCCCTGGCCGTGCTTACTGGTCCACGTATCTGTGGTTAGGTGGACCTTGCCACAAATGGCGTTGCGCAGTGCACACTTGATTTTATCTGACACTTGCATGTGCAGGGAAGGCACGGCTGTCTTGGAGAAGTAGTGGCGGCTGGGAACCACATACTGGGGGACAGCCATGGCCATCAGCTGTTTGAAGCTGTCTGTGTCCACCAGCCGAAATGACAGCATTTCAAAGGCCAGTAGTTTAGAAATGCTGGCATTCAGGCCAAGGGCTCGAGGGTGACTAGGTGGGAATTTGCGCTTCCTCTCAAAGGTTTGAGAGATGGAGAGCTGAACGCTGCTGTGTGAAATAGTGGAGACGCTAGGTGACGGTGGCGGTGGTGGTGGTGTCGTGGCACATCCTCTGTTTGCTGCTCGGCAGGTGGCAACATTCCTCTCGAGGCGGAAGCCGAGGCAGCAGAAGCTAGAGGGAGCAGGGGAGCCTGAGTGGGTTCCTTGTTTTTAAGGTGTGTACTCCACTGCAGTTCATGCTTTGCATGTAGATGCCTGATCATGCAGGTGGTGCTCAGGTTAAGAACGTTAATGCCTCGCCTCAGGGTCTGATGGCACAGCGTGCAAACCACTCTGGTCTTGTCCTCAGCACATTGTTTGAAGAAGTGCTATGCCAGGGAACTCCTTGAAGATGCCTTTGGGGTGCTGGGTCCCTGTTGGCGCTGGCCAATAGCAGGCGAACTCTCTGGACGGCGGCTGTTCTGCTTTTGCCCCCTGCTCCCTCTTTGGCTTCGCTGTTGTCTCGGTCTCACCACTGCCTCTTCCTCTGAACTATTTAAGTCAGCGGCACGACCTTCAGTCCATGTGGGGTCTAAGACCTCATCGTCCTCTGCATCGTTTTCCACCCAGTCTTCCTCCCTGACCTCCTCCTGTTCAGTCTGCACACTGCAATAAGACGCGGCAGTGGGCACCAGTGTTTCGTCATCATCAGAGACTCGGTCACTCTGCTGTGGTGGTATTCCCATGTCCTCATCATCTGGATACATAAGTGGTTGTGCGTCTTCCACCGCTGGGGAAGGGCTAGGTGGACGCCCCTGGAAAACCGTGGGAGCAGAGTCTTCAAACAGAATAAGAGACTGCTGCATAACTTGAGGCTCAGCCAGTTTCCCTGATGTGCATGGGGGTGATGTGACAGACTGATGGGCTTGGTTTTCAGGTGCCACCTGTGCGCTTTCCGCAGAAGACTGGGCGGAAGACAATGTGGTGAACGAGTTGGAAGCACTGTCGGCCACCCAATCGACTAATGCCTGTACCTGCTCAGGCCTTACCATCCTCATAACGGCATTGGGCCCCACCAAATATCGCAGTAAATTCTGCCGGCTACTTGAGGGAGTTGGTTCACTACTTTGTGCGCCTGAGGCCGAACGGCCACGTCCTCTGCCAGCAACAGAGGCTCCACGGACACCACCACGACCGCGTCCTCGTCCCTTAATAGAATGTTTCCTCATTGTTGCGATTCAACTCGCACCACAATAAAATATATTATTTTTTAGCCCCAAAATTCCCACACTGGAAGATATAATTCCTTTTTCCGGTATTATTTACAAGAAGACTGCTGCAAATTGGACACCAGAATTTTTAATATGCTAGTTTTGGTACATAGTTTCCCACACGGGGAGATATAATTCCTTTTTACAGGAGTAAAAACATGAGGCCTACTGTTTCTGGTCTAACAAACACCAGATTGATTAAATTGGCCTTTTTTTCACCAAAATTACAACACTGGACAATAATGCCTTTTGGCGGTATTAATTACAAGAACACTGCTGCTAATTGGACACCAGAATTTTTATAATGCTAGTTTGTGTACATAAATTCCCACACTGGAAGATATAATTCCTTTTTCCAGTATTAATTACAAGAAAACTGCTGCAAATTGGACACCAGAATTTTTAATATGCTAGTTTTGGTACATAGATTCCCACACGGGAGATATAATTCCTTTTACAGGAGTAAAAACGTGAGGCCTAGTGTTTCTGGTCTAACAAACACCAGATTGATTAAATTGGCCTTTTTTTCACCAAAATTACAACACTGGACGATATAATGCCTTTTGGCGGTATTATTTACAAGAAAACTGCTGCAAATTGGACATCTGAATTTTTAAAATGCTAGTTTTGGTACATAGATTCCCACACGGGAGATATAATTCCTTTTACAGGAGTAAAACGTGAGGCCTAGTGTTTCTGGACTGGTCTAACAAACACTAGATTGATTAAATTGGCCTTTTTTTCACCAAAATTACAACACTGGACAATAATGCCTTTTGGCGGTATTATTTACAAGAAAACTGCTGCAAATTGGACATCTGAATTTTTAAAATGCTAGTTTTGGTACATAGATTCCCACACGGGGAGATATAATTCCTTTTTACAGGAGTAAAAACGTGGGGCCTAGTGTTTCTGGTCTAACAAACACCAGATTGATTAAATTGGCCATTTTTTTCACCAAAATTACAACACTGGACGATATAATGCCTTTTTGCGGTATTAATTACAAGAGGACTGCTGTTATTTCAGAACACCGGAATTTTTAAAATGCTAGTTTTGCTAGATAAATTTCCCACACTGGGAGAAATATTGCCTAAGCCTTTTTACAGTATTAATTACAACAGGAGTGCTTCTTCTGGTCTAACACCAGAATAATTTTATTATTACGGTGAAAGCTTTTTCTAATTTATATTTCTGGCACATAAAAAAAAAATATTTCTGGCTGACAGTATTGGACAAAGTAGTGGCACTGGCTAGCCTAGCTGGAACAGCACATTCATGGGATTTGCTATCCAAGTGGGTTACTTTCAGTTTCACCACTGATATATTAAATATCTTTGCAGTTAGTATGGGTGACACAAGCACAGCCAAACCCCTGATGTAGTATATCTATGAAAAAATCGACTATTACATGAGATTAATGGACGTTGTGGCAGCTTTTGCTGTAGCACCACAAGTCCCAAAATGGTCTGCCCAGCCAGAAAAAAAATAGACTTTGACTGAGCAGCTGAATCGCTGTTGTTCTGATTCACAGGTGTAGATTTTTCACTTCTTTGGAGCTTTGGTTTAGACTCTGTGGCAGCTTGTGCTGGCGCACCACAAGTCCCAAAATGGCCACCGCCGGTCAGCCCAGTTACATGTGCCAGTAAAAATCGCTCTGGCCAGTCTCAACAAAATGGTGACTTTCAGTGAACAGCTCAGCTGAGTTGTTCTGATGCACAGGTGTAGAAAGGTAGATCATTCAATCACTTCTTTATCCCTGCCTATCTCGCCCTCACAGAAGCTGCATCCTCTCCCTACACTAGTCAGAGCAGTGTGACGTGCAGCGCTACGTGACTCCAGCTTAAATAGAGGCTGGGTCACATGCTGCACTTGGCCAATCACAGCCATGCCATTAGTAGGCATGGCTGTGATGGGCTCTTAGGGCAAGAAGTAAAATGCTAGCTGATTGGCTGCTATGCAGCCCTTCAGAAAGCGGGAAGAAATCGACGAACACCGGACCCGAACCCGAATTTTTTGAAAATGTCCGTGTCACGGACACCCCAAAATTCGGTACGGACCCGAACGATTTTCGAACTGTTCGCTCAACATTAATTTTCACCGATGCCAGCCTATTGTCATTAACATCCAGGTCACTGTCCCTGATGTGGCAAGTAGAGCTCTTGTGCCTGACCAATCAGTGTATAGTACATGTACAGCGCTGGTCAAATTTATGGGTTGGTTTTATATAAATATATATATATATATATATATATATATATATAGTGAGGAGGTGACAGGAGTTATTTTTGAGGGGAGATATGTGTCACCCAGAATGTTGCAGGAAGCGTTCTAAAAGCTGCTTGCTTATACCTGGAATGTGCCGCCAAGGGCATTGGTGGAATAAAAACCCTAGTCTAGGTGTCCGCTAAAGTAGTTGGTGGACACCATGTAGATAGTGTAGCTGGTCTCAGCTAGTCCAGGGCGGGCTTTTACTGGGAACAGGTAATGTGATGGGTGGGTGCCTGTTCCCCACGTTCCAGTCCAGGATTTGGGGCATGCTCATAGCCAGGGATCCTATTTAATCCTGCTGCTGGATGTTAGGTGTGTCTCAGTCTAGAGGAAAGGCCGACAGTGTGAGGTAACACTGTCAAGAGTGTGCTACGACTGCTTCCCCCGGCTGCGATCTGGATGTACTGGCTGTACTGATGTGAAAAAGCCTAAATAAAGAGGACTTTTTGAGCAATAACGGATCCGTCTCTCCGGTTGTCATCAATGCGGTAATTTTAAAGCTGGATCCGGCGCTAATACATTTCAATTTAAATTAATGCCGTATCCGGCATTCCAGCATTTCGTTCATGCGTAATCTCAGGTCTCACAAGATGACGCCAATAGGCGTCGCTGAGACCTGAGAGCACCGTCCGGACGCCTATCGGCGTTACTGTGACGGCAGCTGGTTAAAGAGCAAGTTGTTACGGACACAATGATACCAAATATGTTGATTTTTTTGTTTCAGTTGTACATAATAAAGCCATTTTCTGAAAGCCATATTTTTTATTTTTCTGCCAATTGTCTTGTGTAGGGGTTCATTCTTTGCGGAAAGAGTTGATGTTTTTATTGCCATCATATGATATTGTTATTGTTCAATATTACTGTGACAGACTGAACCGTCACTGTGGCTGCGGGAGAAGCCTGAGGGCTAGCCTCGTTCGTACGGACTATGGACCCAGAACTATGGAGACCCCCCTCAGACCTCTTGGGGTTACAAGGAACTAAGAACCCTGATTTATGTGTGGAGTTTATATGACACATCTTTCCTATTGCACGTTAAAAGTGCAGGGGGTGAAATCCAGAAACACAAAAAAGTGTTAACTCTGCACTGAGACTCCCAATGAATATGTTACAGTTTAGTTGTCCCTTTGTTCTATTGTGCTAGTGATGGGATTAAGAGAGCTGACACTAGGAGTAGCCGACTCTGGTGTAGATGAGTAGGTCACCCTATGATACACTCAGGAGAGAATCCCATCACATGTGTCTCCTCTCTCCCTATTCATTCATTAAGATACTTGGGGGGAGTTCTGTTTGCCTGCTTTTCATGTTTGATTGCTTTATGTTGGTAGACTTCTTCTTGAACTGTATATGTATATTGAGGTAGTCCATTGTCTTAGTTAACTATATAGCAGGTCAGAGGGGGTGTGCCTCTGGACTGTGGAATTGTATAAATTGTGAGTGCTTGCTTGCATTAAAGTGTTCCTGTTTTACCCTCAACATAGAGCCTCATCTCATGTGTCGTAGTAAAAGGCTGCATCTACACTGGGGAATGCTATACACTGTATACTCCCCTGGCTAAAATCTCTGAGCTCTTTTAAGAGCTTGTTCCTGCATAGCTCTCTGAAGGAAGAGAGGTTCAGCCACTGGAAACTGGAAGCCCTGTCGTAGGTCCAGGGTGGGTAGAAGACGGCGAAATCCAAACCAAGCTTCATGGGGTCGATAGTGCTTACGTTGTCAAGCGGAGTGCTTGGAGCCCTCGGGAAGCACTAAGAGCATCCATCAATAAAGGTACCCAGTCGGGGTGCCAGTAAATCCGTTACAATTACACTTTTTTGGGGCAAGGTGACAAAAAATTGCTCTTTTGGTACCCTTTTTTATAGTGTTCATCTGAGGGGATAGATAATGTGATAATTTTTTAGACGCACTCAACAATATCTTACATGTCATGCTTTCCGAGTCTTTAAGGACCATGACCATGACGTACAGGTACGTCATGAGTAGTGATGTCGCGAACATAAAATTTTCCATTCGCGATCAGCGAACGCGAACTTCCGCAAATGTTCGCGAACCGCCATAGACTTCAATTGGCAGGCGAATTTTAAAACCCACAGGGACTCTTTCTGGCCACAATAGTGATGGGAAAGTTGTTTCAAGGGGTCTAACACCTGGACTGTGGCATGCCGGAGGGGGATCTATGGCAAAACTCCCATGGAAAATTACGTAGTGGACGCAGAGTCGGGTTTTAATCCATAAAGGGCATAAATCAACTAACATTCCTAAATTGTTTGGAATAACATGCTTTAAAACATCCAGTGTGTGTATACGATCAGGTATGATGTTGTATCGATCAGGTAGTGTAAGGGTTACGCCCACTTTACAGACATTGACAGACCAAACTCCCCTTTTAATGCACCGCAAACAGTTCATTTGCACAACTGCAAACTCCGCATTTGCACAAGGTTGGATACCAAGCTAGCCACGTCCCGGTGATGTCATTGAAGGTTTCTTCCTCCACCCAGCCACGTACAACACTAAGGGTCCCTGAAAGGTGAATTGAATTGATTTTTCGAACAGGGAGATGGTTAAAAAACAATGCTGGCTTCCTCCCCTTTGTTTTTATCCACGGTCACTGCGTCTGCGCCGTGCAATTTACTGTAACACCCGATATGAGTGGTATTTTCTGTAGTACTATTCTCATCAGTTTAATCCCTCTACCGTCCCCAATCTGGGGTCCATTTATTGAAAAGATTTTTCGAACGGGGAGATGGTTAAAAAAACGCTGGCTCCCTCCCCTTTGTTTTTATCCACGTGCACGGCGCAGACGCAGTGACATTTACTGTCACACCCGATATGAGTGGTATTTTCTGTAGTACTATTCTCATCAGTTTAATCCCTCTAACGTCCCCAATCTGGGGGCCATTTATTGAATTGATTTTTCGAACAGGGAGATGGTTAAAAAAACGCTGGCTCCCTCCACTCTGTTTTAATCCACGGTCACTGCGTCTGCGCCGTGCAATTTACTGTCACACCCGATATGAGTGGTATTTTCTGTAGTACTATTCTCATCAGTTTAATCCCTGTTACATCCCATATCAGGGATTGCCTTTTGTGAAAAAAAAATTTGGCCGGGTACCTTCGACTGCCTTCACAGTGGCAGACCAAACTGAATTGATTTCAGGAACCGGGAGATGGAAAAAGCAGCTTGGTCGGTCCTCATACTCCCAAATTGGGGCACTGCGCGTGCACAGAGCAATGTGCTGTGACACCCTATATGAGTGGTGTCTTAACTAGTACTATTCCTATCAGTTTAATCCCTGTTACGTACCCTATCCGGTCGAATTAATTAACCATTGTCGAATTAGCGAACCATTACAACATCATGAAATAATTTAGTTCTGAGCTCTGTACTTGCTTTGTATTGGAATTGATGGGGATTTTTTTAATTGTCTGCATCATTTCTCTCACTATTAAGAGACTTTATTATGATTTTTTATTTTATGTATTAAAAACCCATACAACATATAAAAAAAAGGTAAATTAATGTTTTTTCTATGAAATATTATCCAGCCGTCCGATCGCTTTTGGTCTGACCATAAAGAAGCAACGGCCTTATCTGGGGTGTGGCAACATTGCCAACACACTCATAGAGGTGATGATTGCTTCATTGTGATACGCAAGCCCCTTCACCACAACAAGGTAACGATCACGAAGGGGAATTGACACTTGTATGTGCCTTTTTTTTTTATGGTTTGTTTTTGCAGCCACAGTGTTGCACCATAGGACAGAAAAATTAGGCATGTACACATGCCTGAAAAATAATGGCATTGTTGCAGCTGTTATTGTAGAAGCGGCTGGAAAAATTGATGTTTTCCAGGCAGAAAAGTGACTAAAACATTGCGACTTGAACCCTAGTTGGTGGTGGAGAATTCACGAAAGTCATCCGGTATGCAGACATTAAAGGGCTTCTGTCACCCCCACTGATGTAATTTTCACTAGCTGACATTAGCTACTTGCTAATGTCAGCTGAGTTCAAACATATGTTTCCTAACTTTTTTTCTGTTTTCTATCTTCTAAAAAACTTACTTTTGTGATATGCAAATTATCTTCGCTACCAGCAAGTTGGGCGAGTACTTGCTGGTAGCCGCCGCATCTTCATGCCCTGGGAACACCCCTCTTCTTGATAGACAGGGCCAGCGCGCTCTCCTCCTCCCGCTGGCCTGTCTGCAGCTGCAATCCGCGCCTGCGCCGGTCGTCTAGTCGGCGCAGGCTCTGAGTGAGGACGCTTAGGCGCTCCGTCCTCAGTGCGCCTGCGCCGATGACGTCAGCGCTACACCCGGAAGAGAAGACGCCGGCATCCCTGGTAAGGAGCAGGCGATGCCGGCGTCTTTTCTTCCGGGTGTAGGGCTGACGTCATCGGCGCAGGCGCACTGAGGACGGAGCGCCTAAGCGAGCGTTCTTCACTCAGAGCGCCTGCGCCGACTAAAGACCGATATGGCGCAGGTGCGGGATTGCAGCTACAGACAGGGCCAGCGGGAGGAAGAGAGCGCGCTGGCCCTGTCTATCAAAAGAAGAGGGGGCGTTCCCAGGGCATGAAGATGCGGCGGCTACCAGCAAGTACCCGCCCAACTTGCTGGTAGCGAAGGTAATTTGCATATCACAAAAGTAAGTTTTTTAGAAGATAGAAAACAGGAAAAAAGTTAGGAAACATATGTTTGAACTCAGCTGACATTAGCAAGTAGCTAATGTCAGCTAGTGAAAATTACATAAGTGGGGGTGACAGAAGCCCTTTAAATACAGCAGCGTGGGGACCATTTTGAGGCCAAAGCATGTAATCAGGCCTTTTGTTAGTCAAACGTATCCCCCACTGTCAGTCCCTTCGGGATCCATGCCTCATTCATCTTTATAAAGGTGAGGTAATCAACACTGTTTTGACCTAGGCGACTTCTCTTGTCAGTGACAATGCCTCCTGCTGCACTGAAGGTCCTTTCTGACAGGACACTTGAAGCAGGGCAGACCAGAAGTTCTATCGCGAACTGGGATAGCTCAGGCCACAGGTCAAGCCTGCACACCCAGTAGTGAAGGGGTTCATTGCTCCTCAGAGTGTCGATATCTGCTGTTAAGACGAGGTAGTCTGCTACCTGTCGGTCGAGTCGTTCTCTAAGGCTGGATCCCGAAGGGCTGTGGCGATGAGTAGGACTGAAAAAGCTCCGCATGTCCTCCATCAACAACACATCTGTAAATCGTCCAGTCCTTGCCGCCGTGGTAGGAGGAGGATTACACTCAACTCTTCCCCTGTTAGATTCCCGTTGTGCTGTGACATCCCCCTTATAAGTTGTGTAAAGCATATTTTTTAGTTTGGTTTTGAACTGCTGCATCCTTTCCGACTTTCGGTAATTTGGTAACATTTCTGCCACTTTCTGCTTATACCGGGGGGTCTAGTAGCGTGGCCACCCAGTACAGGTCGTTCTCCTTCATCCTTTTTATACGTGGGTCCCTCAACAGACATGACAGCATGAAAGACCCCATTTGAACAAGGTTGGATGCAGAGCTACTCATTTCCCGATCCTAGTCCTCACTGATGTCATTGATGGTCTGTTCTTCCCCCAGCCACGTACAACACCATGGGTCCAGGAAGAAAACAAATGGGATGAGGTCGCTGATGGTACCTTCAGTGCGACTGACTAGGTTTGTCACCTCCTCAAAAGGACGCATGAGCCTACAGGCATTGCGCATGAGTGTCCAGTAACGTGGAAAAAAAATTCCCAGCTCCGCAGAGGCTGTCCTAGCACCCCGGTCATACAAATACTCGTTGACGGCTTTTTCTTGTTGGAGCAAGCGGTCGAATATTAGAAGTGTTGAATTCCAACGTGTCAGCCACTGATCCACCTGTGCGTTCAGGGCGGACAGGAGTGCTGGTCCTGTGTTGCTCTCTGCTTTCAGGCAAGTCAACCCCAAGACAGCGTGACACTGTCGTGTATCCGGGATGTGGAATAACCCCTGGGGAGCTGAGGCTGCAGAAGAGGACTCAGCCGAGGAGGATATCGAAGAGGATGGAGTAGGAGTAGAGGAGGTGGCAGTTTGCCTGCCTGCAAGTCGTGGTGGTGTCACCAACTCCGCTGCGGAGCCACGCATTCCATGCTTGTCAGCCGCCAGCAGGTTGACACAGTGCGCAGTGTACGTGATATACCTGCCCTGACCGTGCTTCGCAGACCAGGTATCAGTGGTCAGATGTACCCTTGCCCCAACACTGTATGCCAGAGATGCCATGACTTCCTTTTCAATGACATGGTAGAGGTTTGGGATTGCCTTTTTTGAAAAAAATTTTTGTCCGGGTACCTTCCACTGTGGTGTCCCAATAGCGACAAATTTTTTGAAGGCCTCAGACTCCACCAGCTGGTATGGTAAAAGCTGGCGGGCTAAGAGTTCCGTCAAGCCAGCTGTCAGTCGCCGGGCAAGGGGGTGATTCTGTGACATTGGCTTTTTACGCTCAAATATGTCCTTGACAGACATCTGACTGTGGGCAGATGAGCAGGAACTGCTGAAGGTGAGAGGAGGAGTGGCGGTTGGTTGAGAGGGGGCAGGGAGGACAGCAGTGGTTGACGTGGCTGAAGATGCTGGACCAGGAGGAGCATGGTGGCTTTGAGTTTGTGTGCTGCTTGTACTCATGTGTTGATCCCATAGGCGTTTGTGATGTGAGATCATGTGCCTTCGCAAAGCAGTTGTACCAAGGTGGGTGTTGGACTTCCCACGACTCAGTTTCTTTTGGCACAGGTTGCAAATGGCATTGCTGTTATTAGAGGCAGACACACAAAAAAAATGCCACACTGCTGAGCTTTGCAATGACGGCATTCTGGTGGTGGCAACAGCATGCGTTGACTGGCGTGCTGTCTGGCTGACCCCAGGTGCTGATACATGCTGTCTGACTGTGCCACTAACTCCTTGCGACGACCTCCCCCTGCTTCCAACTCGTCTCCTCATTCTCTCTGTCTCCCCTTCTGAACTTTCCCCCTCTTCTTCTCTTCGAGCAGGCACCCACGTGGCATACGTGGACACATCGTCATCATCAACCGCCTCACTTGTATCTGACACCTCAGCAAAGGAAGCAGCAGCGTGTACAACATCATCATCATCACACTGTAAGTCCATGTGTGGCGGCGGGCGGGTGCCTGGTAACTTGAGAGCAGGTGACCGAAGCTGAACTGGAGGAGGATGGTGCATCAAGGTTCTTAGCGGAAGCTGTTGAAGATTGGGTGTCCTGTCTAAGCCAGTCAACTATGTCCTCAGAATTTTTCGAGTTCAGGGTACGTGGCCTCTGAACACTAGGCATTATTCCAGGGACAGTGGAAATCACAGCACCACGACCACGACGGCCCCTGCGGGGTGGCCTGCCTCTGCCTGTCATTTTTTTTTAGATAAGTGGTACTACACGTGCTAGGTACTGTGCCACCCGGTATCAGTGGTGGGCACTGGCAGTGGGCACACTACAGTCTGTGGAAGCAGGCCTGACACACACTGGCAGCAGGCAAGCAATTGAAATTAGACTAATGTGTAAAAATTAAATGCCTTATTTATCGGCAAGCTACTGTGCCACCCGGTATCAGTGGTTGGCACTGGCAGTGGGCACACTACAGTCAGAGGAAGTGGGCCTGACACACACTGGCAGCAGGCAAGCAACTGAAATTAGACTAATGTGTAAAAATTAAATGCCTTATTTATCGGCAAGCTACTGTGCCACCCGGTATCAGTGGTTGGCACTGGCAGTGGACACACTACAGTCAGTGGAAGTGGGCCTGACACACACTGGCAGCAGGCAAGCAACTGAAATTAGACTAATGTGTAAAAATTAAATGCCTTATTTATCGGCAAGCTACTGTGCCACCCGGTATCAGTGGTTGGCACTGGCAGTGGGCACACTACACTCAGTGGAAGTGGGCCTGACACACACTGGCAGCAGGCAAGCAACTGAATTTAGACTACTGTCTAAAAATTAAATGACTTATTTATTGGCAAGCTACTGTGCCACCCAGTATCAGTGGTTGGCACTGGCAGTGGGCACACTACAGTCAGTGGAAGTGGGCCTGACACACACTAGCAGCAGGCAAGCAGCTGAAATTACAATAAAGTGTAAAAATTAAATGCCTTTTTTTATGCAAAGTCCTGTGCCACACGGGATGACAGGGGTGGGCACTGGCAGTGGGTACACTACAGTCAGTGGAAGTCGGCCTGACACACACTAGCAGCAGGCAAGCAGCTGAAATTACAATAAAGTGTAAAAATTAAATGCCTTTTTTTATGCAAAATCCTGTGCCAGCCGGTATGAGTGGTGGGCACTGGCAGTGGGCACACTACAGTCAGTGGAAGTCAGCCTGACACACACTGGCAGGCAACTAACTTTAGATTAAAGTGTAAAAATTAAATGCCTTTTTTTGATGCAAAGTCCTGTGCCACATGGGATGACAGGGGTGGGCACTGGCAGTGGGCACACTACAGTCTGTGGGCCTGCAGCTCCTCACAAACAGGCAGGCCAGGCAACTGCAATATGTATATGGAGAAAAAAAAAAGCAGACTAATGTTGCAGCCCTAAAAAGGGCTTTTTGGGGTGCTGTCAGGACGCTGTCCTTACAGCAGAGATCAGATGAGTCTTTCCGGACTGGAGTGGACACTGAATTCACTAGCCTAGCTATCGATTTCCTTATTAAATCAGCAGCAACTACACTCTCCCTCCTCTCACTAAGACTGCAAATTCCGAATGAATTTAAAATGGATGTTGTTCAGGAGATGGGAGGGTCTGGGAGGGAGGGTATGCTGCTGATTGGCTGGAATGTGTCTGCTGACTGTGAGGTACAGGGTCAAAGTTTGCTCTATGATGATGTATAGGGCGCGAACATCGCATGTGTTCACCCGCGGCGAACGCGAACAAGCTATGTTCGCCAGGAACTGTTCGCCGGCGGATAGTTCGGGCCATCTCTAGTCATGAGTTGTTCCGATCACTGCTGCTCAGCCGGCAGTGATCGGAACAAGGTACCTGCTGAAATCATTCAGCAGGTACCTTGTTACAATGCCCAGGGGGTCCTGTGACCCCCCCCCCCATATCTGCGATCGCTGCAAATCGCAGGTCAATTCAGACCTGCGCTTTGTGCGATCTCTGATCCCCGCGGTCTGTGACCTTGGGGATCAGAGAGTTAATGCCCCCAATCATATTATCATATCATATTAGTGTTCATTTTAAACCCCCCCTGCAGCCCCCAATCATATTATTGCTGCGGTGCAGGGGTGGTGGTTGCGGGAGGCGGGATCATGATTGCGATACCCCACCCGCCTCCTCTGTAATATTCCCTGGTGTCTAGTGGACCTATCAGAGCGTCAGCACATTGCTGACACTCTGATAGAAACGGCTGGCATCTGTGCTTGATCAGATGCCAGGCATTTAACCCCTTCCATACCGCGGTCTGTATGGACCGCGGTATGGAAGGGTTAACAGGGAGGGAGCTCCCTCCCTCTCCCATCGGGGGGCTGCTGTGCCTTTGCAGCCCCCGAACAGGATGGGATCACAGAGGGAGGGGGCTCCACTCCCTCCCCATCCATCACCCGCTGCCCTCTTATGGCAGCGGGTGATGGTTGCCATGGGAGCAGGACGCTTTCAGAAGCGTCCTGCTCTCCATGGTGCTGTAAGTCTGAATAGACCTGCTAAAGGTCTATTCAGACTTTGTAAGGTAAAAAATACAGCACAGTGCACTATATAGTGTACTGTACTGTATTATACAGACACCAGATCCACTGGATCTACAATAACCAAGTGGGTCTGGGTCAAAAAAATGAAGAAAAAACACATATCACTGAATAAAAATTAAAAAAAATAAAAAAAATTACATTACAAATATTAGGTATCACCGCGTCCGTAAAAATTTTCTCTATAAAAATGTCACATGACTGAACTCGTCAGGTGAACGCCATAAAAAAAACAACCAAAAATGGTGTAAATAAGCCATTTTTTGGCACCTTACATGACTAAAAGTGTAATACAAAGCGATCAAAAAAGCGTATGCCTCCCAAAATAGTGCCAATCAAACCGCCATCTCATCCCGCAAAAAATGAGCCCCTACATAAGACAGTCACCCAAAAAATAAAAAATAAACTATGGCTTTCAGAATGTGGAGACACTAAAAAATATTTTTTTTCAAAAATGCTTTATTATGTAAAACTGAAACAAAAACCCCTAAAAAGTAGTCATATTTGGTATTGTCGCGTCTGTAACAACCTGCTCTATAGAAATAGCACACAATCTAACCTGTCAGTTCAACAATGTAAATAACAAAAAATAAAAACGGTCCCAAAACAGCAATTGTTTTGCAAATTTTCCATTTTAATCCATTTTTCCAGTAACAAAGCAAGAGTCAACAGCCAAATAAAAATCAATATTTATTGCCCTGATTCTCTAATTTGCACAAACACCCTATATGTGGTCGTAAACTGCTGTATGGCCAAACGGCAGGGCACAGAAGGAAGGGAACGCCATATGGTTTTTGGAAGGCAGATTTTGATGTCCCATTTGAAGCCCCACTGATGTACCCCTTCAGTAGAAACTCCAAAAAAGTGACCCTATTTTGGAAACTACGAGATAAGGTGTCAGTTTTATTGGTACTATTTTAGGGTAAATATGATTTTTGGTTGCTCTATATCAGTGTTTCCCAACCAGTGTGCCTCCAGCTGTTGCAAAACTACAACTCCCAGCATGCCCGGACAGCCTTTTGCTGTGCGGGCATGCTGGGAGTTGTAGTTTTGCAACAGCTGGATGCACACTGGTTGGGAAACACTGCTCTATATTACACTTTTTTTGAGACAAGGTAACAAAAAATAGAAATTCTGAAATTTCATCTCCATTTGCAAATAACTCTTGAGGAACACCTAAAGGGTTAACAAAGTTTGTAAAACTGGTTTTGAATACCTTTAGGGGTGTAGTTTCTTAGATGAAGTCACTTTTATGGAGTTTCTACTCTAGGGGTGCATCGGGGGGGGGGGGGGTTCAAATGGGACATGGTGTCAAAAAAACAGTCCAGCAAAATCCACCTTCCAAAAACCATATGGCGTTCCTTTCCTTCTGTGCCCTTCAATTTGGCCATACAGCAGTTTACGACCACATATTGGGTGTTCGTGCAAACTACAGAATCGGGGGAATAAATATTAAGTTTTGTTTGGCTGTTAACCCTTGCTTTGTTACTGGAAAAAATTGATTCAAACGGAAAATTTTCCAAAAAATCGAAATTCTGAAATTTTATCTCCATTTGCCATTAACTCTTGTGGAAAACCTAAAGGGTTAATGACGTTTGTAAAATCAGTTTTGAATACCTTGAGGGGTGTAGTTTCTAGAATGGGGTCATTTTTGGATGGTTTCTATTATGTAAGCCTCACAAAGTGACTTCAGACCTGAACTGGTCCCTAAAAAGTGGGTTTTTGAAAATTTCTGAAAAATTTCAAGATTTGCTTCTAAACTTCTAAGCCTTGTAACGTCCCCAAAAATGAAATAGCATTCCCAAAATTATCGATACATGAAGTAGACATATGAGGAATGTAAATCAATAACTTTTTTTGGCGGTATTACTATGTATTATAGAAGTAGAGAAATTGAAATTTGGAAAATTGCAAATTTCCAAAATTTTTGGTAAATTTTGTATTTTTTTATAAATAAAAATGAAATTTTTGACTTCATTTTAACACTGTCATGAAGTACAATATGTGACGAAAAAACAATCTCAGAATGGCCTGGATAAGTCCTTAAGGGGTTAAGGGAAAGGGGCACTTTTGTTTACTGTAATCCCTGTTTTAATGTAATACAATACATCCTGTGCTATACTACATTGAAACTGTCAGTTTCAGACTGATAGTGTGCCTTTGATACTCTGCCTGGAGATCCTCAGCTAGCTCTAGTAGCCACATACAATTTAATAGAGCAGCAGTATGCATTCATGACAATAGCTCCATGCAAATAGGGGAGCATGGGCCTCTATCCTAAAGACTGGCAAGCGGTTAGACCCTGGCTAATCAGACTCTTATCCCCTACCTTGTTGATAAGGAATAAGCTTTCTTAATGGGACAATGCCTTTAATGTTGGAAATACTTTGGCGCCTATGTGCTCCTATATATGTTAATTTGTCCATGGGCTGATTGGAGAATACAATGTTTTTTCTGCTTAACCCAGGTGGAAGTTCATTGATGCCTAAAATAAATAAATAAATAAAATGGACGCCGAGTTAAAATCCCAGGTCAGGATGGAATTTACCCTTGACATATGTAGGGATTTCTAATAGTTAAAAGGGTTGTCCAGGATTAGAAGAACATGGCTGCTTTCTTCCATAAACAGCCCCACACCTGTCAATGGGTTGCAGATGTGCTGTTTGTGGAAGCAAGCAGACATCTTTTTCTAATACTGGAGAACCCCTTTAATGATAGAAAGTGTTTGTTCCAAAGGACTGGTGCATAGTCAGCAAATATGGTACCAATATTCAAAAACATGTATAAATATGTATTAAATAGTAGCACACATGGTAAGGCTGAAAAAGACTTGGGGATATTGATGGACAGCAAACTTAAAGGGGTTGTCCTGATTCAGAGCTGAACCCGGACATATCCCCATTTTCACCTAGGCAGCCCCCCTGACTTGATCATCGGAGCAGTTCATGCTCCGATGCTCTCCTTTGCCCTGAGCTAATTCGCACAGGACAAAGGCAATTTCCCTATTTCCGGTTACATACCGTATTCTCCATGTGGCTGCCAGGAAGCCCCGTGATGTCACCGACACTGATGGGCGAGCTTTAGTGCTGCCCTAGCCTGTAAAACTGCTAGGGCAGCGCTAAAGCGCGCCAATCAGAGCCAGTGACGTCACCGAGCACACTGCCAGCTGGAAGCTTCCACCAGGCAGTGTGTTATTGTAAACAAAAGAGCCCTTGCCCTGCACTATCTAAAGCAGGGCAAGAGAGCGCATTGGAGCATGAGATGCTCCGATGCTAACATCAGGGGTACTGCCTGGGTAAAATTATGGCTATGTCCGGGTTCAACTCTGAACCCGAACAACCCCTTTAACTTTAAAGATGGGCGCTATGATGACAGCTACTGCAAAGGCAGATAAAATAATAAGATGTGCAGTTTAACAAAAGACATGGATTCTAATGAACAAAATGTTTTTCCTCCATACAAATCACTAGTCACACCAGTCTGAATGCTGCGCCAATTTTTTGCCCCAGTGTATAAGAAGGACATACGATAAGTGAACTAAAGCAGGTGCAAAGGAAAGTGACGGTATTTATGGAAATGCATGGATTGCACTATTAAGACCCATTGTCAAATTTGGGTTTGTTTATTCTGGAACAAAATTTCTTGGGGGAGATGTAATTAAAATGTACAAGTATATGAATGGACAGTACAGTACATCCTTCTAATGATCTTTTTATACCTAGACTTGCAACCAGGACAAGAGGGCAGCCTCTTCATCTGTAGGAAAGAAGGTTTCCCCATTTACATAAATGGAGATTCTTTACTGTAAGAGCAGTGAGACTATGGAACTCATTGCAAAATGAGGTTTTGATAGCTGATTCATTGGACAAGTTCCAGAAGTGCTTGGATGTCTTTCCTTAGTGCAAATGTATTGTAGGTTATGGTTACTAGATTTCTGGAGATGCAACATACAGGTATTTGGAGTTTGGAAGGAATTTTTCTTCCATAACATGAGGAAATTGGCATCCACCTCAAATGGTTTTTTGGTTTTCTTTGGATTAACATAGTTAGATTATAGGTTGGACTTGATGGACCTGTGTCATTTTACCAACCTTTACTGTATAACACATAGGTTAGACACCAGTTGACACAATGTTATACCATTTTGGGACACATCTATCAGGACACGTCCAGCCAAGAAGAAATGTAGAGACCAAGCATGAGTCTTTCAGTTGTACTCAACTTACTTAATGAAATGGGACATTTCATCTTGTGCTTAGCTTCCTTTTTATTGCCATTTTTTAATGCAGATATCCGATTACATTAGTAACATTGCAAATATGCAATAATTGCAGCCAGTGGCAAAACTAGGCTGAAGATATTTTTCTACAGTTAGATTTTATATTTTATTATAGTATCAGTTTGTTGGAGTGACTAACCACAGGTTTAGTTTTCTTGATTTTATAGCCCTTTAAAGAGAAAAATGTTTTAGAAATCACCCAGCAAAGCTTTTTGGCTGTACCTTTCTAAACACTTACTGATAAGTGAGACAAAAATGTGACTTATGAAAAATATTTAATGCATTTAGTTTGATAAGATCTCATGAACATTTATCTTTAAGCTTTATTGTATTCAGTCCCTGGGCACTGTATTGTGCAAAGAAATGACAGAAGTATTAGAAATGTGACATTTATTTTCCTTTGCTACATGCTCCATCTTTTACTTGTAATAAAGTCTGATTCTATTAAATAGGAATTCCACCTAAATCTGTCATTTTTCCATGACACCTGCCACGACACATAGACAAAAGTGACATTGGCAGCAGCCATAAACTAGGGATATACCTAAAACAGGAGTTATAATAAAACCTAAAAGTGTTTGGTATTGCTCATAAGGTCCTTCTATTTTAAAGCTCCTGTCCTTTTAGATGGGAAGTGTGGTTCAGTTTTAAAGGCACCCATTACATTTTTTATGTGCCTAAATCCTATTAATAGTAAGCAAGCATCACTAGTAGCCTAAAATACGTCTTTACTAAGTAACCCAGTGACAAAAGCACTAACTAATGTATTGTGATTGTCCATATTGCCTGCTTTGCTGGCTTGATAAATTTTTCCATTACATTATACACTGTTCGTAGCCAGGGGTTATGACAACAGCTGCAGCACAGATATGATGTGGGCAGGAAAGGAGGCACATGTGTGCCTATGCCCACTTCCACAGCCCCAGCCACTAGAATCTCCAGTGCTATTTCCTATAGCAAGCACGGCCACTGCTGTTGGATTGCAGGGTGGTCATAATCCTTTGAAACAAGCAGTGTACAATGTGATGCAAAATTTAATCAAGCAGTAAAGGTAGAGACACAATACATTGATAAGGGCCTTGTAATAACTTTGTCTACATGATAAATGTAATTTGCTGAAGTGACAACCTCTTAAAGCATGTTTATTATAAAACTGTTGTAAAACATCACTGTCTTTCATTAGGTAGAAGTCAACAAGGTGTACTGTACAAATATCAATCAAAGTAATAAAAAATACAAAATTGACACAAGCTGGTTTAAGAAGGAATTCAAAATGTCTTTCCACCTCCATAAAGTAAATTTCTCATGGACTTTTTTCAAACAACATAACAGCATAATTTCAACGGAAGCTTTTATGGACCTTACGGCTAAAGCACGCCCATTAGTGCTGGAGACATCTCTGGGAACACTGCTAGGTGAAACCTCCACTTAACAGTTTAAAAAATATAAACAAACAGCCCTTGCCCTGCACAATACAATGAAATTCTCCAATGCTCATATCAGAGGGCCTGTCTGGGTGAAAATGGGGATATGTCCAGGTTGAGCTCTGAACCCGGACAACCCCTTTAATAGCTGCATAATATGGTGCTGAGGCAAACTGGGTCCCTAAGAGATCATTATTGTTTTAGACATGCACATTAGTGTCGAGCGAGCATGCTCGGCCGAACACCTTTTTCACTCGAGCATCGCGATGCTCAAGTCTCCTCCCCGCATGTTTGTTGGCTATATAGCATCCGATGACACGTGGTTCGGCTCAGACTTAGTCAGGGCAAGCTGCAGCAGAAGAGAAAGATAGTGTAGGGAGAGGAATTATGTGGGTTTTTTTTAGGTACTTTTGATTGTTAAAAGGTGTTAGAGACTCAACAGTCCTTTTAAGGACCATTGTTTTATCTGGCTGCAAAATATATTAGTGCAACATGCACTAAATTGCTTGCAATTGTTTGGCTGCTGGTGACAGCAGCGACATTACCTGCGCTACATCTCCTGTATAACGTTAGCCGCTGGTGACAGCAGCGACATTACCTGCGCTACATCCCCTGTATAGCGTTAGCTGCTGGTGAACAGCATTAACATTACCTGCGCTACATCTCCTGTATAACGTTATCCGCTGGTGACAGCAGCGACATTACCTGTGCTGTATCTCCTGTATAACATTAGCCACTAGTGACAGCAGCGACATTACCTGCGCGACATCTCCTGTATAACATTAGCCGCTGGTGACCACAGCGACATTGCCTGCACTGTATCTCCTGTATAATGTTAGCCACTGGTGACAGCAGCGACATTACCTGCGCTACATCTCCTGTATAACATTAGCCACTGGTGACAGCAGTGATATTACCTATGCTACATCTCCTGTATAACGTTAGCCGTTGGAGACAGCAGCGATATTACCTACAATACATCTCCTATATAACGTTAGCTGCTGGTGACAGCAGCGACATTACCAGCGCTACATCTCCTTTTAAAGTTAGCCGCTGGTGACAGCAACGACATTACCTGCGCTACATCTTCTGTATAACGTTTCCGTATCCCAAATATCTGTGACATTCACTATAATTTTTTTGCCATACACTTTCAAAACCTGCTCTACTGTATGTGTGACATACCTGCAAGCATATAATATGATGAAGGCGAGCAGTAAGGGATGGGGAAGTGGCTGTGCTGCTGATGGTGCACGCAGATGCCAGGGCTCTGGGTGCTGTGAAACTGTGCCTGCTGCCAGAGCACAAGAAACAAACTCATCCACAATACCTAGCTTCCTGTCCCAGTTTGCAGGGTGGTGCAGGACAAGACTCTCAAAGTTAGACCAGTGCGACCAGGTGGAGGTTGGATTGCAGCAGATTATGCTTCCAGTCGGTTAAGCACCACCCTGTCTTCCACAAAGTCCAGTCTCTGTAGCCAAGAGTCTTGTCAACAGAATCTTTACCATGATCCTCCTTCCTCCCACCATGGAAAGTCTTGGCAAACAAGTGATCCCACACTCAGATATTCCAAGGAGCTCTTTTCATCGCTATTCCTTGATTTGTCCCTCTCCTCAAGTCCACTTGAAGAGGGACACGAGAAGATCTTGTGCACTGATTCCCTCAACTCTTGAGCATCCACAGTCAGAAAAAGATGATGGTGGGGAATGGCAATTAGTGTTTCGCGAGGTGGATGATGATGATGATGAGACACAGTTGATAAGTCGATTGCAATTAGTGTCTCAAGAGGTTCATGATGAGAATTAGACACATTTTTTAATAAGTTAGGTCAACAAGTCAAGGATGACCAGAGTGAGGAAATGGAAGACGAGGTGGTGGACGATGAAATCACTGACCCAACCTGGGAAGGTGGAAAGCCGAACGAGGACAGCAGTACAGAGGGGGAGGGATCCGCAGCACCGTAACAGGCTGGAAGATGCAGTGGGGTGGCAAAAGGGAGAAGGTGGGCCACACTAAACAGGCCTGCAACTGTTCCCCGGAGCAGCCCCTTGCAGCAATCACCCTTGCCAAAGGGGTAGGTGTTCCAGTCTGGTGCTTTTTGAGGAAAGTGCGGACGACAAAAGAATTGTCATTTGCAACCTGTTCCGTACCAAAATGAGCAGGGGCGTGAATACTAGTAACCTCCACACCACCAGCATGATCCGCCACATGGCATAAAAGCAACTAATAGGTGGGCCGATCGCCTGGGTCCACAATCAGTGTCTGCAGGTCATACCACTGC
Organism: Bufotes viridis; assembly: GCA_033119425.1. Lineage (NCBI taxonomy): Eukaryota > Metazoa > Chordata > Amphibia > Anura > Bufonidae > Bufotes > Bufotes viridis. The sequence continues at coordinate 173,048,774 of CM065590.1, forward strand.
CTCCTCTTCCCTTATGTTAGGTGCTGGCAAATCCCCTGTCCAAGACGCAGGCCCAGATGCCTCCCACCCTGCACCTAGACCTTCACAAGCACCATCAGCTAGCACATCCACTTCTGTGTCCCAGTGCAGCATACAGATATCCATACTCCAGGCCTTTGAATGAAAGAACAACTACCCACTCACCACAGGCCATAGTACTAAATGGCACATTTCCAAATTGCTGGCCCTTTAAATGTTGCCATTTAGGCTTTTGGACACAGAGGCTCTCTGCAGCCTGATGGCGGTGGCCGTTCCTCGTTACTCAGTCCCAAGCTGCCACTATTTTTCCCAGTGTGCTGTCCCCGCCTTAAACCAGCATGTGTCCTGTAACATCACCGTGCCCTGAAAAACGCAGTTATTGGGAAAGTCTACTTAACAACTGTCACATGGACAAGTGCTTTTGGCCAGGGATCTACATTTCCCTGACGGCACACTGGGTGAACGTTGTGGAGGCCGGAAGCGAGTTGTACCCAGGGATGGCACAGGTGCTACTGACACCAAGGATTGTGGGGCCTACTTCCATCAGGATTTACGCCACCACCTACATTAGTGGCTGCAACCTTCCCCCCCTTCTCCTTCTCCACTTCCACATCTGAATTCTCATCTTGCAGCAACAGTTAGTAGCTGAAAGCAGTGTAGCACTGCAGTGGGGAAGCGGCAAACGCCGTGCTGAAATTAATTTGCTTAAGTGACAAACAGCACACTGCCGCAGAGCTATGGCAGGGTATAAGGGACCAGACTGAGCTGTAGCTCCCACCACTCAACCTACAGCCAGGCATGGCTGTGTCTGATAATGGCCGTAACCTAGTGGCAGCTTTGGAGCTCAGCAACAGCAAGATCACACACATACCATGCCTAGCCCACATGTTCAACTTAGAGGTTCAGCGGTTTCTCAAAACCTACCCCAATTTTCCTGAGCTACTGGTGAAGGTTCGCCACGTGTCTGTCCATTTCCGAAAATTATTTACAGCTGCCGTCGGTCTGGAAACGCTGCAGCAATGTTTGCAATTGCCAGCTCACCCACTGTTGTGCCATGTGAGCAGGCGATAGAACTCCACGTTTCACATGTTGGCCAGGCTTTGTGAACAGCAGAGGGCAGTAGTGGAATACCAGCTGCAACATGGTCGTCGCCTTTCCAGTCAGCTTCCGCTCTTCACAAGCCACAAGTGGGCATGGATGTCTGACCTCTGTGAGGTTTTAAGCAACTTTGAGGAATCAACACAAATGGTGAGCGGCGATGCCACGATTATCAGTGTAACCATCTCACTTCTGTGTGTAGTGAAACAATCGCTGCTCACAATGAAGGCAGACACTTTGCATGTAGAAGAGGGGGAATTGGGGGAAGACAGTACACACTGTGATAGCCAGACCACCCTCAGTTCGTCTTCTCAGTGCAAATTGGATAATGATGAGGAGGAGCAGGAGACGGTTGCCTCCGCTACAGAGGGTAGTACCCATAGCTGATTTATTCCATCTGTTCAGCGTGGATGGGCCGAAGAAGAGCATAAGGAGAGGAGAAGATTGAGAGTCATCCTCCTGATGAGGACAGTGAAGTCTTGTCTGTTGGGACTCTGGTACACATGGCTGACTTTATGTTATGCTGCCATTCCCGTGACCCTCGCCTTATACGCATTTTGGTCAACACCGATTAATGGTTTTTCACCCTTCTCGACTCCCGCTACAAAGAGAACTTCTCATCTCTCATTCCTGTGGTGGAGAGGACTAGCAAAATAGTGCAATACAAGAAGGTCCTTGTGGAAAAATTGCTCCAAAAATGTCCAGATGACAACTCTGTTGGCAAAGTATGTAGTTCCTTGGGCAACCGAGGAGGGGACATGAGGGGAACACACAGCAGTTCCAGCAGAGTCGGGGCATCACTCTCCAAGATCTGGGACAGTTTCATGACACCCCGCCAGCACTCTCACCCTGATGCACGGCCTAGTGTCACAAGAAGGGAAAAGTTTTGGAAGATGGTGAAGGAGTACGTAGCAGACTGTGTCAGCATCCTCCGTGATCCCTATGTGCCTTTCAACTATTGGGTGTCCAAGCTGGACACGTGTCATGTCAGCGTTTTGTCAGAGCGGGTATTTAGTGCTGCTGGGGGCATGATAACTGATAAGCGCATCTGCCTGTCAACTGAAAATTCTGACAGGTTGACGCTTATCAAAATGAACTAGGACTGGATTGCCCCTGACTTCTCTACTCCACCAGAGGCTGAACATAAACGCACTTTAACTGTGGATTTTATGGTGTATTGTATGCACTGTATTCCCATGCACCCCTTCCACCACAAAAAAGAGTATATGGTTCAATCTTCTTTTTCTCGTCCTCCTCCTCCATCATATCAACATGCTTATTAGGCTGCCCTCGCTCCTAATGTTTTAGAGGGTCAGCAGCAGGCCCTTGCATCAAATCTTTTATAGGGTCAGCTCAGCAATAGACCCTCAACCCTAATGTTTAAGAGAGTCACTAGCAGGCCCTCGCATATAATGTTTTAGATGGTCAGATCAGTAGCAGGCCCTCGCCCCTAATGTTTTAGAGGGTCACCTTCAGGCCCTTGCTCCTAATGTTTTAGAGGGTCAGTTCACCAGCAGACCCTCACCCCTAATGTTTTATAAGGTCAGCTCAGCAGCAGACCCTTAACCCTAATGTTTTAGAGGGTCACCAGCAGGCCTTCGCCCATAATGTTTTAGATGGTTAGATCAGCAGCAGGCCCTCGCCCCTAATGTTTTAGATGGTCAGATCAGCAGCAGGCACTCACCCCTAATGTTTTAGATGGTCAGCTCAGTAGCCGACCCTCACCCTTAATGTTTTAGATAGTGAGATCAGCAGCAGGCCCTCACCTTTAATGTTTTAGAGGGTCACCAGCAGGCCCTTGCTCCTCATGTTTTTGAGGGTCACCAGCAGGCCATCAATCATAATTTTTCAAGGGTGTGTATGATGCCCTCCTTTATGTGTAATAAAGGGTGTATTGGAGTGCCGATTCCTTGTAATTTTTGGCAGCCCTTTCACTCCAAGATGCATCCAGACATCCTCCCCATGCTGTTTCCATCAATTTCTGACCTTTTCATGTGAACCAGACACCCTCCCCTCTTCAGAGCAGGGGGCGCCTGGTTTAATGCTCTGATTCTCCCTTACATTCGTCTGAATGGGGCCTTATCCAGTCACTTGCCAGTGTCTATTTCCTTGATTCAAAATGTATTAGACTTTATATACATAGCACTGTTGTCAACTAACACAAATACTAGTGAGTGCTTCCATTATGGTATGCAGGAGGCCAGGAAGAGGTGAGTGAAGTGCTGTACTCAACCCATCCTCCCTAACTATGTACAGCATCAGGACATAGGTGGGCATTTTGACCTGATGCTGTATGCAGCCAGGTCACAGTGCTGCATGGGCCTGGAGAAGACCAGCGAGCTGGGAATGCAGGGGAGGACACCAAACTTGCAGAGTAGCAGCAGAGCAGGAGAGGTAAGTTAGTTATGTATTTTGGGTCCGATCTGAGGTCTGATATGGGAGTCTGAGGATCTGATATTCAGGTCTGGTTTGAGGTCTGATATTCAGGTCTGGTTTGAGGTCTGATATGGGGGTCTGATCTGAGGTCTGATATGGGGGTCTGATCTGAGCATCTGATATGAGGGTCCGATATAAGGGTCTGATATTGGGGTCTGAGTTAAGGTCTGATTTGAGGTCTGATATGGGGGTCTGATCTGAGCATCTGATATTCAGATCCGATTTGAGGTCTGACATTCAGGTCTGTTTTGAGGTCTGATATGGGGGTCTGATCTGAGCATCTGATATGGGGGTCTGATTTGAGCATCTGATAGGGGGATCTGATATGAGGGTCCGATATAAGGGTCTGATATTGGGGTCTGTGTTAAGGTCTGATTTGAGGTCTGATATGGTTGTTTGATCTGAGGTCTGATATGGGGGTCTGATCTGAGCATCTGATATTCAGGTCTGATTTGAGGTCTGATATTCAGGTCTGGTTTGAGGTCTGATATGGGGGTCTGATCTGAGGTCTGATATGGGGGTCTGATTTGAGCATCTGATATGGGGGTCTGATAGGGGGATCTGATATAAGGGTCTGATATTGGGGTCTGAGTTAAGGTCTGATTTGAGGTCTGATATGGGTGTTTGATCTGAGGTCTGATATGGGGGTCTGATCTGAGCATCTGATATGAGGGTCTCATTTGAGGTCTGATATGAGGGGTTTAATCTGAGGTCTGATATGGGGGGTCTAATCTGAGGTCTGATATGGGGGGTCTAATCTGAGGTCTGATATGGGGGGTCTAATCTGAGGTCTGATATGGGGGGTCTGATCTGAGGTCTGATATGGGGGGTCTGATCTGAGGTCTGATATGGGGGCCTGATCTGAGGTCTGATATGGGGATCTGATCTGAGGATCTAATACATCAGGACAGCACTACTCACTCTGTATTTTCTGAACGTCCATTTAGTGACGGTGCCCACAGTGTTGAATCCGGCCTCCAGATCCCCACAATAGTCAGCAAATAGAAAAAGAACTGCGGCACTCCAGTGGTTCAATATCTTCTTATAATTTATTCACACCGATAGTAGCTACTATCGGTATGAATAAATTATAAGAAGATATTTTAGCTACGCACCTGGGTATAGAGCTGATTAGTAAACAATTGTGTTAGTTAACAACAGTGCCATGTATAAAAGGCATCATGCAAACGAACGTTGTTTTGGTCTGTGTCCGAGCCGCATATTTTGCGGCTCGGGCATGGGCCCATTCACTTCAATGTGGCCACAAAATATGCTGTCCGCATCCGTTGCTCCGTTCCATGGCCCCGCAAAAAAAATAGAGCATGTCCTATTCTTGTCCGTTTTGCAGACAAGAATATGCATTTCTACAATGGGCCGTGTTCCTTTCTGCAAATTGGAACGGAACGCGGAGCAGCTTCTGTGTTTTGCGGATCCGCGGTTTGCGGACCGCAAAACACATACGGTCGTGTGCATGAGGCCTAAAAGTAATAAAACAATTTGTTACAAACAAAATGTTAAAAAAATTTAAATAGTTAAGTATGTAATAAAAATGTAATACACTAGCAACAAAATAATTAGTTTATTCTAAATGTTACATTCTGAGTAAATGTCTAAATCAATGTCTGTGTTTAATGGCCTCATGGTTTTAACTTTAGCACATTTCATCTGTGCTAATGCCTTTGTGACTTTTCTAAAGATGAATTTAGGCAAAATTCTAACATGTTTACAAACTGCAGTATAATTTCCAATTCATATTAAGGTAAGGACTCATCAGAGAGCAAATATTTTTTTTTTTTATTTCATTATCATTTGATGTGCAGCCAGATAGCCTGTAATACAATTTGGAATGGTAATAACGCATTTCACATTAACAGAATGATTACCAAGTGTTGTGTACCTGAAGAAAAGGCAAAATATAAAGTTAGAAAAGGAAACCATCAGCAGATTTTTTGATTTTATTATATTTCTTAAAGGAAATGGGAAAAGGACCTCTTGTTTAAATTATGTTTTTATGTTAAATGATTTTTTTAGAATTTTTTTTTTTTACTTTTTCCACGTCACTATCTATATTTTAAAAATGTATATAATCCTGCAATTTTGCCACTGGCCACTAGACCTGAAACATGTTAAGACTTCTTGTCTTTTGAGAGTAGCTTCATGGGCCATAGACACAATGGACAGGAGCAGACCGCATTGACTTCTATGGGAGACTTTTTTAGGCCTTCTCTGTGACCAGTGCATACTTTAAAAAAATAAACAGTGACATGGAAAAAAAAAAAACTTGACAAATATTGAAAAAAAAAATTGGGAACATTTATTATGGTATGTAAGCCACTGTCGTGGCATAAAAAAGTCATACATTTTGGCGCACTCCATGTTTGTGGCAACATTTGCAACCTTTCTCCATTCTCACTACTTTTCAAAAGTGGAGAGAAAAAAGGAAGTGGAGAGGGATAGGGGTGGACCAGTAGGCTCAACACATTTATCTGTGTTCACTCCAGTGTTCTGGCTTGAATTAACCCTGTAAAGCCCACTGTTGCAGAATTACAACATCACTTTTAACACTTCTAAAAAAGGGTCAGCAAATGTTTTTTTTTTTCTCAAAACCACATTTACATATTTAATGGGTCCTATTGTTTGTCCTCACGATGCTATTGGATAGAAAAAGTGTTTATAGGTCTGGTCATCTTGCCGTGAACTTACTCTACCTGCAAACTTCGCATTGAGCTGATCTCCTTTTTTTGCGTGACTGGATTTGTCAAGATTTAAGTAAGTAAAATTCCTTAAATATTTTTTTGTGTGTTTATTATAATGTCTAGAACACATACATATATAGTTATTTTAGAAAACATTAATCAAATTTGATTTAGAGCTTATTATTTTTATGTTGTAATTCTACAACGTTGGGTCAGCCTGTTGCATTGTTCAGGGACAGGTGTTAATGGTCTTTTAGTATGATAAGTAGAGCATAGCAGGTCACTCAGACAGTATTGTTTGAATGTAGTTGAATTTTGATTAGCATTTGCATTGAAATTGTAATACTTTGATGGATAATACTTAGACCATGTGTCAAGGGTAGAGATCTATCACCCTGTCTATTCTTTGTTTATCTGCTACAATATAAGACCTATATGTGTTATTCACATATTTAATTTAATTTTTCAAAACTTTTTCAGTTTCAGAATGCCACCAGTGCAGAAAGGTCATCTATTCAGTGTGCAGGATGTGATTGCTGCAGTCCAAAATGGAGAGAGCGATTTTGAAATGGACTCAGATTACACTGATGCAAGTGACTCAGAGAATGAAGATGCAGGTGAAATGGACAAAGAAAACCAGCAACCCATTGACTGCCCAGCCAATGATGATGTGGACATCAAGCCCCAACCAAAAAACACACCGTGCCCCGTGACAGGTTTCGCTGGTTGAAAAAGGAGTTTATCAGTCCCAATACTGATTTTTCTGGTTCAGAAATCACCAATGATGCCACCTCCCTCCTCACCCCACTGGAGTACTTCCAAAACTTTGTGACAGAAGATATGATTGAGGTTCTGACAAGAAACACAAATGAGTACAGCTTGCAAAAAAATGGAACATCTGTAAACACCAATAATAAGGAAATTGAGAAGATGCTTGGCATGTACCTGAAGATGGGCCTAATGCAAATGTCTGGAGTCCGTATGTATTGGGAGACAGACACACGGTACACCCCTGTTTCTGATGTGATGTCCCGCAACAGATTCCAATCTCTGTTGACTTCATTACACTTTGTAAACAACTTAACTGTGTCAGAGATGGAAAAGAAGGACAAACTCTGGAAACTCAGACCATGGCTAAATTCATTTAGGGAGAGATGCCTGCAGGTGGTACCTGAAGAGCACAACTCTGTGGATGAAATGATGATTCCTTTCAAGGGAGATTCAGTAACATCAAACAATATATGCGTGGCAAGCCACACCCATGGGGTTTCAAACTGTGGGTGAGATCTGGAATCTCTGGCATGCTCTGTGATTTTGATGTGTACCAAGGGAGTGTAGATGGAATACGACAAGCTGAAATCTGAACTTGGACTGTCAGGTGATGTTGTGATGAAGCTTGCCTCCACACTTCCAGAGGGTCAAAACTACAAGATCTACGCAGACAACTACTTCACCTGTGTCCCACTGGTAGTCAAGCTCCTTGAGCGTGGAATCCATTATGTGGGAACAGCGAGGCAGGTACGTCTACCCAACTGCAACCTTGAAGATGAGAAGAGCTTGAAGAAAAGGGGAGAGGAAGCTTTGATGTCCGAGTGGAGGGGAACCACAACATCTGTGCTGTCAAATGGTTTGACAATAGAGCAGTCACACTTGTGTCATCCTTTGCTGGACCAGAACCTATGCAGAAAATTCAGCGCTGGGACAAAGCCACTAAAACCATCATTGATGTTGAGAGGCCTTACATTGTAGGAACCTACAACAAACACATGGGGGTGTGGATTTGTTGGACTCATTTGCTGCCAAGTACAAGTTCCCCATGAAATCTCACCGCTGGTACATTTACATCTTCTGGCACACCATCATCCTTGCAGTAATTAACGGCTGGCTCCTTTACAAGCGGGACTGTAAAGCTCTGAAGATGACTAAGAAAGAGATACTGAACAGGAGACAGTTTCAGGCACAACTTGCATCCTCTCTCATCCTGGTGAACACACACAACACATCACCCAAGAGAGGGCGACCATCTTCAGGGAAGACGGTGACATCAGGGAGCCCTTTGGATCCTCAGAAGAGACCATCCTCATCAGATGTGAGTCCCCAGCCAAGAGGTCATCAGACCACCCTCCACTGGATGTACGCAAAGACATGATTGCACATTTCCCAGTAAAGACGAAGAGAGGACGCTGCAGATACTGCAATAATGGATACACAAACACATTGTGTAGCAAGTGCAATGTTCGCCTGTGCTTCTCAGATGAAAAGAACTGTCTTAGGGACTATCACTGCAAGTAAACAGAGACTTCATTCAAACCACACTGAATGTGACCAAATATTTTTTCCAAATTTTTTTATTAATAAATGCTTATTCCAAAAATGATTGTTGTGTAATTATTACTTATGATATATACTGCTATGCGGCTAAGTAAGTGAACAACCCTGCAAATAAATGCTTAAATGTTCTGTATACCTGTTCAGACAAAGTGAGAACAAATACAGAAATTCTGCTCACAACAAGGCCCAACGTTGCAATATTGCAACATTTCCCTAAAAACCTACTAAAATGTAAAAAATAAAAAAAAACTTTAATTCCTACATCAGAGGCCTCCTAAAACAATATCTGAGAGGTCAAAAAATTTTTTTGCTTATTTTTTCAATATTTGGGTCTTACAGGGCCTCTAAACATATAGAGGACATTTATCAAGACCAGCATTTTTATCACCAGTCTTGATTTCCCCCTGGGCAGCCAGAGAATGCACCAAATTTATGCAGAGGCGCGGGTCTCTTATAGTTTTGTTGCATCCGCCCACTGGCCATGCGACATCTATGGCAGCCTTCAAGCTGTAAGTTTCTGTCTTAATACAAAAATGTGATTTAAACAATGGGTAATTTTATGATGACTTATTGATTAAATATATGATATATCTATGCATAATGGTATATCTGAGCAGAATGATCCCCCTTTGCTGTTGCAAATATGGACACAATTTTTTATCTCTTCTTAGGAAATCTAATGCAACAATCTACCACTGTAAACCCTAACTTAATGGGGTTGTTTCAACTCACACATTGGTGGCATATTGTTAGGGTATGTCACCAATGTCAGCTAGATGAGGTTCCCTCCTCTGGCAATATGCTACCTATGTTTGACAATCCCTTTAACAAACATAATGCTGGCTCACATTTGCCTAGCATACAGTTGTGTTCAAAATTATTCAACCCCCAATGCTGTAAAGGGTTTTAGGGAATTTAGTGTACATTTGTAATTGTGTTCAGAATGAAATCTTACAAGGACTTTTTAAAGAACCAAATGCAACTAAAATGACATCAATTGTTTTTGTAATACAGTATTAGGGTCCATTCACACGTCCGTGTGTGTTTTGCGGATCCGCGGATCCGCAAAACACGGACATCGGGCGATGTGCGTTCCGCAATTTGCGGACCGCACATCGCCGGCACTCTCATAGAAATGCCTTTTCTTGTCCGCTATTGCGGACAAGAATAGGACATGTTCTATTTTTTTCGGGAACGCAATTGCGGACCCGGAAGTCGGATCGCAATTGCGGACCCGGCCGGGACATCGCCTGTCCCCATTGAAATGAATGGGTCCGCAATTCCGTTCCGCAAATACGGAACAGAATTGCGGACGTGTGAATGGACCCTAAAATTTTTTTTTGTGATTTCTTCATCGATACAATTATTCAACCCCTTAAAGACTACCACTCTTAAGAACAGAGGTTCATTCAAGTGTTTTCGATCAGGTATTGAAAACACCTGTGGATGTCAAGGAGCAGCAATCAAGCATAATAAGCACTGATTAGGCAGATGTAAAATGACTGTGATACTCAGCTCCTTCTAGACATTTACTGGTGTGTTTACAGACATGGTGAAGTCAAGAGAATGGTCCAGGAAGACAAGAGAAGAGGTGATTTCTCTTCACAGGAAGGGCAATGGCTATAAGAAGATTGCAAAGATGTTAAAAATACCAAGAGACACCATAGGAAGCATCATTCACAAATGCAAGGCAAAGGGCACTGTTGAAACGCTACCTGGTCGTGGCAGAAAGAAGATGCTGACTTAGACTGCTGTGCGCTACCTGAAGCGGAAAGTGGAGAAAAGTCCCAGTGTGACTGCTGAGGAACTGAAAAAAGATTTGTCAGATGCGGGTACTGAAGTTTCAGCTCAGACAATAAGGCGCACACTGCGTAATGAAGGCCTCCATGCCAGAACTCCCAGGCGCACCCCCTTGCTGTCTCCAAAGAATAAGAAGAGTCGAGTGCAGTATGCCAAAAGTCATGTGGACAAACCACAAAAGTGTTCTGTGGACTGTTGAAACAAAATTAGAACTGTTTGGGCCCATGGATCAATGCTATGTTTGGAGGAGGAAGAACAAGGCCTATGAAGAAAAGAACACCTTGCTCTACTGTGAAGCATGACGGGGGGGTCAATCATGCTTTGGGGCTGTTTTTGCTTCTACGGGTACAGGGAAGCTTCAGCGTGTGCAAGGTACCATGAATTCTCTTTAGTATCAGGAGATATTGGATGAAAATGTGATGCAGTCTGTCACAAACCTGAGGCTTGGGAGACGTTGGACCTTACAACAGGACAATGACCCCAAGCATACCTCCAAGTCCACTACAGCATGGTTGCAGATTAAAGGCTGGAACATTTTGAAGTGGCCATCGCAGTCACCAGATTTAAATCCGATTGAGAACCTCTGGTGGGACTTAAAGAAAGCAGTTGCAGCGCGCAAGCCTAAGAATGTGACTGAACTGGAGGCTTTTGCCCATGAAGAATGGGCAAAGATACCCGTAGATCACTGCAAGACACTTGTGTCAAGCGATGCTTCACGTTTAAAGCTGTTATAACTGGAAAAGGATGTTGTACTAAGTACTAAGATTGAATGTCACTTGGGGGTTGAATAAAACTGATAATGATGTGAGCACAGAAAAGACATTTGTGGTTATTTCATTATAAATGTTATGTTATATTTGTCTGACTTACAAGTGCCTCTTTGATTTAATTGTAAACAAGATGACTGAAATGATCAAAATCAATGTCAAACTGGCCAAAACACTCAATTTCAGTGGGGGTTGAATAATTTTAAACACAACTGTAGATCTACCATATACAAAGAGAGCAGTGGGACACAAAGCATATCTTTCCATTATCCCCTTTGTCTAAAATATTGTACTCATGCTAGTGCTCTGTTAGTACATAATTTGTAATAGCTTTGCAGACAACGCCTTTAGAGAGAATAATAGTTTTAATGATAGCAGCTTTAATGATAATTAGAGTTGAGGGAAGCATTCAAAGCAGAATTCAGTCCGAAGCTTAGGAAAAGTTAGATTCACAACAAATACGAATTTCATCGCACTTTGTGGTAATGAATCAGCTTTCCTAAAAAGGCAGCTGCACGTGTTACAAGGTTAAAGTAAGAAGCCCGGTAACGGAAGGTCACCCATAATGCCGTGCAGCCAGCCAATACTCAGATAGCCATCCCCTGTGATGTCACAGCTCTATAAAACCCTAATCCCTTGCAGTCTCCCCCATTGTCCTGTGAGCTGAGCATAGGGAGAGATGTTGTAGGTGCTCATGCGCTAGGGACAGTGTTGCTGAAAACGATTTATAGAAGGATATTGGAGAGGTAGAGTGCAGGGAGGCTTATTCTGCGTCAGTTTTATTTATATATTCCTACATTTTCTTCTTCCTACATAGCCGTAAACTAAGATATGCAATTTAATACCAATTAGATGGACACTTTTATTATTCTACTGCCAACCAATACCAGAGCCAACCAATAGCATCCAGTCTGCACCCCTTAGGGGGGACAGGTCTTAATGATGACCATCCTCATATTTTGCTGGCTTTACTTTTTCCAAATCATCCTATCAAAGTCACCATGTGCTAGAAAAGTCAACAAGATGCAGAGAAAGGAGGAGCTGGATGTTCCTAATGACATACCCTCATTAATATTAGATGATGTGGAAAAGGAGGAAAAGCAGATGGCAGAAGAAGGGCTCCCACCTGTAGGGCTGGACAGCGCTGGTGTTGGAGAAGTGGGTATGCCAGAGCTGATTAATATTCTGTGTTTGCTGTCAACCTGCAGGAGATTGCAGGCCAGAACAGCAATAATATTCATATTATCCCCCCACCTAACCTGTCAAATCCCATACCAGCACCAGCCCCTGTTTAAAGGTGCGGCGCGGCCATTAACAATGAAGACCGACTATACAGTGGGGCCGTACTCTAAGGCAGAGTGGCCTGGGTAGGTATGATTTATAGCAATTCGTGACAAATTATTTTGGAACTAATCAAATTTCTTAGCTAACTTTGGTGAAGTTGCCGAATCAAATTTTTCAAAACTTCGCTCATCTCTAATCATTAGAGATGAGCGAATCGAGGCTGACGAAGTGGAATTTGATCAGAATTTCAGGAAAAATTTGATTTGCACCAAATGCGAATTTCCTCACACTTCGTGGTAACGAATTGCATTTTTTCTTAAAATGGCTGCTGCACATGTTAGGACATAGAGCAAGGAACTCTAGGAAGGTGGGATCGCCCATACTGACATCCATGCAGCCAGACAGCCCTATAAATATGGCGGCCATCTTAGATTCTGCCATTCACCAGTGTGCTTAGTGTAGGGAGAGATGTGTCTGCAGACGCTATGGACAGTGAGGCCTAATTCACATATCAGTGTTTTGATCAGTGATTTCCATCAGTGATTTTGAGACAAAACCAGGGTTGGCACTAAACACAAAACAGAGGCAGATCTTCCCCTTATACCTTATGTCTGTGGAGGCTCCAATCCTAGTTTTGGCTCACAATCACTGATGGAAATCACTGACCGAAACACTGACGTGTGAATAAGGCCTGATAGGAAAGACTTGATTGTGGTGAGAAAAAAGATTTTCAAGTGCAGGGAAAGATTACTCAAGGTGTAGGGAAAGGATAGGGAGGAATCATTCCACCAGCATTTGTGTTGAACAGGGTTCAGTCGGGGAGGTGACAACCTGGGTAATAGGAACAATCCGATTGGGGTTCCAAATTGCCATTATATAGCTCTGTAATTCCAGCAAACCTGTCTTATGAGGGCTCAAGTGTTGTTTGATACAGGCATTAACAGGGTTTATTACAAGGAAATATGTCTGTGTTTTATTTCCCCTTGTGCGGTACAGTTATATGTTCTAAAGCTTATTAGCCATTGTGTGGTGATATATATTTGCCGCTCAGCATTGCAGTTATCTGTTTTAAAGCCCTTTTTTCCGTGTATTAGTGGAAAGAGGAAAGATATATTTGCCGCTCAGCAGTGCAGTTATCTGTTTTAAAGCCCGTTTTTGCGTTTATTAGTAGAAAAAGGAAAACATATTTGCTGTTCAGCTGTGTAGTTATCTGTTTTAAATCCCCTTTTTACGTGTTTTAGTGGAAAAAGAAAAAATATCTTTGCTGCTCAGCGGTGCAGTGATATATTTGGACTGCCTGTTTGGTGTGTATTAGTGGCGAAATAAAAATATATTTGCCGTCCAGCTTTGTACTTCTCTGTTGAAAAGCCTGTTGTGCAAAAGTAGAACAAAATTTGGACCTAATTGCTGTTCTGCGGTGCACTGATATATTCTGAAGTCCGGTTTTCAGTGTATCAGTGGCAAAATAAAAATATATTCGCCGTCCAGCGTTGCATATATCTGTTTTATGGAATCGGGTATATCGCAGGCCTGAATAACTATTTCGTGGAATCAGGTATATCAAATCCCTCAACAAATATTTCATGTAATCAGGTATATCGCAGGCCTAAATAAACATTAAGTGGAATCAGGTATATCTCAGGCCTAAATAGCTATTAGGTGGAATCAGGTATATCACACCCGTCAAAAAATATTTTGTGTAATCTGGTATATCGCAGGCCTGAATAAATATTTTCTGGAATCAGGTATATCACACCCTTCATATAACATATGTTTTTTTTTTTTTTTTTTTGTCAGCTTTCTTTTCTTTATTAGCAGTTGTGATTGCCAATTCGGATTTTGGGTGGGGGCGGGGTGTTACCACTCCCTGTCCTTCTGAGAAGGTATTTAATCCTGCACTAGTATGTATGTCTTTGTCATGAGTAAGGACCCTAAAATTTGTGCAGTCCGAAACGCGTAGACGCCGTGGCATATTATGCATGACTTATATGATTTTATGGTCAATAAATTTTCATCGTTTTCCATTGTGCTGGAGTTCCACGTTTCTTCAATTTTAAAATGGCTTTCAGAGCTGGCTATTTAGTGGAATCAGGTATAACGCAGGCCTGAATAAATATTTTGTGGAATCAGGTATATAAGAACCCTATATCAATATTTGGTGGAATATGGTATATAGCAGGCCTCAATCAATATTTGGTGGAAGAGGGTATATAGCACCACTCAAAAATAGTTTTTCCAATACCGCTTGTCCATCTATCTAGCTGAACCGCACTCAACTGCTGCACAATACAAATAATAATATATTTTCTACTATGTTAGAAAGTATATTATAGGTATATTACACCCATAATTTGTTTTTTTAGGGGGGGGGGGGGCAACAGGTATATCACACCAGTTGCAATTAGTTATTTCAATAGCGTTTGTCCCTCTATCTAGCTGCGGTATCGCAGCAGAACAGAACACAACTGCTGCACAATATAAAGCGCTATAATATACTTTCTATGTTAGAAAGTATATTATAAGTATATTACACCCCTCTATCATTTTTTTTTTTGGGGGGGGGGGGGGCAACAGGTATATCACACCAGTTGCAATTAATTATTTCAATTGCGTTTGTCCCTCTATCAAGCTGCGGTATCGCAGCAGAACCGCATACAACTGCTACACAATACAAATGCCCTATAATATACTTTCTAAACGCTGCCGAATTCACAGAATATATTTCCCTGTCAGGTATGCAGTGCAGAATGAACGCACCCTCCAAGCCACTTGTAAATGACTGGTCTGAAATGTCCACCAACAATCTAAGAGCTGGATTTCAAATGGCAAAAAGAAACAGACTGGATCGCACATCCACAATGCTTAACCCTTGATATACGCTCTTCAGCTAAATAATATGATGCTAACCCCCCATATCGCATGCAGATAGTGGAGACATTAGTTTACATTTTGATCAAAAGGTAGTAAGCCCACTCACCAACGTCACGGTTGTCTCCTAGAGTGGGTATCTACTCTGTCCATAATGTGACGAAGGCGCCATGCTGCATGGCGACACGTGGCACCATCCCAGCAGGCCGCAGCTACGCAGGCCAGCCAGAAAAACACCACGACAACAGAGGCCACCATGCAGCATAGCACCGTCTGAACAGGAGCCTAATGCAACCTGCTCAGTGCTAACAGAAACCAGGACTAACAATAGTAGGTCACTCACACTCTTATGCAGTCTCCTGCTAATTAATTAAAACCGCCTGTGGCATGTGGGAGGAGTGCTGATGCCAGGAATAAACAGGAAGGAAGATAAACATGTATCAAATGGCAAAAAGAAACAGACTGGATCGCACATCCACAATGCTTAACCCTTGATATACGCTCTTCAGCTAAATAGTAGCTAAGAGCTGGATTTACTGATTAAATTTCACCCTCAGAAATGCAGTGCAGGCCGCAAATGTACTTTATGGTAAAAAATAAGTGGTTTTTTTTTCCAACAATGTCACAGTTGTATTTACTGGTTATTAGAGTTGAGTGAACACCTGGATGTTCGGGTTCGAGAAGTTCAGCCGAACTTCCCGAAAATGTTCGGGATCGGAATTCGACGCGAACTTCATCCCGAACCCGAACCCCATTGAAGTCAATGGGGACCCGATTTTTTGGGCACTAAAAGGGCTGTAAAATAGTCCAGGAAAGGGATAGAGGGCTGCAAAAGGCAGCAAAATGTAGGTAAATGCCCTGGAAACAAATGTGGATAGGGAAATCAATTAAAATAACCTAAAATAAATAAAAATTAACCAACATCAATTGGAGAGAGGTCCCATAGCAGAAAATCAGGTTTTAAGTCACCCACCAATGGAGAAGGTCACTTTCTGTTATTTCGGCCCCAGCACCCAGACAGAGGAGAGAGGTCCTACAGCAAGGAATAAGGCGTCATATCACCCACCACTGGAGAAGGCCACTTTCAGTTATTTAGGCCCCAGCACCCAGACAGAGGAGACAGGTCGCATGGCAGAGGTTCAGGCTTCATGACACCCACCATTGTAACAGGCCACTTTCAGTTATTTAGGCCCCGGCACCCAGATTGAAGAGAGAGGTTCATTCAACTTTGGGTTGCACCGCAAGATCATGGTAAAGTTAAAAAAATGAGGATTCAATAAAGAAGTGCGCCGGAGTACAAGAATACATGGTTGAGGGGGAGGCAGTTATAAATGTCTATTCTGCACAAGGGAGGGCCAGGTCCTGTGGGATCCATGCCTGGTTCATTTTTATGAACATCAGCTTGTCCATGTTGGCTGCGGACAGGCGGCTGCGTTTGTAAGTAATGACGCCCCCTGCTGTGCTGAATACACGTTCAGACAAAGCGCTGGCCGCCGGGCAGGCCAGCACTTCCAAGGCATAAAATGCTAACTCTGGCTACGTGGACAATTTGGAGACCCAGAAGTTGAATGGGGCCGAACCATCAGTCAGTACGTGGAGGGGTGTGCAGACATACTGTTCAACCATGTTAGTGAAATGCTGCCTCCTGCTAACACGTTCCGTATCAGGTGTTGGTGCAGTTAGCTGTGGCGTGGAGACAAAACATTTCCACATTTCTGCCATGCTAACACTGCCCTCAGAGGAGCTGGCCGTGACACAGCTGCGTTGGCGACCTCTTGCTCCTCCTCTGCCTTCGCCTTGGGCTTCCACCTTTTCCCCTGTGACATTTGGGAATGCTCTCAGGAGCGCGTCTACCAGCGTGCGCTTTTACTCTCGCATCTTCCTATCACGCTCCAGTGCAGGAAGTAAGGTGGGCACATTGTCTTTGTACCGGGGATCCAGCAGGGTGGCAACCCAGTAGTCCGCACACGTTAAAATGTGGGCAACTCTGCTGTCATTGCGCAGGCACTGCAGCATGTAGTCGCTCATGTGTGCCAGGCTCCCCAGGGGTAAGGACAAGCTGTCCTCTCTGGGAGGCGTATCGTCATCGTCCTCCGTATCCCCCCAGCCACGCGCCAGTGATGGGCCTGTTCTGTGTCGGGTGCCACCCCGTTGTGAACCTGTTTCAGCCTAATTCTCCTCCACCTCATCCTCCAGTAGTGGGCCCTGGCTGGCCCTGGTTAGGGCTCGCTCAACTGTACTCCTATTAGTATTTTATTATTGTTTTTGCCTCCATGTATTTCTATCCACAATGACTCCACATGTTCATGTCCCTCACTTATATCTTCTTAGACTGTGGGCTTTAGGCCTTATTCACACGTCCGCAATCTACGTCCGCACCCGGTCCTGCAAATTTGCGGAATGGGTGCGGACCCATTCATTTTGAATAGGGACGTGATGGATGCGGAGAGCACACACTGTGCTCTAAGCATCCGCATTTGCAGAGTGCGCCGCCGATCTTCCGGACGGCGGCTCCGCAAAAGTATAGAGCATGTCCTATTCTTGCCCGCAATTGCGGACAAGTATAGGCATCTCTATAGGGCCGGTGGCAGGGTGTTTTGCGGATCCGCAAACTTGCGGATCCTCAAAACACTACGGACGTGTGAATAAGGCCTTAGACAGGACTTTACAGAAAGTAAGACCCCTCCCCATCTTCAGTTTTGGTGATCCTTTGTAAACAGGCTGTAACCCTGTACATTTACTGCCCAGTTTTAGCTATCATCCAGCCACGTTTCAGTTATTCCCACTATGTCATAGTCCTCCTCACACATCACTAATTCCAATTCACCAGTTTTATTAGTAAGGCTTCTGACTTTAGTATACATACAATAAAGAGGTTTATGTATATTTTTTTCCCTACACCTTTCCTTCTGAACTGTTCTAGTCCCCCTTCCATTCCACACCCAGTCCCATTTCCTTGCTCCCGGTCTCTATGTGCACTATATTAAAATCCTATAACGTAATGACTCTCCCCCCAGTCCCTAGTTTAAACACTCCTCCAACCTTCTAGCAATCTTCTCCCCCAACACAGCTGCACCTACCCCATTGAGGTGTAGCCCATCCCTATGACACAGCCTGTAGCCGACAGAGAAGTTGGCCCAGTTCTCCAGGAACCCTTACCCCTCTTTCCTACACCAGTTCTTGAGCCACTTGTTAACCTGCCTAATCTCTCGCTGCCTTTCTCGTGTGTCTCGTGGTACAGGTAGTATTTCGGAAAACACTACCTTTGAGTTCCTTGCCCTAAGCATGTGACCAAAATAACTAAAATCATTTTTAAGGACTTTGTCATTGGTTCTGATATGGACTATGACTGCTGGATCTTCTCCAGCCCCCAGGGGTGATGAGTCTTCCTTTCTTTAGTTTGTTACCCATTTAAACGAGTGTCTTAATACCATCAAATTTACACTGTGTTATGATGAAAATGTTATTATTTTTTTGGATGTGGAATCACAGTGTGTAGAGGCAGGATTTGAGACCACACTAGTCACAAAGACCACAGATTGAAATAACCTGCTGCTTCATTCCAGCCACCACGCCCCTCACATTTTTTCTAGTATCCCTAGGAGCAATTTCACATGGGCCAAAAGGATATCTAGCACAGATAAAGAATATGAATAAAATTGCTTATGGATGGTTAATAAATTCATACAGAGGGGTTATAACTTGAAAGAGGTGACTGAAATTGGAATAGTGGTTGGTAAAAAAAAAAAACAAGACAGGACATCAGACAGGTTAAAAAGAGGGATAAGCAAAAGAAACAATTTGCGTATGTTTCCAAATATGATCAACATTCGAAACTAATAAAACAAGTAATTCTGAAATATTAGGAGATGCTTAGACATGATAAAAAAATTTGGGAGAATGTTTGTTGATAACCCGCTTTTTGCCAGTAAAAAAGTTGCCTCTCTGAATAACATGCTGATTAGAAGTGACATACACCCTAAAAAGACAGAGACAGAGTTTCCTTGCAACCCAGAGGAGGGGTACTTTCCCCTGCCTGAGCTGTGGGAATTGTCGTGCTATGATTAAAGGTGACACTGTAGTGCACCCCACACAGGGAGACAGGATACAAATTATAGATTTTGCAACATAGGAGACACATAATGTCATATACTGCTTGAATTGCCCATGTGGTATGATATATATTGGGCAGACATCTCAGGCTATAAGGATCAGAATCAATGAGCATAAGTCTAGAATTAGAAAGGAACTCAGAAGGCAGAGTAAGGTGGATACAGTAAAGATGAAAAAATGAGGTGAAACTACGGTTGCCTGACATTTTTATGATAGGGCCCATCAGGTGTCAGATCTCAGATGGCAGGTTCTGGAGGTAGTAAAAAGTGGAGACAATGAGGAGGAGAACAGTAGGAGATTGTTACAAAGGGAGACCTTTTGGATAGGGAACCTGCAGCTTTCAATACCTAAATGGTTAAATAAAATTTGTAGCTTTACTGCATTTATATGATTGATCACTGTCATGTTTTATTTATGGCTATGTATTTTGTATAAAAGATATGGTTTGTATATAGGTATCAGCTGTTGGTGCTATAAATAACCCACCTCCCCCTCTACCTGCACGCATGAGTATGGGGGGGTGTTATCCCAAAACAATGTGTGGAGGGGAGGAGGTGTAAACAATGTCTGTCTCAGCATCCCTCATAATGTACCATTTTATATTGGAATGAAGTAAAGAAATAAAAGAAACAAACGGTTTTGTACCAGCGACTTGTAAGTATGACTTCTAATGCTCACTCACATACAATATTGGCACAATGAAGTAAAAAGACCATAAAAGTCTGCAAGTTTGAAAGACTGTTAGTGCTGGGTTAGGCTACATGCACACGACAGTTGTTTTTCTCGGCTTCCATTTCAGTTTTTTTTGCATATAAAACAGGAACCCATTCATTTCAATGGGTCAGCAAACAAATGCTGACAGTTCATCCGTTTGTGTTCCACGTCCGTTGTCAGTGTTTCCCTTCAGCAAAAAAAGTAGTGCATGTGCTACTTGTTTTTCATTTGCGGAAGAGGATAGGCATTTATTACAAGGGATCTTTGAAAACAAAGGAATCCTCCAAAAAAAAAACTGATGGACCATCAGTTTTTTTTGCGGATCCCTATTTGCGGACAGCAAAAAACAACTGTCGTGTGCATGTAGCCTTAGGCCTCATGCACAAGACCGTATGTGTTTTGCGGTCAGAAACCGTGGATCCACAAAACACGGAAGCTACTTCGCGGTCCAGTCCGCAATTTGCGGAACAAAACGCGGCCCATTGTAGAAATGCCTATTTTTGTCCGCAAAACGGACAAGAATAGGACATGCTATATATTTTTTGCGGAGCAACGGATGCGGACAGCACACGGAGTGCTGTCCGCATCTTTTGCGACCCCATTGAAGTGAATGGGTCCGCGCCCGAGCCGTAAAATATGCGGCTCGGACGCGGACCAAAACAACGGTCATGTGCATGAGGCCTTAAGCAGAGCTCCCGTTGTGGACTTGTAATTGCTACAGGTGACTGAAGTGCTTCTTAGATATGGAATCGTTCAGATAACAACAGTGTTGAGTAAACTTTTTTTGTCTGTTTTTAATACCTCTTTCATCCACGGCAAGTTCACTGGTCAGTGAAATTAGAAAACTCGAGGCAAGTAAAATAAGATTCTCAAATGCCAATAAAAACAGCATAATATACAAAATTCATAGGATCAAAATGTACTGCCCGAAAGGAACCAACAAATTTATTATCGCTTCCACTACTGTGCATTTATGCCTATTTAAATCTGGAACTTTGGACAGATAATTTTAAAATTATATTTTTTTTATGTATTTGCACATTTGGATTTTCATATGTGCATGCTTTATTTTTTCAAGAAGAAACAGAAACAGCCACTATAAATAAATGATCATTGGTATCTTAAATGTTGAGTGTCCATATCAAATATGAAGTATGCACTAAAGCATCACTAAAAGTAGAAAATATACAAACATTGTTCCATTAGCCCCTTAGTTACCACCAATACACCTTTTTACGGCAGTCACTAAGGGCTTTAAGCTAGGCCGTCGCCTTTTTACAACAGGCTAGACTAAGCACTACTTGGGACTCCCTTATAACAGAGATCAGGGGCTCGGTTTTCACATGAAAGCCGGACTCCTGCTTTAAAGGCCTAGATTGGCAGAAGCACAATCGCAGAAGGGAGTTCCAGTTGTCTACAATCAGCACCCCGCAAATAATATTGTGGGGTGCTGATGTCTTTGCATGGCAGCCTGTGGCCTAAAGAAGGCCCACGGTCTGCCTGCAGTACAACCATATAAGTCAGCTGGGGCCTATAAGTACACTACAGACAGTATAATACACTGTATTGCATATGCAGTACAAAGCATTATAGAAGTGATTGCCCGTTAAAATTCCCTTGCAGGACTAGTAAATGGTTAAAAAAAAGTTAAAGATTTATTAAATAAAAAAAATCCAAGTTAAAAAACACCTTTTTATATTGAAAAATGCTTATGAATGCCAAAAATTAGCAAACATAAAATATCCACCACATATATTTCCAATGTCGCTAAATGACTATCGTTCTATTGCCTTAGCCTCTCATGCTATGAAGTCCTTGAAAAGATTAGTGATTTTTAGAGAGTTTGCTTATCAGCATAAAGTGGAGGTGGACGATGCGGTTATGTTTTTGTTACATACAGTAATTTATTTTTGGACAATGACGGGACCAATTGTTCTTTTATGTCTCTAGTGTGTTTAATACCTTACAACAACCACTCTTACTACGCAAGAAGATGATTAATATGAAGGTCGATGAGGGAATGATAAATTGGATAAATCACTACCTTTCAGACAGGCCGCAGTTTATACAGATGGGGAATAAATGTCTGGCAGATTATTGAGCAATGTAGGTGTCACTCAGGGAATTGTACTGTTGCCCTTTCTTTTAACATTGTATACTGCAATTTTTTGTATTTATCAGATTTTGTTTTAACAAAAATGAAAAATTCCAGCTTCTCTTAAAATGTGAGGTTTATTGACTTCAGATTAAAAACCAGACATCAACATGGTAGAAAAAACACTTAAAGTGACACATTTCCGTCTCCTCAGTTACTGCCCTTCATCAAGATGTGGATATAAGATTTTTGCCACCTCCAAAAATTCTCGGATGACTCTTTGGTAGTCGGATGTATTGGTGGGGCTGGGGTGAGGAGGAATATAGGAAGTTGGTGTTGGATTTTGGTGTCCATCTTTTTTCGCAGTAGTTTACAGGTGGCTGATGCTAATAAGCTCAACAAGCATATCAGGAAGGCAAGCTCGGTTGTTGGTTGCCAGCTAGACACTTTTGAGGGGGTAGTGTAGGAAAGAATTCGGAAGAAGTCTATGGTGATTATGAACAATAATGCAAACCTATTATATAGAAAAACTACCTAAGTGTGAAATCCTTCAAGTGACTCTGTTGAATTATTGTTGTACCAATGGTGTATTGTACTGTCATGAATAGTAATGCATGGGATTATACTGTCAATTGTCTACTGTGATCCATGTCTATGTTGTGCTGCAGTGATATTGACATTTCCCTTTGCGATTAATAAAGTGTATCAGATCGTATCTTATTTGGCATTGTCGTATTTGCAATGACCTGCACTACACATTATCATGTAATTTTGACCATTATGTGAACACAAAAGAAGTTTTTTGCTTAATTACCATCCAAAGAAAAACAGAATAAAATGCAATCGAAAAGTGTTAAATACTGTACCCCAAATGATAACAATGAGAACTACAATTTGTTTCTGGAAAAACAAGCCCTCACAATGAACATTCATGAAAAATGAATACCGCAACATTTATAACATAGTGGCGGTATTTCTTTTTTTTTTTCAATTCCCCCAAAAACAGTTAATGAAAGTTAATCAGTAAGTTATCTGTACCCCAAAATAGTGCCATTAAAAACAAAAAATTTTCCCACAAAAAACAAGCCCTCATACAACTACATTGAAGGAAAAATGAAAAAAGTTATAGGTTTTGGAATGCGACAATGAAAAAATGAAATTGCGTGATCACTAAAGCCCAAAACAGGCTGGCTGCTAAGGAGTTAATTTCTTATGCTAGCTCATGTTGCTGCGAGTCCGATGGGTGGGACTTAGAGGCCTCAAATACCATTAAAATCAAAAGTAAATCAATTCATCCTGGCTTTTGGGATGAAAGTGGGGTCTGATACAACCAGTTTTGGGGTGTTACAATACTAACTAGAGGATCTAGAGCAGGCATCCTCAAACTGTGGCCCTCCAGCTGTTGTAAAACTACAACTCCCACAATGCCCTGCTGTAGGCTGATACCTGTAGGCTGTTCGGCATGCTGGGAATTGTAGTTTTGCAACAGCTGGAGGGCCGCAGTTTGAGGATGCCTGATCTAGAGTATGCTCACCAGTTGCTCTGGAGCCTGGCCCACTGCCAACCCTTCAGTGTAATTACAGACCTAAGTATTAAAGAAAAAATGGCTGGCTCACAGTAATTTGCATGTACTTTTACTAAATCTGGTACATATTATAAAATCAAATACATAAAAAACAGCCTTTACATTTACATAAATACCTATAAGACAAAGTTCATTTCACGTACACTGTCCCTTTAAATGCGGATCTTTCGCATATAAAAAATAAAATAAAAAGTACAAATACAAAAAAGTGCAAAAAATGCAGTTTCCATTTATTTGTCTTTGTTTTGGGCATGTGGTTATTAGTATCTATTTATATTCAATTTTGTTAGCTGTATTATTCAATGTTCTTAATAGATAGCAGACTTGTGGCACGTTCTCATAGTTTGCTATGATGTATCCATGTCCTTAAATACGTTGCTATGCCAGTTTGCTGTTAATTCATTTTGCGAGCACACATATTATGTTAGTAAAATGTTTGGTCAGTCTACAATTTATTTCACCAGCGTTTGGTATCTTATATTACTCACGATCGTAATCAGCCTGCGCTGCTTTCTCTCTGACTCGCCTTCTATGGTGATGTTTCAATTGTGCCACTTTTTGCTGTGCATCTCCTGGCGTATGCGTGCTAGGCCCGATAGAACGCCAACAGCTAAACAAAGTCTTGCTTTGCCACGATATCAATAGATCACTTTCCACAACGCCCGTTCAGTAACTGCCACCAGACGAGTTTCGGAATCGATAGTTCCTTCCTCAGTGGTGCAAAAAGAATAATGAATGATAACCAGGACCTAACATTCAGTTTTTTAAACCAATTAGTGTGGAATCTAATTGCTGGACCGGATCGTCATTTGGAATGATCTCTTATAGGTACTGCTAACGCTAGCTTTTAATTCATAAGTGTTGATTCGCATTGTGCGTTTTCTTTAACCTATTCTGTTATATTAATAGATGTTCTCCCCTTCCAGTCCCTTCTAACACCGTTATGGGACTGAGCAAACATTTTAGTAACATAATATGTGTGCACGCAACATGAATTAACAGCAAAACAACGTATTTAAGGACATGGACACATTGTAGCAAACTAGTCTGCTATCTATTAAGAGCATTGAATAATACAGCTAACAAAATTAAATATAAATAGATACTATTCACCACACGGCCAAAACAAAGAAAACACAAGGAAACCACAATTTTTTCACTTTTTTACTTTTATTTTTTTATTTTTTTTATGCTCCACATTTAAAGGGACCGTGTACATAAAATGAACTTTGTCTTATAGGTATTTATGTAAATATAAAGGCTGTTTTTTATGTATTTGATTTTATATTATGTACAAGATTTAGTAAAAGTACATGCAAATTACTGTGAGCCAGCCATTATTTCATTCATATTTAGGTCAGTTTTGGGGTGTGTTTATTTCATATATATAAAAGTATATAGGGTGTAATAGAACAGGTTCTGTAGAAATCTATGTGAAGTCAGCTTTTTCTTCATATGAACATTGACCAGTAAGGCTGAGTTCACACTTGAGTTATTTGGTTGGTTTTGGCCCCGTAACTGCACAAATATGTACAGTTGTGTTCAAAGTTATTCAACCCCCACTGAAATTGAGTTTTTTGGCCAGTTTGACATTGATTTTGATCATTTCAGTCATCTTGTTTACAATTAAATCAAAGAGGCACTTGTAAGTCAGACAAATATAACATAACATTTATAATGAAATAACCACAAATGTCTTTTCTGTGCTCACATCATTATCAGTTTTATTCAACCCCCAAGTGACATTCAATCTTAGTACTTAGTACAACATCCTTTTCCAGTTATAACAGCTTTTAAATGTGAAGCATAGCTTGACACAAGTGTCTTGCAGCGATCTACGGGTATCTTTGCCCATTCTTCATGGGCAAAAGCCTCCTGTTCAGTCACATTCTTAGGCTTGCGCGCTGCAACTGCTTTCTTTAAGTCCCACCAGAGGTTCTCAATCGGATTTAAGTCTGGTGACTGCGATGGCCACTTCAAAATGTTCCAGCCTTTAATCTCCAACCATACTCTAATGGACTTGGAGGTATGCTTGGGATCATTGTTCTGTTGAAAGGTCCAACGTCTCCCAAGCCTCAGGTTTGTGACGGACTGCATCACATTTTCATCCAATATCTCCTGGAACTGAAGAGAATTCATGGTACCTTGCACATGCTGAAGCTTCCCTGTACCTGTAGAAGCAAGACAGCCCCAAAGCATGATTGACCCCCCGCCATGCTTCACAGTAGGCAAGGTGTTCTTTTCTTCATAGGCCTTGTTCTTCCTCCTCCAAACATAGCGTTGATCCATGGGCCCAAACAGTTCTAATTTTGTTTCATCAGTCCACAGAACACTATTCCAAAACTTTTGTGGTTTGTCCACATGACTGTTGACATACTGCAGTCGACTCTTCTTATTCTTTGGAGACAGCAAGGGGGTGTGCCTGGGAGTTCTGGCATGGAGGCCTTCATTACGCAGTGTGCGCCTTATTGTCTGAGTTGAAACTTCAGTACCCGCATCTGACAAATCTTTTTTCAGTTCCTCAGCAGTCACACTGGGACTTTTCTCCACTTTGCGCACAGCAGTCGAAGTCAGCATCTTCTTTCTGCCACGACCAGGTAGCGTTTCAACAGTGCCCTTTGCCTTGAATTTGTGAATGATGCTTCCTATGGTGTCTCTTGGTATGTTTAACATCTTTGCAATCTTCTTATAGCCATTGCCCTTCCTGTGAAGAGAAATCACCTCTTCTCTTGTCTTCCTGGACCATTCTCTTGACTTCACCATGTTTGTAAACACACCAGTAAATGTCTAGAATTTGCTGAGTATCACAAGTCCATGTAAGATTTCATTCTGAACACAATTACAAATGTACACTAAATTCCGTAATTCCCTTTACAGCATTGGGGGTTGAATAATTTTGAACACAACTGTAAACTGATTCTAACAGTAATACCTGTCATCTGCATGTCATACTGACTCACAGTACTGTTTTATTACCACAGCAGACTCACTATGCATATTACTGTAAGGCACAGTGTTCTACACCACTATGCAGGCTCTCAGCAGCCAGGAAATAGCAGTTTTTTTAATGAGATTCGCCACTAATAAATTTGGATCGAATCAAATCTTTTTGGGAAATTCACTCATCTCTAGTTAAATATTTGTGATCAGCGTTATCACAACAGGTATCTGACGTCTATGGAACCATCTTTAAAGGGAACCTGTTATCAACTGTCATTTAAAAGTTAAAAGTAAGTGGTTCTCAGCAACCACTTACTTTTAGCTCATGAGTGACACAGCGCTGAAATCAGAATTTCTGTCACTATTTTATGCTGCCCTCAGTGAGGTCAGCATAAAGTTGATGGCAGGTTCCCTTTAAAGAGATATGTGCATACAAGCACTGTGCAGGCCATCAAGGGGTTAAATGATAGCATCAGTTAGAGAGGACCTGTAATCTCTTCTGACATGTGGTAAGGCCGATTCATTGGCCTGTATTTATGGGAGGGGCACGGTTGCCTATATCATGGCAGTTTTGCCCCTCCTTCAACGAACGACGTGTCAACTCTGGCCTCGTTTCGTTCATGAGGGTTACTGCTGTTCAAACTCCTAGAAGTTTGTTTTGTGCACCTTGCAAACACTACTACAACAGCTACTAGATCAGTTAAGTGACTGCCACGCTTGCAGTCTCGATGTCGTAAGTCCGGCCGGCAGTGCCGGCTCCCTAGGTAAGGGGGAGCCACACTGCACCGGAGCGTCTGCCAGGCAGCTTCGGCTCCCACCTGGCACGAATCATAGGGTGCAGGGGTCAGCGTGATCCCGATTCAACTTTCTACCTCCTTAATGTCTGGCACGGGCCGCTGTGCCGCTAGTTAGGTAGGGTCCCTGTAAGTAGCGTGGTTCCCCACTTATGCCCGCACTTCGCCCCCTATCTTGGTTTGCCGCACGCTTACCCGGGTATTTCTGCCTGTGCTCTCCTCCGCGGTCTGTATGGGCTGCGGGCAGCGCAGTGCTGTGTCGGCTCCCACTGGTGGCCGCTGGAGCCGATACAGTCCATGGAGCAGCGGTGGCCTGTGCTGGCTCCCTCTGGTAGCCCCCAGAGCTGGTGCGCTCCGTGGGCGGCTGCGAACGGTGTGGGCTCCCCCTGGTGGCCGCTGGAGCCGATGCAGTCCATGGGGCGGCTGTGGACTGTGCGGGCT
This sequence comes from Bufotes viridis, assembly GCA_033119425.1. Taxonomy (NCBI): domain Eukaryota; kingdom Metazoa; phylum Chordata; class Amphibia; order Anura; family Bufonidae; genus Bufotes; species Bufotes viridis. Next base: position 173,076,754 of record CM065590.1, read on the forward strand.
CCATCTGGTGGCGGCTGTCGGCCCGTGCAGTCCATGGCCCTGTGGACTGTGTTGGCCCCCTCTAGTGGCCGCCATAGCTATGGCCACCTTGGGGAAAAGGAGATAAAAAGTAATTAAAATAAAATATTATAAAAAAAATTTAAAAGTATATCATAAAAAAAACAAAACACACATGCTGTTTTATTGAAACAAAAAAAAAAGACATGCATGCTGTTTTTATTGACAGCGACATACAAGTTCAGGGCTAGTTAGATGATCTCCGCATTTGTTTGGTCACTACGCCTTGGCGGTATGTTGTACGCAAGGCTCTTACATGTGATTTTATTCTAGGGTCTGTGTCGTCCTTCCTCATATATTCTGCACGTTGTTTAACCATCAGGTTACAGTATGGCAGTAGCTATATCGTATTACTATTCTATTCTCCTCATCTGGTGGTGGTGTCAGCTCTGCCACAGTCAGGCTCACCTATCACAGGGGTGTTCTAGGTTCAGTTATCGCTTCTGGTTGACTCGGGTCCTCTCGTCACTTTTTCACACATGTTTAGCACAGTTGCATGGGTCTCGGCCTACTCACTGCTTACGTTACGTGGTCCTGGTGTCGGTTTGACAGTCGGGGATTTATTTTTGCATACTGTATCCACAGGGTATGTCACGTGCATCAGACATAGTAAAGGCTTCGGTCGACGAAAACGCCGCCAGGATGTCGGAAGGGGGCAGTGTGTCATCTCTTCGCAGTTGGACCATCCCCAGGCTGATGGCGGAACTGTCCAGAAGGGGTATTTCGTATCCCGCCACTGCCAGGAAGGCCGAGTTATACCGGTTACTTGTCATTAACTCAGGCCCTCAGCAGCAGTAAGAGGTCTCTATGACCACAGTTCAGAATTCTCTTGCACAAATCCATCTCATGCTGAATAACTTGTCTTCATCTGTCGCGGACGTGCAAACCAGGTTGGAGGTGGTTGAGTCTCGTAGTTCTGTCACTACTCCGCAGACCGTCGATGTCGCTGTTCCGTCTACGTCTACAGCGACAGGCTCAGGTGTCTCTGTGACAGCACCCAATATTATGCTGGCACATTTTGTTCCTGCCAATCTAAAGAAGGACATCCTGGAAGGTAGGGATGTCAATCTAGCATCCTTACTTGTCGCTACCCGGGATCTTTCTGATAGTAGGGTTATCGCTTGTGGTGATGTGTCAGTGATCCTGAAAGGCCAGGACCACAGGCTGAACCGTAATCTCACTGTACCCGAGTTTGTTTTTGCATTTAGTTTATACAGAGACGTGATCTGTTCGGTTCGTCCTGAGAGAAGGGAAGAACTTAATTTGTATTTGTTTAGAATAACTGAGTTGGGATACAAGTATGGTGGTAGTTCCTTCTATGACTACCACTGTTCTTTCTCTGCTAAGGCAGCTGCCGCTTTGGGTCAGTTCCAGTTTCTCACGAACTGGGCTAATATTGATACGGAGATATTTTGCAGGCATTTCGCCGGACTTAAGGCACCATCGTGCTCCCTCTGCCAATCCATTTACCATTCTACTGTATGGTGTCATACAGCTGCTCCAGGTGCGGGGTCCAGTTCCACAGGTCCCGGCATCCGCCGCTTCGAAAATTCAGGTCCCAGCGCATGTAATCAAGAGACTAGGTCATTGGCGTTCATCCTGTTTTAGCCGATACATTCCTTGTCCGTATGCTGAAATGAATCGTGCTTGTCAAAATTTGGTATTATGAATAAGTGTATAAAGTTTCTTTAAGGAAAAGGAAATTGTTGATGTTTTTTGGCCTCCTCCAGCTATCCCTTCAACTGCGCGGTTTCGGCATAACTCTAACCGCTTTAGCTAACCCAGCAGGTAGGAGTCCTTGTAGTGAGTGCCCTATCACAAGTGGTAAGGCCGATTCATTGGCCTGTATTTGTGGGAGGGGCACGGTTGCCTATATCATGACGGTTTTGCCGCTCCTTCAACGAACGACGTGTCAACTCTCCCACCCTACCCACCCTCAACCTCAGTTTTCACATCAAGGGGATGGCCTCCTTCAGCTATCCCTTCAACGACGCGGTTTTGGCATAACTCTAACCGCTTTAGCTAACCCAGCAGGTAGGAGTCCTTCTTGTCGTGAGTGCCTGACCACAAATCTGTTTTAGCACATACTTCCGTTCCCCATACAATTACAATTCTAGAGCAACTATACATACAACTCAAATGGCTAGAAGCATGTTAACAGTTGTCGGGGTGGGGTAAGCAATGTGTCCTTGCACAGTCTGGTATTATCCAATCAGCGCTTCTAGTGTCAGACTGTGCAGGTACCTCCAAGTGGAAAACAGCCATCTGGAACTTCATTGCAAACCACTAGTAATTCATTCATAACTTAAAGGAACACAAGTGGGATGCATGTAGTTGCTACAACAGATATGTCAGGAGAGGATACAAATCCTCTTTAAATAACTCTAGGTCCAGCCTCTACACAGCATAGAATATGGTATCATTCTGACATGCTCTGCTGAACTGTAGTTGCCACCCAGTTTCAGAATGCAGAGTAAGGCCAGGGTCACACGTGACTGATTAGATGTGGATTTGTCATCACACAGAGTTGTGCAGTACCAGCAAAGTGGATGAGAATTTTACAATTTTTTATCCATGTGCTATGTAAATAAAATGCAGCAGAAAAGCTGAAATCCAGCTGTGAATTTGAAATCCACATGTCAATTTATATTGCAGAATTTTAGCAGAAACACAGCGAAAACTGCTGCAGATTTTTCATACAACTCCTAGTTGCAAGGCATCAATTTTGTGCAACTTGTCTATAACTTGATGTTGCAAGCCAATTTAAGAAATGTGTTTTGGCAGTGAAAACGCTGGCAAGTTGTGGTGAGTCACGTGTCATGCTCAACTTCCAGTGGCTTAGCTAGAGGATTCGCAGCAGTTGCAATTGCGACCGTACCCCTAAGTTAGGGGGCCCGCAGGACCCCCTTTGCCAGTGGCGCTCTGAAAATTCTAATTTTTTGCTCTATAAGTTGCAGTACATCTTATAAAGTGAATACTAGTGAGCTCTTCCATTATGAAAGCACTCACTAGTATGCAGGAGGTACAGGAAGCGGTGAGTAAAATGCTGTACTCACCTTTCCCTAGTCTTCTTCTTCTCCTGTGACTCCGTCCCCTTGTATAGGATGTAGTGTGTGCACTATGAATTGATGTTGTACGCAGTCAGGTCACAGTGCAGCATTCTCCCAGAGAAAAGCAGGGAGCATGACTGCAGGAGAGACTGTCAGATCTGCAGAGTAGAGGCGGAGCAAGAGAGGTAAGTTAATTTATTTATTTTGGGTCTGATCTGAGGTTTGATATAGGGGTCTGACATAGAGGTATAAAGGGGGTCTGATCTGAGGTTTGATATGAAGGGTTTAAAATAGAGGTCTGATCGGCAGTCTGATCTGAGATTAAATATGGAGTCTAATCTAAGGATCTGAAATGGGGGTTCTGATTTGAGATCTGACGTGGGAGTCTGATTTGATATGGGGGTCACTGATGAGGTCACCGTGCTCGGCCAGTGTGATGTCGTGGTAACCTCACACGTCAGTGCATGCAAGATTTGGCGAATATTTTTCAATCAAGATGGCAGCGACGGTCTCTCCACCAGCAAATTGAAGAGGTGGGTATGTTTGTTTGATTATTTTTTATTTCATTTCAAGAAATATTGATTCATTACCACAAAGAGCTATGAAATTCAGATTCATAGAGAGTTGAGTAGTTTTCCCTGAATCACTGGATATAAAGGTTTGTTGTGCTGTATTCTCCTGTATGTATTGTAGAGCTGTATGCAACATTTTCCTTTGGCAGCAGAAAGGTTATCTGCACTCTTGCCCCTTGCCACAAAGCACTGAAGGAAGGGAAGCCCATCTAAACTCTTGCACCAGGGCTCATGAGACTTTGGCTCTGAACCTGGCAAATTTCATTAAAGTCAGTGGATGAAAAGTCGCACGTAACATGTGACCTGTGACACTAAACCCTGTATACCAGGAATTTTGCAAATGTCAAACCTCAGTCACACCATGTCGCATGTGGAATTGTGACACCTTTGCCAGTCATTACAGGAATGTAATACAAATATTTTTGTCCCTTGACACACAGCTAGTGATGGCCTTGCGGTTCGCCCGGCGGTCGTTTTGCGGCGAACTTTGCGCGTTCGCGATTTTCCAAACATGCAAACATATGGCGATGTCCGCCGGCGCCATATTCTTTTGCATTGCGCCAAACTTTGACCGATGACACATCCATCAGGTGGGACAGGTCAGCCATTTGAGACGTTTCAGCACATGGACACACCCCCACCCTATAACAGAACCCGAACTGGCAGCTATTTTTCTTTCTGTGTTTTGACAGTGTAGGGAGAGGTTGCATTGTGGGGCAGGGACAGGCTGTTAGGGACACCAAACACTAGCTTATAGGGCCACAAAAGTCTTTTTATGGACTGTTATAGGTGTGCAATCGATAGGTGTGATATACTGAGGGGTGTGATACTATGATATAATTATAATATACAGTACTTTCTTACATAGAAAGTATTTTATAGTGCATTTGTATTATGCAGCAGTTGTGTTCAGTTCTGCTACGATACCGCAGCTATATAGAGGGACAAGCACTATTGGAACAACTATTTGCAAGGGGTGTGATATGCCTGTTGCCCCCCAAAAAACTGATCGAGGGGTGTTATATACCTGCTTCCACAAAATACTGATTGACGGCTGTGATATACCTGTAACCTGTTGCCCCAAATAAACAGGATGGTGTGATATAACTGTTGTGGCAAAAAAAATAATTGAGGGGTGTGATATACCTACTTCCACGAAATACTGATTAAGAGGATTGATATACCTGCTTCCACAAAATATTGATTGATGGGTGCGATACACCTCCTTCCACAAAATACTGATTAAAGGGATTTATATACCTGCTTCCACCAAATACTGATTGAGGGGTGCGATACACCTACTTCCACAAAATACTGATTAAGGGGTTCGATATACCTGTTTCCACCAAATATTGATCGAGGTTAACGATATATCTGCTTCCACCAAATACGGATTAAGGGTTTGATAGACCTTCTTTCACCAAATACTGATTGAGGCCTGCAATATACCTGCTTCCACAAAATACTGATTAAGGGGATTGATATACTTGCTTGCACCAAATATTCATTGAGGCCTGCAAGATACCTGCTTCCACAAAATACTGATTAAGGGGATTGATATACCTGCTTCCACCAAATATTGATTGAGGCCTGCGATATACCTGATTCCACAAAATACTGATTAAGGGGTTTGATAGATCTGCTTCCACCAAATACTGATTGAGACCTGCGATATAGTTGCTTCTGCAAAATACTGATTAATGGGATTGATATACCTGCTTCTGCCAAATATTGATTGAGGCCTGAGAGATACCTGCTTCCACAAAATACTGATTAAGGGGTTTGATATACCTGTTTCCACCAAATATTGAGCGTAAAAAGTTGATGACGCCGAATAACCCTCTAGCCCAACGGCTGACATCTGGCTTGTTGAAACTGCTAGCCTGCCAACTACTGCCATATAAACTGGTAGACTCGGAGGCCTTTAGAAAATGTGTGGCCATTGGCACACTGCAATGGAAGGTCCCCGGAAGGAAATATTTCTCCCAGAGGTATATGGCCACGTTCACCGGCAAGTGAATATATCTCTGGCACACAGTGCCGGTGCCAAGATACATCTGACCACAGACACGTGGTCTACCAAACACGGGCAGAGAAGATGCATAACTTTTACTGTCCACTGGGTGAACTTTCTGACGGCCGTCAAGCATTTAACCCGTGGCTCCCGTGTGGATTTGGTGTTACCACCACGGATTGCATGCAGGCCTGCCTCTTCTTCTCCTGCTCCTACTCCATCTTCCGTCTCCTCCTCGGCTGACTCCTCCTTTTCCACTGCTATCGCCTCTTCTGCTGCGCCTCCCAAGCTCCCCAGAACCTATTCGACGTCCCAGGTGAGACGTTGCCATGCTGTGCTGCGGCTGTTGTGCCTGGAAGCCAAGAACCACAACGGTCCTGCACTGCACTCTGCGGTCTAGTGATGAGAAGCAGGGACAATATTCGAATTTGTGATATTTAGCAAATATTTGGTAGAATATTCGTCAAATATTATAGAATTCGAGATGATATTCTTGATTGCGAAATCGGCAATGCAGTATGCGCGCAATGCACATGAGCGATACAGGCGTGGCCTAGTTTTGCTAGTTGTCATAATGCCAGAAGTTTTCTGAGACTTTAGAAGATGGTTGGCAGCAACTTTCGCGTTGTTGAGGACATTATTTTAAATACTTTTAGTTAAAAATTTTGGCATTATATGCTTCCATCTTTATCCTTATCTTTAGCGCATGTTGGAGCAGGGCTACGACAGGACCCATGTCCAAGAAGAGAAGCAGAGGATATTGAGGGAGATAAGGAAGGAGCTCCAGAGGAAGTGCAAGGGGAGTCACACAACGCCGGCCATAATAAAACACTGGTCGGATCTGAAGAGGAGGCACTCTGAGTGCATCACTGAGATCGTGACCGCAAATGCCCAGGTACAATGCTTACATTACTTTTGTGTCTCTCGCCAACCCTCTGTAATGTATGTATACAGTTATGCAAATAATTATTTCATCCCCTTACAAATGATTACTTAGTACCTGGTGTGACACGTACCGAATCAGCTGGTTACATCAAACATCTCAACCTCGCTGTGAGTGTTTATATATATTTATACACACAGTAAGGTACAGATGTATGATGTAACGGGCTGGTTTCATACATTTCACACACACATAAATCAATATACGTATGTGTGTGTATATATACATAAACTGCAATCATCATTCTGTATTCCAGTAAAAGGCCCCATCCATCATTACATTACATACATCCCCCACTTAATTTTGATTTTTATATGAGTTCTGTTCAAGGTGTGTAGTGAGCATTTTGACTGATCAGGCGTTTTTCCAGAATTCGGAAACACTTGGCTGTGAAAATGAAAAATTACATTTTTTTCCCAGGAAAAGTTGCTTTAAACCAACATTTTTCACTTTCACAAGGGCTAACAGGACAAAATTCATCCCCCATTTTGTTACCCCCTTGAATATGTCAACACCCCATATGTGATCAAAAAATGATGTATGAGCGCACAGCAGGTCTTAGAGTCAAACAGCAAAATATGGATTTGGCTGACCTGAATTGGCAGACATTTAGGCCTCTTTCACACGGGCATCATGTTTGACGCCCGGATAAGAGGAGGGTGCGTTACGGGAATATGCGCGATTTTCCTGCGCGGGTGCAAACGTTTGTAATGCGTTTTGCACGCGCGTGAGAAGAATCACCATGTTTGGTACCCAACCCGAACTTCATCACCGAAGTCCGGTTTCGGGTCTTCTGGAGAATTTATTATTTTCCCTTATAACATGGTTATAAGGGGAAATAATAGCATTCTTAATAAAGAATGCATAGTAAAATGAAGTGGAAGGGGTAAAAAATTATAACAGTTAACTTACCTTAGCCACTTGATCGCGTAGTTGCGATCTGTCTTCTCTTTCCCAGCATCAGCTAAGAACTAAAGGACCTGTGATGACGTCACATCACATGGTCCAATCCAAGATGGACCATGTGATTGGACCATGCGATGTGACGTCATCACAGGTCCTTTAGTTCTTAGCTGATGCAGGGAAAGAGAGGACAGATCGCAACTACGCGATCAAGTGGCTAAGGTAAGTTAACTTTTATTATTTTTAACCCCTTCCACTTCATTTTATTAAGCATTCTTTATTAAGAATGCTATTATTTCCCCTTATAACCATGTTATAAGGGAAAATAATAGCGATCGGGTCCCGTTGCTAAGCAACCATGCGGGAAAATCGCAACGCATCCACACTTGCTTGCGGATGCTTGCGATTTTCCAGCAGCCCCATTCGCTTCTATGGGGCCTGCGTTGCGTGAAAAACGCACAATATAGAGCATGCTGCGATTTTCACGCAACGCAGAAGTGATGCGTGAAAATCACCGCTCATGTGCACAGCCCCATAGAAATGAATGGGTCCGGATTCAGTGCGGGTGCAATGCGTCCTCCTCACGCATTGCACCCGCGCGAAAAATCGTCCATGTGAAAGGGGCCTTATATTAGGCACCATGTCGCATTAAACAAATTTCTGAGGTCCCCAGAAATTGAAAACCCCAACAAGTGACCCCTTTTTCAGAAACAGCACCACCATACGAACATTTTAATTGTTGGAAAGGGTATTTTTAAGCAAACAGGTGTCTAACAGAAAGCCGAAACCATAGTAAAAGCATTTCAAAACGCACATTTGTAAATATGTAAAATTACTAGCAGTCCCAAATTTTTCACTTTCACAAGGGATAACAGGACAAAATGCACCCCAGTATATGTTCCCCATTTTCTCCCCATTCAGGAAACACCCCATATATATATAAATATATACTCTACTGAACTATCACTAATTAACCAACTATATAATAATCATAAATATTATAAACTAACGAATTGAGGTGTAAAGCAGAAGTGCTTTAACAAATACTCCACACAATGCACTAATTGCCTCTTAATCTGAATTGCAAGTAATTTTACATTTGTCTTTTTTTTTTATCCTTACATAAGTCTGCTGCAACAGGAGCACCTAAAATCAATGCAGGAACTCTGGGAGCAGCAGAGGTTGCAGCAGCTGATTTTTGAAAGGAAGGTGCAGCAGATAGATGAGCAGCACCATCAGAAAATCCAGGAGCTTTTGGACCTTCTAGACAAACTTTAGAAATTTGTTTCCCAAATTGAAAATAAATATATTGCTCAGCTCTAACGTGTGCTTTCGGTTTTTAAAATTGTTATGTTTTTGTGTAATATTAACAGATAAGTTTGCAGTAAGGCCCCTTTAGTCCAGGGCAAACTCAACAGGATCAGGACAGACAGTAGCAGCAGCAGGTACATGGTAACAGTGGAGTGTAAGGCCTACACATAACTCATCAGCATCAGGACTGACAGCAGCAGCAGCAGGTACATGGTAATGGTTGAGTATAAGGCCTACACAGCAGGAACCAAAAGCAGCAGGTTCTTTGTTTGCAGCAAGAATGTGTTCCCAGGAATGGGCCCCCCACCAGACCAGGGCAACAACAAAAATAACCTTAGACACCTCTGACAGCAGCAGGTTCTTTGTTTTCAGCAGGAATGTGCTCCCAGGAATGGGCCTCCAGCAGACTGGGGCAACACCAAAAATAAACTTAGACACCTCTGACAGCATCAGGTTCTTCGTCTAATATTTTCCTTTGACAATTATTTTTTTCAAAGGTATTTTAAATTTGTAAAGCCCACAATAAATTATTACAAAATTAGCTCCACACTCCGCCCGCACGGGTCTGCTCTCAGTTTCCATATCGGGCACATCGAATCTGGAGCAGAACACTGCGGTAATACAGCCTGCTTCTACTCCAGTGGCCTACAGTAAATTTTTTAGCCGGTGACCACCTAATGTACCTCCAGCCACATAATTGCAACGTCTTTTCTGTCAGGTGAATGCCTAATTTTTGGGGCCTGTACTGGCCTACATTAAATTTTTTATCCAGACACATAATCACATTCACAAGTTCTTTTCTGTCAGGTGAATGAATAATTTTTGGGGCCTGTACTCCCGTGGCCTAAGGTAAAAATTTTCTAGGCTCCAGCAGGGCACATTTTTAAAATGTTCCCATTAAGACATATAAAAATGGCCACTAATTAAAATACATATTTTTTGTGGGAATTTTTGCCAATGATCCCCCTCTGGTATGTCACTGCCCATGTTGTGGGACTATTTGTGCACTTCTAGTAAGTATTTGGTGGCTGCAAATATGACCTGAATGTTTTTCAGGTTCGCCTGCCATTAAAGTCAAAGGGGCCCACTACAAATGCGCGGTTCCCAAACATTTGATCGTGAACCGCCCTGGCCGAAGTTCGTCTAGCACTACACACGTCGTCATGTAGCCATGCTCTTAATGAATAATGGTTATTTCCAACTATGAGTGTGTATAAAATAGAGCAGCACAGGCATGCTGTAGTTTATCTTGCTGTGTATTATTATAAACTGAATTTAAGCCTTTTCCTAATCCACACTAAGTCTAGTAGTTGATGGGCAGTGATTAGTGTTGAATCTCACACAAGGGACCTATGATTATCCTCCATGACCCCAGGATTTCCAGTTTTCAGAAACTGATTGAAACCTTTGTAGACATAACTATTACCTTTCCTTCTCTATTATTCATTTCCTGATAGGTATACACATACTTGCATAAATACTGCTGATAAAATGATAGTTAGCCCCAAGATCACAGTGACCTCATGTCTTATTGCTGCTTCAAACATCAGAGATGTTATGCATTTTAATGAGGATGCAATATTAATAATTTATCGATGTGAAAACTCAGGTGAAATGAATTAATAGAATTCCTTATTCAGAAGAACTATAGTGTGTTTATATTATGGCACCATCTGTAGAGGGTTATGAATACTATGGAAAAGTTCTTCAAGAATATAATGTGATGAATTTATCATTAAATATGCGGCAGAAAACTAAGATATTGGAGTGGTGGGCTGTGGACAAATGGGGGAGTAGCCTGACAGATTTAAGATTATTTACACCTGAAATGTGCTCCAGGTTCTAACACAGAACTACCAAGATGCGTCAACATTTTTCATGTGGCCCCAAACCCTATTAGCCAAGTGAAAGTTCTAATAAACATATTACTATCTTGCAGAGCTGTGGGGTGCCTCTTAATCCTGCTGCACAATCGAGATTCCTCAGGACACTATGACCTTGGGAAAAAGTTCAGTAGATTCTCCTTTTGCACTGGATCAAAAGATGAGGAAAGGCACAGTGCATTTGAAAAGTCTTCAGACCCTTTCACGTTTTTCACATTTATATTGTGGCCCTGTGCTAAAAAATTAAGTTTTCCCTCATCAATCTGCACTCAGTACCCCATAATAAGAAAGTGAATTGATTGCAAATGTATTAAAAAGGAAAACACTAATTTCACCTAGAGATAAGTATTCAGAACATTTACTATAGCACTTGAAATTTAGATCTGGGGTTCTCCCATTACTTTTGATCATCTTTGAGATTTTTCTGCAACTTGGCGTCAATCTATGGTAAATTCAGTTGATTGGTTATGATTTGGAAATACACAGCCCTGTCTATATATTCATATTACAGAGAAAACTAAGTGTACTTTTACACTCGTGTTTTGGCTTTCCATTTGTGAGATCCATTCAGGGCTCTCACAAGCGGTCCAAAACGGATCAGTTTGCATTCTAATGCATTCTGAATGGAAAAGGATCTGCTCAGAATGCATCAGTTTGCACCAGTTCAATCTCCATTCCGCTTTGGAGACGGACACAAAAATGCTGCAAGCAGCGTTTTGGTGTCCGTCTGATGAAACTGAGCCAAACGGATCCGTCCTGACACACAATGTAAGTCAATGGGGAGGGATCAGTTTTCACTGACACAATCTGGCGCAATAGAAAACAGATCTGTCCTCCATTGACTTTCAAAGGTGTTCGAGACAGATCCGTCTTGGCTATGTTAAAGATAATACAAATGGATCTGTTCTGAACGGATGCAGACGGCTGAATTATCTGAACGGATCCGTCCATGACGGATCCGCACAAAACGCGGGTGTGAAAGTAGCCTAAACCATAAGGAAGAAAGAACTGCCAGAAGAACTCAGAGATAGGGCTGTTTCGAGGCACAGATATGGAGAAGGGTTAAGAAAAAAAAATGTTCCTGTTAAAATTGTCCACCTTTTGCATTTGTTTCTTGGTGCGTTTTTTAATTTAAAAAAAAGCCACCTCCAGTTACTTGCAGTGCATTTTTTAAAATGCAATGCCTTTAAAGGGTTTCTCACTTTTTTCCTTCATATTTCTACCCATTCTGGATTACCTGTGGAAAAATGTATACTGACTTGTCCCACGACACTCCATTCCAGCTCTTTGGCTCTTTTCACTGTTCTTCCAGGCCTGTCTGTAAATTTCCGCATAGATGGAGTTACATGCAGTGCTGCAGCCAATGACTGACCTTAGTGGTATTGTGTCCCCAAACAGCCTCATTGCTGAGGTCAGTCATTGGCTGTAGTGGTGCACATCACCCCTACATCTAGAAATGGGGACCAATAGAGAGCCAGGAAGCAGAAAAGGAGCACCGTGAGCAGGTGAGTATGGACTTTTCTACTGCAGGCTGGGGTGCAAATAAAAAAATAAAATAAAAAATAAGCTCTTAAAATACAATAGTTTCTCCTCTGATCACTTGTGCAACCACTTTCATGCAGATTTCCATTTGACTGTGCAGTGACACTGTGGTTCATTGATTAAGAGTTAATGGTATTATGTAATGTAGTTCACTGCTTAAAAGGTTAAACTGTACCATATGCATGTTGCATCCATGGGAAGAAGATAATTAATTAGTTGGTACCTTGAGATTGTTGCCAGGTGTGGGCTAGTTCCACCTTCTTACCTAAACGCTGTAGTTGTGTATTGTGTACTACTCATTGGCAAGAGAAGCTGTGTAGTGTATAGCTATTTGTTGATGAGAGAAGCTGGAGTTTGTAGCTGGTATCTATGAGAAACCGCAGTCAGGGTTACACCATCTCCGTGGACCTAGAACAGCCAGCAATAGAGATTGTAGCAAGTGCCAACCTCTGAGAGAGACAGAACTGCGTCATTGCAGAAGGGAGAGGGCCATTTAAAAGGGAAAGTGCATGGACAAGAAGTCAGTGAGGGTAATATATGTGTCAGGTTCTGGAGTTCACTGCATTTAATTGCACTCTTGCACTCTTCCATACCCAAGAGACAGACTGGTCATCTGTTAAAAGACTACACTTTGCAGCTGTGCTTTGTAGTGCTATAGATAGAGAGTGGGAATTTGCACCTATTTGGCTGAATTGGGAAGATGGTATTGCTATCATAAAAGGGACTCTGAGAATGCCTATATTCCAATAATAATATTGGAATTTGCGATATTTTGCTAATATTCGTTAGAATATTCATCATATATTCGCGAATATTCATATTTGAGATTATTTTATTGATTGCGAAAAATTGGCAATGTAATATTCGCAATTCTAAAACACTTATATATAGCACTATAGAATATAGTGCTATATATTTGTTTTTTTGAATATTCATAATTTTTTCCAATTTAATGTGAACAGTCATTGGCCCAAAAGCAACTTAAGCAGGAAGAGGAATCATGAGTTCAGATGGAAAAAAAATGACTAATATTCTAAAAAACTAATACTGTATATAGCACTATATTATATAGTGCTATATATTCGTGTTTTATAATATTCACATACGCGAATATTACATTGACGATTTTTCGCATACCAGAAAATAAATTTAATAATGAAGAATATTCTAATTCACTACAGACTACAATATTGCAGCCTTCTCACATTGGCCCACAAGAAAGAAGCAGATAGGGATACTAGTTAATGGGTTCAGATGAAAAAAACAAACAAAAAACAAACAAATATTTGTATTTACGAATATATATCACTATATTCGAAATATTCGCAATAGAAATTTGCAATTCAAATATTCGCGCTCAACACTATTTAGGACTTTGTATGTAGATTTGATCATGGTCATTTACTGTATTCACTTAAGATAATCACAACTCACCTATAGATGTTCTCAACATTTATAGCCTAAAGACACCATGCTCAATCATTCTTCTTTGAACATGTGTTACATGATTTCACTTTTCACATTTCTACATAGTGCTTTATACCAATATTTTACCCTTACAGATAGTGTTGATCGCGAATATTCTAATCGTGAATTTTTATCACGAATATTGGCACTTCGAGAATTCGCGAATATCTAGAATATAGTGCTATATCTTCATAATCGCAAATATTCTAGATTTTTTTTCATCAGTACCCATGATCCCTAACTGCTTCTTGCTTGTTGGCCAATGAGAAGGCTGCAATATCTTTGACTTTAGGAGTAGTGCTGATCGCGAAGTTTCGTATCACAAATTTATATCGCAAATTTTACAATTGCTGATTTTCGCAATCAAGACAATAATGACTGATGATTCCGAGTTCTCGAATTCTCAAATATATGACGAATATTTGCCCAAATATTCATGAAATATCTCAAATTCGAATATTGCCCCTGACAATCATCACTGCGTACAGATACCTTTGTATGTTTGACCAGGCATACACCATGTAAAGACTAGAAAAATAATATTGCTGGTCAAAGCTCTCACACTAAAAAGTACTTCTTTACAACTAGACTGAAGAAAGAGGTAGGCAGTGTTTACCTGGTCACATATATGCTTGTACTTGAAAGGAGTTGCTTGCATTGCTTCCTATGTAAACAGATACAGTTGCAAGAAAAAGTATGTTATTTCATTGGAATGATATGGATTTCTGCACAAAATAGTCATAAAATGTGATCTGAACTTCATCTAAGTCACAACAATAGGCAATCACAGTCTGCTTAAACTAATAACACACAAATAATTAAATGTTACCATGTTTTTATTGAACACACTATGTAAACATTCACAGTGCAGGTGGAAAAAGTATATGAACCCTTGCATTTAATAACTGATTAAACCTCCTTTGGCAGCAATAACTTCAACCAAACATTTCCTGTAGTTGCAGATCAGACGTGCACAACAGTCAGGAGTAATTCTTGACCATTTCTCTTTACAGAACTGTTTCAGTTCAGCAATATTCTTGGGATATCTGGTGTGAATCGCTTTCTTGAGGTCATGCCACAGCATCTCAATCGGGTGGAGGTCAGGACTCTGACTGGGCCACTCCAGAAGGCGGATTTTCTTCTGTTTAAGCCATTCTGTTGTTGATTTACTTCTATGCTTTGGGTCGTTGTCCTGTTGCAACACCCATTTTCTGTTGAGCTTCACATATGGCCCCTGCAAAATGTCTTGATAAACTTGGGAATTCATTTTTCCTTCAATGATAGCAATCCGTCCAGGCCCTGATGCAGCAAAGCAGTCCCAAGCCATGATGCCCCCACCACCATACTGCATAGTTGGGATGAGGTTTTGATGTTGGTGTGCTGTGCCTCTTTTTCTCCACACATAGTGTTGTGTGTTTCTTCCAAACAACTCAACTTTGGTTTCATCTGTCCACAGAATATTTTGCCAGTACTGCTGTAGAACATTTATGTGCTCTTGTGCAAACTGTAAACGTGCAGCAATGTTTTTGGACAGCAGTGGCTTCCTCTGTGGTATCCTCCCATGAAATCCATTCTTGTTTAGTGTTTTACATATCGTAGATTCTCTAACAGGAATGTTAGCATATGCCAGAGACTTTTGTAAGTCTTTAGCTGACTCTCTAGTTTCACCTCATTGAGCAGTCTGTGCTAGGGAGAGTAGCAGCAGTGCTGATCTTTTTCCATTTATAAACAATTTGTCTTACTGTGGACTGATAAACAGCAAGGCTTTTGGAGATACTTTTATGACCCTTTCCAGCTTTATGCAAGTCAACAATTCTTAATTGTAGGTCTTCTGAGAGCTCTTTTGTGCAAGGCATTATTCACATCAGGCAATGCTTCTTGGTAAAAGCAAACCCAGAACTGCTGTGTGTTTTTAAGAGGGCAGGGTAGCTGTAACCAACACCTCCAATCTCATCTAATTGATTGGACTCCAGTTGGCTGACACCTCACTCCAATTAGCTCTTGGAGATGTCATTAGTATTCACATACTTTTTCCACCTACACTGTGAAAGTTTACATGGTGTATTCAATGAAAACATGGTAATATTTAATTATTTTTGTGTTATTAGTTTAAGCAGACTGTGATTGTCTATTGTTGTGACTTAGATGAAGATCAGATCACATTGTATGACCAATTTGTGCAGAAATCCATATAATTCCAAAGGGTTCACATACTTTTTCTTGGAACTGTATGCCTAGAAGACAAGACACAACCTCTTAAACCATGCCTACCCACCTCCTCAGTATGATGTCCAAGAGATACGCATATATTTATTCCTTTTCCCAGCAGCTAGACACCATAGATCTAAAATGTATCAACTGTTCAATTTATAGGTAAGAAATGTGTGTGGCTGTAACTCCCCTTTAACAGCCAAATTCTGACACACATTAGGTTAGCAACTTTTAATAGTGATCAAACACCCTCCTGTGCTGTTAATGTCTACCAAGAAATAAAGTTGTAACTATATTTTGTGGTAAAACAAAAGGTAATAAGCTGATCATACAGTACTTACAACACATGTAAGGTTCTCTTTTGTAGAACATCCTATTATTTATTACTATGTACATTCAGCTTAATTCACAGTGATTCAGTTATAGAACCTGAATGTTTTACAATGTGTTTGAAAATTACATTACCATCATTAAAACATGGTTTGAAATAATAAATACATCTACTGTAATGGTTTATCAATGCTGCAGTGTATCTCTATTCTATAGAGTGGAAAATGGGTCCCCCTGGTGGTACCAGAGACTAAGTACACTGCAGTATTTTTTTCTTGCGTAGCCATAAATTATTGTCATCATTGGCAAAAATGTATTTTCTTACACTGCAGTAAATTCAGTATGAATAACTATTAACACTATACCAACCAACTTGAAGATTTGTTCTTTGGGCCAACTATTGAAGACAATGTAGTTGGAATATATACATTACACCTTCAGAAGCTTTTATATCATCTCATTCAATAAACATTAAAATAATATTAATAAGGAGCTGGTTTCACTTTTGCAGCTAAAATAACTTCTACTCTTCTGGAAAGGCTTTCTACAAGAGTTTGGATTGTGTCTGTGGGAATTTTTGACCATTTATCTAGAAGAGCATTTGTGAGGTCAGGCAATGGTGTTGGACGAGAGGGCCTGGCTTGCAGTCTGCGGTTCATCCCAAAGGTGTTCAGTGGGGTTTAGGTCAGATCTGTGCAGGTCAGTCAAGTTCTTTCACACCAAACTCACCCAACCATGTCTTTATGGACCTCGCTTTGTGCACTGGGGCACACAGTTATGCTGAAACAGAAAAGGGGCCTTCCCCAAACTGTTCCCACAAAGTTGGAAGCATATAATTGCTCAATATGTCTTGGTATTATGAGGTACAGTGCCTTGCAAAAGTATTTACCCCCTTGACTTTTTTCGTGTTTTGTTACATTACAGCCTTAAGTTAATGTTTTGTTAATCTGAATTTTATGTGATGGATCAGAATACAATAGTCTAAGTTGAAGCGAAATTAGAAAAATATGTAAATAAAACTATTGTTTAGAAATAGAAAACAGAAAATTGGCATGTGCGTATTGTGGGGAGTCGCTCTGGTAGATAGCGGTGCGGGTGCAGTACAGAGGCAAAACAAGGAGTCCAGAATGTGCAATAAACAGTGTTTTATTCACACTGACACAAAACAAATGATAAACAGTCTCTTGGTGTTAATTCACACACACATCAGAGGTCATGAGGCAAAACAAAAAGAGTCCAAAGCAGGATCCAATCACCTGTGAGGTTTAAGGTGCGGGTTCGCACCTGGCTGTCAGCCGAGCCGCAGGACAAACCATCTTCAGGCTTCCAGGAAAAATCCCACTTTGCTGAGCTCCTTCCTCCAGGTCAGAGAGCTCCACAGCACTGTTAGCAGCTCCAGGACAATCACAGCCTCACTCTCAGGATGGAAGACAATCCCCCCACCTGACAGTGCTGCCTGAGCTTTATAGCCCAGCCAAAACCCGGCCTGGAACATGGGGAGTAGTCACCCACCCAGCACTTTGACTACTCCCAGTAAAAGCCGTCCCGGATAAGCTATAGTAGCCATGCTACCTATAAAAAGTGTCAAGCAGCTACTGCTGCTGACATGAAAAAACGGCTCTTACTCCACCGAGGCCAGGAACCTCGGTGACACGTATCTATCGTTCACAATCATTCCCCGTGCCTTCTTACATACCTCCCCCCTTTGTTCAACCCTGCGGGGTTGAACACACGTCAAACAGTGCACTCGGGACAGGGCATCCGCGTTTCCCTGCAAGCGGCCTGCCCTGTGTTCTATGGAGAATTTAAAATTCTGTAAGGCCAGGAACCACCGGGTGACTCGGGCATTTCTCTCTTTGGCCTGGCTCATCCACTTGAGAGGTGAGTGGTCAGTCACCAGATGGAACTTCCTCCCCAACAGATAATAGCGGAGAGACTCGAGTGCCCACTTGATAGCCAGGCACGCTCTCTCCACTATACTGTACCTAGTCTCAGCTGGGGTGAGCTTACGGCTGAGGAAGACAACGGGATGCTCCTCCCCGTTGACTTCCTGAGACAGTACAGCACCCAGGCCAACCTCAGAGGCGTCGGTCTGAACTATGAACTCCTTCTTGAAATCGGGTGTCACCAAAACCGGGGACCCACACAGGGCCGATTTCAAGGCGGAGAAAGCCTTTTCTGCCTGCTCATTCCAACGGACCGTCACTGACTTCCGCCCCTTCAAGAGGTCTGTCAATGGTGCCGCTAAAGTGGCAAAATGGGGAACGAACCTCATGTAATAGCCCACCATGCCAAGGAATGACTTTACCTGCCTCGTGGTGACAGGTCGGGGCCAACTCCGTATTGCCTTTATTTTGTTTACTTGGGGCTTGATGACCCCGCGCCCAATGACATACCCAAGATACTTTGTCTCCTCTAACCCTATGGAGCACTTCTTTGGGTTAGCGGTCAGTCCGGCCTTCCTAAGGGCGTCCACTACAGCCTGCACTTTGGGTAGATGACTTTCTCAGTCGCCACTGTGGATTATAATGTCATCCAAGTAAGCCGATGCGCACCGACGATGTGGACGTAGTACAATGTCCATGAGTCGTTGGAACGCTATGGGGGCACCATGCAGACCAAAGGGTAACACTTTATACTGATACAGCCCCTAAGGGGTGATGAAAGCAGTTTTCTCTTTGGCAGCCTCCGTCAAGGGTACCTGCCAGTACCCTTTGGTGAGGTCCAAAACAGAAAAATACCTGGCTTGGCCTAACCTTTCAATCAGCTCATCTACCCGCGGCATGGGATACGTATCAAATTTGGAAACTTCGTTTAGTTTGCGGAAATCGTTACAGAACCGTAACGTCCCATCGGGCTTGGGTATTAAGACTATTGGACTAGCCCATTCACTTTTAGACTCCTTGATGATATTAAGTTTCAGCATTAGCTGCACTTCCTCCGAGATGGCTTGTCGCCGAGCCTCGGGTACCCGGTATGGTTTTAACCGGACTCTTGCCTGAGGCTCAGTGACAATGTCATGCCGGATTAGGGAAGTGCGTTCAGGGAGGTCCGAGAACACATCAGTATTCCGACTAATAAATTCCCTAGCTTCCTGAGCCTGTTTAGAGGAGAGGGTGTCAGCAATTTTTACTGTGACCACCGCTTCTTTTGTATCATATATAGGGGCTGGAACTTCTTCTCCTAGAAAACTCGGCCGTGGGCTATCATCTGAACTGGTCTCCCTAGCTTTCCAAGGTTTAAGTAAATTCACATGGTACACCTGCTCCGGCTTTCGCCGCCCTGGCTGGTGTACCTTGTAGTTTACTTCCCCAACTTTTTTGAGTACTTCGTAGGGTCCCTGCAACCTAGCCAGGAACTTATTGTCCACTGTCGGAACCAGAACCAAAACCCGATTTCCCGGGTTAAAGTTCCGGACCCGAGCCTGCCTATTATAGACCCGACTCTGAGCTTGCTGCGCTGCCTCCATATGTTCTTTAACCAGCGGTAACACGGCTTCCATGCGTTCCTGCATCTGGGTGACATATTCCACAACACTTTTATAGGGTGTGGGTTGCTGCTCCCACGCCTCTTTGGCTATGTCCAACAGCCCGCGAGGATGCCTGCCATATAGCAGTTCGAAGGGCGAGAACCCAGTAGAGGCCTGGGGCACTTCTCGCACTGCAAACATCAGATAGGGGAGAAGGAGGTCCCAGTCCTTCCCATCCTTAGCCACCACTCGTTTTAACATATTTTTTAATGTTTTATTAAACCTTTCAACCAGGCCGTCAGTTTGCGGATGATAAACGGACGTCCGTAGCTGTTTAATGTGCAGCAACTTACAGAGTTCCCTCATGACCTTGGACATAAAAGGAGTCCCCTGGTCAGTCAGAACCTCTTTAGGTAGGCCCACGCGGGAAAACATCTCCATCAACTCCTTCGCTATCAGTTTGGCCGATGTATGTCGCAAGGGCACCGCCTCAGGATACCAAGTGGCATAGTCTAGGACGACCAAGATATGTTGGTGCCCTCTAGCGGACTTCGGTACGGGGCCTATAAGATCCATAGCTATTCTCTCGAACGGAACCTCGATAATCAGGAGAGGCACCAGGGGACTACGGAAATGTGGTTGGGGGCTAGTTATCTGGCAGGTTGGGCAAGACTTACAAAATAGTTCTACTTCTTTGAACACACTGGGCCAGTAAAACCTCTGTAATATCCTGTCCTGCGTCTTCTGCCATACCAGGTGTCCCCCAAGAACATGTTGGTGGGCTAGCTCCAACACGAGTTTGCGGTACGCTTTGGGCACCACCAGCTGTTCAATATGCTCACCCCGCAGCTGGTTTACCCGATACAGCATTCCCTGGTGAACAACAAACCGGGGAAACACCGACTCAGCCCCAGGTTTTTGTGGTTCACCATCAATTATTATCACATTCTCCCAAGCCCGGGATAGGGTGGGATCCCGGTGTTGTGCGGTACCGAAATTTTCGCCAGAGACGTTGAGGTCTGCCAACTCAGGTCCAGGTGGCAAATCCTCCACGTCTCCCACCATTACATTCAGTGGGGTTGTCTCCCCCTCTTCCACCGAAGTGATGGTCACCCCTACTGCTGGCCCTTTGGTCTCGGGTTCCCAGGGTTCTGAACTCCCCCCTGAGCCAGGCCACTCTGCTAGGGTTCCATCTGCCTCCTGGGCAGTGGTGACTTTCGTATCCGGCCAGAGTGCTGGAAAACCAGGGAAGTCTCTCCCAATTATAAGTTCATACTGTAATTTTGTAGCGACGGCCACCTCATGAACCCACCTGCCAGCCACAGTTGATAGAGAGACCAGGGCGGTGGGATAGTCCTTTAAGTCTCCATGAATACACACCACCCCGACCTTTCGGCCAGTATACTCCATGGGTCGCACAAGGGCAGCTCTTAACAGGGACACCAGACTCCCTGAATCTAGCAGAGCCACCGCCAGAGTGTCCCCCACTTCCACCTGACACAGGTGGCTATTGTCTATAGTCTCAGAGAAACCTGTGGCACACAGCTTCCCGGCATACAACGAATGGCGGTAACCATAGTTCGTGTCCATGGGTTCACCCCGATGGGGACAGTTGGCCCTTATGTGTCCAGGCTCCCGACACTGCCAGCAGACCACTGGGGATGGGTCTGCAAGGGGTACATCCCAGGCGGGTTTGGCCGGCCGCCGGGTCTGGGGTGGAGATTTCCGGGTTTGACTGGCCCCTCCCAAAAGAACCCCCTGCAGGTTTCTGGTGGCCTCATATCGCTCCACCAGGTCGACCATCTCTAAGGCATTCCCAGGTGACACCTAGCCGATCCAGTGCTGGAGAGGGTATGGCAAAGCCCTCCAGAATACATCTGCTAACAGACGGTCTAGCATAGCAGTAGGAGTCAGTATGTCTGGCTGCAGCCATTTTTGCAACCGATGTAGCAAGTCATAGTATTGTGGTCTGGCGGGTTCAGCCGGGTTAAACTCCCACTGATGCACCCGCTGGGCCCGGACCAAAACATTCACCCCCAGTCTTGCCAGGATCTCACCTTTCACGGTCGGGTAGTCAGCTGCTTGATCATCTGGGAGCTGGGAGGTCAAAAAATACTTGCTGGGGTCCAGACGCCAGGAACAGAGCGACGACCTCCGCCCACTGTTCTCAGGGTAATTTCTCCCTCACGGCCACCTTCTCGAACACCGCCAGATAGGTCTCAACATCATCCGAGGGGGTCATTTTAGGGATCGCTGCACGGACAGCTTTCCGGGCATCGTGGACGTACTGGGACGCTCCTGTCGCTTGTAAGGCCATCACCTGCTGAACTAGTAGCTGGTTGGTCTCCTGCTGCTGCTTGTTGGCCTCCCGCTGCTGCAAGTTAGCCTCCACAAGGGCTTTTACAACCGCCTCCATTTTATCAGGGAACACAGGCTGCAACTTTGCCGGCCTAATATAGGACATCCAGTCGTGCCCAGCAGAAACAAAAAATTTTCGGCGTTCACGCCAGCCTCACTGCGCATGCCCGCATCCTCCACCAAATGTGGGGAGTCGCTCTGGTAGATAGCGGTGCGGGTGCAGTACAGAGGCAAAACAAGGAGTCCAGAATGTGCAATAAACAGTGTTTTATTCACACTGACACAAAACAAACGATAAACAGTCTCTTGGTGTTAATTCACACACACATCAGAGGTCATGAGGCAAAACAAAAAGAGTCCAAAGCAGGATCCAATCACCTGTGAGGTTTAAGGTGCGGGTTCGCACCTGGCTGTCAGCCGAGCCGCAGGACAAACCATCTTCAGGCTTCCAGGAAAAACCCCACTTTGCTGAGCTCCTTCCTCCAGGTCAGAGAGCTCCACAGCACTGTTAGCAGCTCCAGGACAATCACAGCCTCACTCTCAGGATGGAAGACAATCCCCCCACCTGACAGTGCTGCCTGAGCTTTATAGCCCAGCCAAAACCCGGCCTGGAACATGGGGAGTAGTCACCCACCCAGCACTTTGACTACTCCCAGTAAAAGCCGTCCCGGATAAGCTATAGTAGCCATGCTACCTATAAAAAGTGTCAAGCAGCTACTGCTGCTGACATGAAAAAAAGGCTCTTACTCCACCGAGGCCAGGAACCTCGGTGACACGTATCTATCGTCCACAATCATTCCCCGTGCCTTCTTACAGTATGTATTCACCCCTTTTGTTAGCAAGCCCATAAAAAGCTCTGGTGCAACCAATTTGCGAAAAGGCATGTGGGAGACTCCCAAAATGTATGGTGGAAGGTGCTCTGGTCTGATGAGACTAAAATTGAACTTTTTGGCCATCAAAGAAAATGCTATGTCTGGCGCAAACCCAACACAGTGAAACATGGTAGTGGCAGCATCATGCTATAAGGATGTTTTTCAGCAGCCGGGACTGGGAAACTGGTCAGAGTTGAGGGAAAGATCGATGGTGCTAAATACAGGGATATTCTTGAGAAAAATCTGTACCACTATGTGCGTGATTTAAGGCTAGGACGGAGGTTCACCTTCCAGCAGGACAATCACCCTAAACACACTGCTAAAGCTACACTTGAGGGGAAACATGTAAATGTGTTGGAATGGCCTAGTCAAAGCCCAGGTCTCAATGCAATAGAAAATCTGTGGTCAAACTTAAAGATTGCTGTTCACAAGCGCAAACCATCCAACTTGAAGGAGCTGGAGCAGTTTTGCAAGGAGGAATGGGCAGAAATCCCAGTGGTAAGATGTGGCAAGCTTATAGAGACTTATCCAAAGTGACTTGCCGCAAAAGGTGGCTCTACAAATTATTGACTTTAGGGAGGTGAATAGTTATGCACATAGATTTTTCTGTTATTTTGTCCTATTTGTTGTTTGCTTCACAATAAAAAAAAAAAAAATCTTCAAAGTTGTGGGCATGTTCTGTAAATTAAATTATGTAAATCCTCAAACAATCCATATTAATTCCAGGTTGTGAGGCACCAAAACACCAAAAAAGTCAAGGGGGTGAATACTTTTGCAAGGCACTGTATTCTTAAGATTTCCCTTCACTGGAATAAAGCGGCCTAGGCCAACCCCTGAAAAACAAACCCATAGCATTATCCTTCCTCAGAGACTTAGCTAGAGTTCAGCAAAAACACATCCTTCGCCTAAGTGGGCCCCCCAAAACATGACCACTACCAATATCACTAAAAAGTGACTAAATAGCACCAATAATACCACAATACAGGGCCCATACAGTGGCAGATTTTAGTTTTATATAAGTGTTCTCCTCTGCAGTATATGTGATTAAAGAGCAGTTATATCTAATGACTTACAGCTGATGTGTTTGATTGAAAACTTTCAATTTTCACATTTTCTCAATCTGGGACCATCATTCTAACTTATTCTACCCACAACTGACCATCTGCAGAAATTGCAACAGAGTCATCTTTGACTCTCCACTTTCCCAGAATCCATCCTACTTTCCCCAAATCTAAACAAATTCCTCATCCTATTGATACCATCAGCTATGTGCCTGTTGCTACTATATCTGCCCCTATTACTGTGCTTGCTGCATAGCGGTACCCCCAAATTTTATGCTGTTACACATCATACTTAATATTACTGCCCCTTGTGTCCTCTGAATAAATATTTAGGTCCCTTGTGCCCCTTGATAAACAGTGATGTCCCCTGTATCCCCTGAATAAATAATAATATTCCTCATGTCTCAGAGACAATTGCTACCATAAAAAAAAAAAAAAAAAACTGGCATCCAAGCAATGTGTTCTGTCTTCCTGTAGACTGCAGGCTTGCAGTTTACAGGCTGCTAGAGCACACACAGGAGGTCCAGGACGCTGACATTCTGTGTATGTTCCAACATACTGTAGGCTGCAGGCCTAAGGTGGCCAGGGACTGCCAAGATGGAAAATGGCAGTATAGAGAGCCTGTGGCACCCTGCCTAACCACAGGATTCTATTGTCTCCTGATGAAGATATCTTAGCAAAGCGCTCGTTGAGGGTATTTACTATACAGGGTGCATTGGACCACTGCCAATATGGGTATTTATACGTATTCCTGATTTATTCATTTAATAGCATCCCATTGTTCATTTGTCTAACTGCTATATTGTTTCTGTGAGTGTTGCATTGAGACTATATCACTGCACGACTTGTGGCTATTTAGCCTTGTTTGTCCAGTCTCATAATCTGGCTGGACAATTTATTGATATATATACTTGTTAACAAGAACAGTGTAGTGCTTAGTATACATATCAACACTCACAGAGTCATTATATGGGATATTGGGATGCTTCAGATATTTATTAACTATATGTATTGAATCATGAATATATTGGTTTATTATATGTACTGAACTTGTAAATATATTGGCTTAGTCCAATTGCCCTGTATTGCCTCTATCTCTGTAGCATACTTTTTGGGGCTCTGTTCTTTTTTGGCCCCTTATTTCTATATTATGTGCTGTTATTTGTGAGATATAATAAACTAGACTTTTTACTAATTATTTTCTGGGGGTTATTGGCATTGTAGATGCTGCCATACGTAGATCCCCACCAACCGGGCTTTGAACCACGCAGCCTTGGCCCCTTGATTCTGGACGGCTGTCCACACATTGGCATTTATTAAGATAAGCTGTCCACCTCTTTCATCTTTTATGAATTGCCCTACACCTGAGTATAATGGATGTTGTTTGGGAGCTTGATTATGTAAATTGCACCTTATTTATTGCTATACTGTATTGGGCAAACTGCATATGATCTATTGCTATATTGTTTCTCGTCCCCTGATGAACTGGTGGTTTCCAGGGAAACGTGTTGGGCATATCACAGGGCGATATATGTATTTATTGAAGTAAGCCAGCAGTGCCCTTCCCATCTAGGGCATGCAGGACTACTTGTGAAGGTGGATTTTGACAATAGAGTCTCCTACTCCCTTTCCCTATCCCCTTCAGGACAAAGCTGGGCAGTCAGAGCACTGCAACCAAGGCCCCATAGAAATGAATGGGTCTGCTTGAAAATCGAAGCATCCGCAAGCAAGTGCAGATGCGGTGCAATTTTCAAGAAGGGTTGCTAGGAGATAAACGTCTATTCACTGTATTGTTTTCCCTTATAACATGGTTATAAGGGAAAATAATAGCATTCTTAATACAGAATGCTTAGTAAAATGTGGGTTGAGGGGGTTTAAAAATAAAATAAAATTTAAACTCACCTCTTCCATTTCCACTCGCGCAGCCCGGCTGTTGTTCTTCCTTTGGTTGAGGACCTGTGACGCTCGTCACATGGTCCATCACCATGATGATGGACCATGTGATGGACCTTGTGATGAACGCAGTGACATCACCAAAGGACCTTTGCCTCCCAGGTCCTCAACCAAAGAAAGCCGGGCTGCGCGAACAAGTGGAAGAGGCGAGTTAAAATTTTATTTTATTTTTTAACCCCCTCAACCCACATTTTACTAAGCATTCTGTATTAAGAATGCTATTGTTTTCCCCTCATAACCATGTTATAAGGGAAAATAATACAATCTACACTACAACTAACTTCTTCAATGAAGTTCGGGTCTGGGTACCACATTCAGTGTTTTCTAATGCGCGTGCAAAATGCATTGCACTCGCGCGGAAAAAACTGAACCACGCAATGCAATTGCAGTCAAAACTGACTGAAATTGCGTGCGCACTCGAACGACTTCCCTGCCACGCATCCGCCTCCTATCTGGCCCAAATCCACAATGCCCATGTGAACCCAGCCTAAGGGTGCTTTGATGCCATGTGGCGGATCATGCTGGTGTTGGTGAGGTTGCTAGAGTTCACGCCCCGGCTCATTTTGGTATGGCACAGATTGCAAATGACAATTCTATTATGGTCTGCACTTTTCTCTAAAAAATGCCAGACTGCGGAACACCTACCCCTTGGCAAGGGAGATTGCTGCAAGGGGGTGCTCTGGGGACCAGTTGCGGGCCTGTTTGGTGTGGCCAGCCTTCTCCCTTTTGACACCCCACTGCATCTTCCAGCCTGTTGCGGTGCTGCGGATCACTGCACCTCTGTACTGCTGTCCTCTAGCGCGAATATTTAAATTGAGAATTTTTATCGGGAATATCGGAACTTTGAGAATTAACGAATATTTCAAATATAGTGATATATATTCTTAAAAACGGATATTTGATTTTTTCTTTTTTTTTTTTCATCTAAACCCATTACCTAGTATACTTACCTGCTACTTGCTTGTGGGCCAATGTGAGAAGGCTGCAATATTGTAGTCTGTAGTAAACTAGAATATTTTTCATTATTTATTTTCTCTTATGCGAAAAATCAGTAATGTAATATTCACGTAATGCAAATATTCTAAAACACGAATATATAGCTATATAATCGTTTTTTAGAATAATCGTCATTTTTCCACTTTAATGTGAACAGTCATTGCCCCAAAAGCAACTTAAGCAGAGAGGAATAATGACTTCAGATGGAAAAAAAATGACGAATATTCTAAAAAACTAATATATAGCACTATATTCGATATAGTGCTATATATACATTTTTTAGAATATTCGTCATTGATGAATATTTAAAAAAACTAAGAAGTTTTATGTGGGCCAATGACTGCTCACATTAAATTGGAAAGAATGGCAAATATTCTAAAAAACGAATATATAGCACTGTATTCTATAATGAAACATAGAAACATAGAATTTGTCAGCAGATAGGAACTATTTGGCCCTTCTATTCTGCCCAATATACTGAATACTATGAATAGCGCCTGGCCTTATCTTATACTGTATGAAGGATGGCCTTATGCCTATCCCATGCATGCTTGAACTCCTTCACTGTATTTGCAGCAACCACAGTCATGTGATCAGTGCAGGGGGCGTGGCTCAGCACTGGATCACCTCTTATCCAGTCCAGTGCTGAGCCACTCCCCCTGCACTGATCACATGACGGTGACGTCACCCCAGGTCCTTAGGGTTGTCCAAGGTTCGGGTTCAATGAAGCAGCCCCTTATGGATTCCAAATGCAGTTATGGAATCCATAACGGGATGCTACGATAACCCGAACCCGAACTTTGGACGCCGAACTAAAAATAGAAGTTCACTCATCTCTATTCACAAAATATTTTACCACATATAACTGCGGCACTGAACGCTAAATGCGATTTCTTTTCCCACCGAAAGAAGGCACTAAAGATTTTACTGCATACTACTACAGTGCTGAACCCTGAATAAAATTAGTCTTTCAATCGAATTATGTCACAAAAAGTTTTCCCACATATAACAGGTATAGTGAACGCCGACAATTTTTTTTTCCACATATATACGCCACTAAAGGCTTTTCAACAGAGGGTTATAGGCTGTTAGTTTAAAAAAAAATACACTGTCATCTGAAATGGAGTGATCTGAAGTGAACGGGACATAGCAGAGGAAGTATGTCCGCGCTGGAAGAGCGAGACGCGGTCCTCGTGCGGTTTCTGTGCTGCAGAAAAGTCCCCGTAGTGTCCTGTAAGCAATAGCGCAGACTATTGTTGGGAAGTGCGTATATATATTTTTTGTAGTACTGAAATATACCCCTATACGCTTTCACCAGAAATACCTGAAACAGTGCAGTGCGTATATATTTTTATTTTTTTAATGAAATACGCCCTTAGACGCTTTTACCAGAAATAACTGCAGAAGTGACCTGAGAATATATTTTAAGGGATCTTCTCTCTCCAGCAAGGCGGCGCTGACAGATTCTTTACAGACAGTACAGTTCAAATCAAAGGGGGGCTTTATTTTTCTTCAATCCAGTAATACAGGCAAGACCCAAGGAAGGACAGCAGCAAAAAAAAAAACACAAATTACATAAAATAAAATCCTGCCCGTCTGGGTCTGGTTAACATAGCACAGACTATCTCACCTTCTGAAAAATCACACTGAGAGTCTGGCTTCTCTAGCCTGGTTCCAGGCACAGCTCTCCCTGACTGACATTCTGGGCTCTGTTTTTATTTCCCCTTGATGATCCCAGCTGGCTTCAGCTGAGGATCCCTCAGGCCAGGGGAAAAACCTTTCCTGGAATGGGAAGGGTGGATTGCGAGGTCCCACTGCATCCTACCATCCCAATCCAAAAAAATCCAGCCCATTAAGTAACAAAACTGACTCAGCAACCTATACATTGCTGAGACCCTTGTAACAAATCTGGAATTTATTTACCTTGAGGAGTTGAGGAACCTGGGTGGGATATACACTCCCTCCAGGACTTTACCACACATCTTGCCACATATCCCCCCCCCCCATTTCTCCAGACCGAAAGTCTGGGTATTTATAACCCACAAACAGTGAACCATGGACAATGCATCTGCATTTCCTTGCATCTTTCCCGGCCTATGCTCCACTTTGAAATTAAAATTTAGCAGGGAGAGAAACCACCTGGTCACTCTCGCATTTTTCTCCCTGTTTTACTTCATCCAGGTTAACGGAGCGTGGTCTGTCACTAACACAAATTTCCTACCCAGCAGATAATATTTAAGTTACTCCAGGGCCCACTAAATGGCCAGACACTTTTGTTCCACTATGGCGTAATATTTTTTCTGCTGAAGTCAGTTTTCTTCTCAGGAACATGATTGGGTGCTCTTCACCACTTACTATTTGTGACAGAACCGCTCCCACACCCATGTCAGACGCTTCCGTCTGGACCAGAAACTCTTTTCCAAAATTTGGGGAAACGAGCCCTGGTTGTTGACAGAGGGCGGACTTTAAGTTTTGAAAGGCCTTTTCTGCCTCTGGGGTCCACTTCACCATGACTGACTTACAGCCCTTCGTTAATTCAGTCAATGGTGCTGCCAACGAGGCAAAATTCGGCAAAAACCGGCGGTAGTACCCGGTTATGCCCAGGAAGGCCCTAACTTGTTTTATTGTTACCGGCCTAGGCCAGTTTTGTATCGCCTCTACTTTATCGATCTGTGGTTTAACCAGCCCATTACCGATAATGTAGACCAGGTACTTTGCCTCCTCTAGACCTAGAGCACACTTCTCTCTTATGGTTAATCCTGCATCACTAATGGAGTCTATCACGGCCTGTACTTTCCAGAGGTGACTTTTCCAATCAGATGAAAAAATGACCACATCATCAAGGTAGGCGGCAGC
This sequence comes from Bufotes viridis, assembly GCA_033119425.1. NCBI lineage: Eukaryota > Metazoa > Chordata > Amphibia > Anura > Bufonidae > Bufotes > Bufotes viridis. The sequence continues at coordinate 173,106,602 of CM065590.1, forward strand.
ATAGTCATGATGTAGTCTCAAGATTAGGTCCATCAACCTCTGAAAGGTAGCAGGGGCTCCATGTAACCCGAACGGCATCACTGTGTACTGGAACAGCCCCTCTGGAGTGGAGAAGGCCGTCTTTTCTTTTGCCTCATCTGCTAAAGGTATCTGCCATTACCCGTTTGCAAGGTCTAGGGTCGTAATCTACCTTGCTTTCCCAAGCCTTTCAATTGCTCTGTACCAAAGTTACCTCTGGACACCTCTAAGACCAACACATTTTGCTCAGATGGGGAAGGTTCCTCTTCCCCTGCTAACACTTGCAAGGGAAAGGGGGTGTCGTCACCCTCATCACCACATGTCCCCAAATTTAAGTAGACATTTCAGTTAACATGACACGTTAATTTTCCACCTTATCGGCACCATTGTTTTCAGTGGTCCCCTCCTTTAAACCACTGGGTTCAAGATGCACCTCACCGCAATAATTATTTAAAGGGGAAAGCACAGATTCTGCAGAAGTTTCTGGACTGTCTGCAGGAATGTGTTTCTTCTCCCACAACTTCCAAAACAAGGAGAAGTCCTGGCCCAATATCACATCATGCATAAGTCTCTTTACCACGCTGACTTCATAGGTCACCGTCCCAGACAGTGTTTCCAGCTTAACCCGAGCCACCGGGTATAATTTAACGTCCCCATGGATGCATAACACATTTACGCTTTTGTCTGGCACATAATTCCCAGCCACGAAGCTGGCATGCACTAAGGACACCTGACTACCGGAGTCCAACAGAGCCTTGACAGAACAGTCATTTATTGCCAGACTACACATCTGTGGTTCAGTCTCTAATCCTGGTGAGGCCACACACACTGAAATAGCGTATAGAGACTGTCTCCGGCTACCTGCACACTCCATGGGCTCTAAGTTAAGAAGGTAATGGGCAGCAATATGTCCCCACTCACGGCACCTGCAGCACTGGAGCATCCCAGGTGTCTTTGGTGAAGAGACATTTCCAGGACCATACTGTCCATGAGACTCAGTCTTAGGCCCATGCCCAACCTCTAGAGCCCTGTTCCCTCTTGCACCCTTCCACACACCCCCTACAGCCGGAACTCTCTTACCCACAGAAGACACGGATCGGGTACTCCGGGGAGGCGTGGGTGCAGCAGGAGCATCACGAAGGTAGTCCTCAGTCGCCATGAATCTTTCCACCAGGTTGACGATCTGGTCTGCAGTTGTAGGGGTCTCCATGTCTGACCCACCACTGTAGTTCCGCATGGAGGGGTCTGAAGTAGTGATCCACCACTACTTTCTTCACGATCTGGGCCGGTGTAGACGACTCAGGCTTCAGCCACTTCCGGACAAGATGGAGGAGGTCATACATCTGAGAACGGGATGGCTTTTCCATGGTGTACCTCCACGTATGAACCCTCCGGGCACGAACAGCCGGGGTAACGTCCAGGCGAGCGAGGACCTCCATTTTTAATTTGGCCTAGTCCCGGACATCCTGCTCCCTGAGGTCATAGTAGGCCTTTTGCGGTTCCCATGACAGAAAAGGCGCAAGGACCTCGGCCCACCCTGCTACCGGCAGTCTCTCTCTCTCCCCCACTCATTTAAAGACGGTCAGGTAGGCCTCAATGTCGTCATCAGGCGTCAGTTTTTGCAAGGCCCGCTGCACAGCCTTCCTCCTATTGAAAGACTCTGGGGAGCTTACTGCCACTTGTTGAACTGGAAATACTACAGTCTCTCTGAGGGCAACAGTATGCTCCATCAGCAGGCGATTTGTTTCCTGCTGCTGTGCCTGGGCTTCCGCCTGGGCCTGGTGTTGAGCAAATAAGAACTCTTCATGCCGTTTCTGTTGCTGTGCCATAGCCTGTTCATGCCTCTGGTTAGCCTGCACCAGCTGTTTCAAAACTTCCTCCATGGTATTAGATGGACGTTGCAAAGTTGTAGCAGCTTTCACCCAGGACATAAAGCACAAAACTGTCACGCCGTTGCCCTTAGCAACTTAATTCTGCCCGCATCCAACACCAAATATAAGGGATCTTCTCTCTCCAGCAAGGCGGCGCTGACAGATTCGCTTACATACAGTACAGTTCAAATCAAAGGGGTGCTTTATTTTTCTTTACTCCAGTAATACAGGCAAGACCCTGTTAAACGTCACTGGGCCAAGTGAAGGACAGCGGCAAAAAAAAAACACAAATTACATCAAATAAAATCCTGCTCGTCTGGAACTGGCTAACATAGCACAGCCTATCTCACCTTCAGAAAAATCACACTGAGAGTCTGGCTTCTCCAGCCTCCCTGACTGACATTCTGGGCTGTGTTTTTATTTCTCCTTGATGATCCCAGCTGGCTTCAGCTGAGGATCCCTCAGGCTAGTGGAAAAACCTGTCCTGGAATGGGGAGGGTGGATTGGGAGGTCCCACTGCCTCCTAACATCCCAATCCAATAAAATTCAGCCCATGAAGTAACAAAACTGTCTCAGCAACCTACACATTGCTGAGACCCTTGTAACAAATCTGGATTTTATTTACCTCACCCAGTTGAGGAATCTGGGTGGGATATACACTCCCGCCAGGACTTTACCACACACTTTGCCACAAGATATATATCTTGTTGGACTGAAATAGGCCACTATACGCTTTGACCTGAAAAAAATTTGAGCGATAAACTGCTGAAAAACCTATTTAAAACTTTTGTGGTGACATACTGCATATCTGTAGTTGGGGAACTTGGGGGAATAAACCCATACTGTGGTGCCACAGAGCACTTTTGCATACAAAGCCGGAAAACCTGTTTTAAAATTTTGCGGTGACAGAGCATTTCTGTAGTTGGGGGGAATAAAGCCGTATTGGGGTGCCACAGAGCACTTTTGCATACAACACTGAAAAACCTGTTTTAAAATTCTGCGGTGACATACTGCATTTTTGTATTTGGGGAACTTGGGGGAATACACCCGTACTATGGTGCCAAAGAGCATTTTTGCATACAACGCTGAAAAACCTATTTTAAAATTTAGCGGTGACATACTGCATTTCGGTAGTTGGGGGAATAAAAACGTATTGTCGTACCACTTAGGTTTTTCAGCGTTGTATGCAAAAGGGCTATTTTAAAATTTAGCGGTGGCAGACTGAATTTCTGCAGTTTGGGGAATAAACCCGTACTGTGGTGCCACAGAGCACTTTTGCATACAACTCTGAAAACCCTGTTTTAAAATTTAGCGGTGACATACTTCTTTTCTGTAGTTTGTTGCAATAAACACTGGTTTTGTGCTACATAGCAGATCTGAGGCCCACCCTTTATTTCAGTCATGTTAAGTAACCTGTGGAACCCCGCATTTACATAGTTGGTTGCAAAAACACAGGTTTTGTGGTAGATAGCATATTTGCGGTGTACGCTGACAGTCAAATTAAACCGTTAACTTCTGCTGTTACATTGTTGGTTTAAAAATTAACTTTTTGGTGATAGTAAAGTAGTTGTATTGAATTGCTCTATTACACTGTTGTGTGACCTAAATAAATTTATTCTGTTTAGGACACAGGCACTGCCTTACTGTTAGTGAACCTGATTACTATTGGCAGTTAAATTGACACCTGAGATAAACCATCTGTTAGTTTGGTGGGTGAACGCAAATAATGAGGAGAACATCAAATAAGATACGTGGACATGGTCGTGGTGGTGTTGGCGGAGCACTTGTTGCTGGGAGAGGACGTGGCCATTCTGTGCCAGCTACAGGTCCAAGTGAAACACCTTCCTCAGGTGAGAGTAGGCGACAGAACCTGCAGCGTTATTTCGGTAGGCCTGAATGCCGCTCTACGGATGGTGAGGCCATAACAAGTACAGGCGATAGTAGACTACGTGGCTGACAGTGGCTCCAGTTCCTTCACAGTATCTCCCACCCAGTCCTCTGCAGAAAGCTCAGAGGTGGCACCTGCAGCCCATGCCCATCAGTCTTTTACCTCTCCCCCTTGCAAAGCAGCCAAGCAGTCTGAGCTCCAAGTCAAGCAGCAGACTCTTATGCTTTTTGATGACTCTGCTGGCAGGGTTTCCCCAGGCCATCCACATAGCCCTGCCCCAGAAGTGGAAGACATTGAATGCACTGATGCCCAACCACTTATGTTTTAGGATGAGGACATGGGAATACCCATGCAGTGTGCAGACCGACGAGGAGGGCAGGGGTCAAGAATGGGTGGAAGATGATGTGGAGAATGATGAGGTCGTAGACCCCGACTGGACTAAAGTTCATGCTAGTGACATGTGCAGTTCTGAGAAAGAGGCGGTGGTCACACAGAGGCAACAGCACAGCAAAAGAGGGAACAGGGTGCAAAAGCAGAGGGGCCATCACTGAGATAATTTTTAATTTTTATTTATTTTATTTTATTTTAAGTTATTTCCCTATCCACATTTGTTTGCAGGGCACTTACCCACATTTTGTTGTCTTTTGCAGCCCTCTAGCCCTTTCCAGGACTTTTTTAAAGCCATTTAGTGCCCAAAAGTTTGGGTCCCCAGTGACTTCAATCGGGTTCGGGGTAAAGTTCGGGTCAATATTGGACCCTATATTGATCTGTTGGGGATTAATGTAAGCTATCTTATCTCTAAATTCATCGAGATCTGTGACTAATTGTCGATGTTTACGATCAACTAGAATAGATTTGTATCTGTCAATGATTGTTTCTAATTCTGACTCACGTTTGCTAAATTCCGTATGACCCTTAAAAGTCAATGTGCTTTATGTTAATTCCTCCATCCGTTTCTCAGAGAGGTGCATCTTCTGTTGCTCATCTTCTGCCAGTAATTTCATGAATCATATGGAACTCTCTGTGGCCATGGCTTCCCACTTATTGACAAAATCAGGAGTAGACACCCTCGTAGCTGGACGAATATAAATACTCAACCCCTTTGGAACAATACTATTTTTAATGTAATTATTAAGAGATTGTATTTACTACCAGGATTTAAGATATTTTTTGTGGATATTATAGATGTCTTTAAAAGCTTCCTTGATAGTGGGAGCCTGAATTATCTGTAAATTAAACTCGCTCTCAGAAAACACCACACTGGCTTCCGTTAACCACTTATCAGTATCATAATATGTTTTTAGAAGACTAGCCATTCTATAAATGCGAACAAAGGAATCAACCAACAAAGGAATTTTTTTTTGAGCCACCATTCCAGACTTGTGTAATGTGTTTTGCACGGTGCTTCCATGGACGTCTGTTATCTCACTATTATGAAGCATACGAGCCACCTCCACTGTCGTGTTTGTCACACCAGAACTGATAAATCTTTTGATGAGCCGACTTGTTGACTCCAATATTTTGCCTGGACATCCAACTCTTGGCTTTGGAAGGGAAGGACAGACTTCATTCTGTTTTCTTCCAACTGTCAACTGTCACATGATGCAGTTGGAATTTTCTTGGCTGAGATACCGTTATTGATGAGCTGGATGATGCTGTTTCTCTTTTCTTGGGAAATTTTCTTCATGGCTGCTCCTGGATTCAAACAAGTGACCTTTTGCTTGGGAATCAACCTAATAACACACTGAGTTATTAGGGAGTGTGAGAAAAAGTTGTAATTTGTAGTATACAATAAGAAAAATATTGTTCCACCACCAGGAGCAAAACAGTAACAACGCAGTTAAATGACAAGAATCTGCATAACTAATCATATGCTAAAAAGTCCAATTTATGTATGGGATATCCAAGGTGACTGTCTATAAAATGATGGTAGTCTCACATTTGAAGCTGTAGTTAATGTTGAGATATGCAGCCTGAAAGTCAAAAGTTCAAAACATTGTTACCCTTTTACTCATCACTGTATTTATTTTTATTAATCTGCTCATTATTTGTACACCATCACCAACCTCCTATATGCTTCATTGCCTGACTGCCATCTTCTTTAGTTCCTGTTATCTATTTCTGAGTTTAATCTGAATATTTGATGACTGACAACATTGATACATGCTTCCTTGGGGTATCCATGTACTGGTAGACATCATTAGTACACACAGCAAGCAACTTTGATAATATCCAGTTATGCGGTCTTGTGTATAACCAGCAGCATTACACATTGCTATTCCAATGCGGCCCAGGTCCCCTTTGTTCTCTACTTCCTGTTCCATCTCAATATGCAGGAAATGCCTGATGCCAGTGATTGGAAATAAATTCATTGTGCAGTTACCATGAAACATGAGGTCTGTGGAAACCAAAGGAAGCAACATTTTAATTAAAACCTTTTTAAGTCCAAAATAAATCTATCAATAAAAATTATTCCAAAGACAAAAATAGCCCAAATTCCCATTATCTTTTTTGTTTCCATTCTTTACATTGGTCAAGATCTTTAACAAGTCAGAGTAAGTTATTTTTGTTCATGTCCAAAAGGTCAAAGCTAATACAGACCTAATTCTTCCAAAATTGAAAGCCTGCTGCAAATGTTTCCAGTCTAGGATACTCGCTGTGAGCTATACAACCCCAGACTCCAGGAGGAAATATTTTAGCTACACTAATAAAGCTGGGTTCACATCACGTTTTGAGCTTTCAATCAGAAGTGTCTGTCTGAAGGACTTAAAAAGCATACCTCTAACGGACGGCTCAAATGTATACGTATCCCACTGTATATGCATACAGTTGGATACTTTGCCCACACAGTCCCTCTCTATAGAACTACAGTGCATTCAATCATTACTTTTCCCTCCCACTGAATTATTAAATTTAACTCCTTCTATTATAAGCAGCACAGCCTCAAGTGATGAGGCAGTGCTGCTCATGCGGAAAGGGGTTAAACTATCGCAGAGGCTCTCTGAGGCATCAGTTTAACAGAAGCTAGTGAGGGATGCCATACAGAAGCATCCTTTGGCCATAGGCTATTATAACCTCTGTTAAACGGAACCTGTTGTTTGCAATACTCTTCAGGATGTAATAGCGCAGTCTACTCAGCTATTCCTCACTGTTTTTTTTTTTGTTTTTTTTTGCAGGATGCTGATATATATCAGCCAGATGGAGGTCAAAGGGCTACTTTTTTGATCTCATGGATTTAATGGAGCCCATTGCAAACATTTACATGTACGTCTGGAGGTTTCCTGATGTAGAAACTAAATGAAGAAGAAAAACATTATGTTAATCCAGCCTAAGTTGTAACAAAACTGTACTGCATGTGTTATTCAGTCGTGAATTATTTACAGATTTTTGCAAAAGGTGATCACAAGGAAACATCTTATGTCTTATATTTAATTCAAATTCAGTGTTCTGTAGCTATTTGCCAAAATTTACCAACACATCTACTTTGCACATAATCCTACTAATACTCGAGGCTCTCTGCTCACTTTTAGGGTATTTTATTTCCATTTTGGTCCACATTCTTAACCAGATCAGCCCCCCTAGCTTAAACACCCTTAATGATCAGGCCACTTTTTACAATTCTGCACTACGCTACTTTCACCGTTTATTGCTCCGTCATACAACTTACCACCCAAATGAATTTTATCTCCTTTTCTTCTCACTAATAGAGCTTTCATTTGGTGGTATTTTATTGCTGCTGATATTTTTTTATTTTTTGCTATTAATCAAAAATGACCGAATTTTTGCAAAAAATGTCATTTTTCACTTTCTGTTGTAATTTTTTTTTTAAACTACATTTCTATATAAATTTTTCTCTAAATTTATTGTTCTACATGTCTTTGATAAAAAAAAAATCCAATAAGTGTATATTTATTGGTTTGGGTAAAAGTTATAGCGTTTACAAACTATGGTCCAAAAAAGTGAATTTCCGCATTTTGAAGCAGCTCTGACTTTCTGAGCACCTGTCATGTTTCTTCAGGTGCTAAAATGCCAGGATAGTATAAATACCCCCCAAATGAATCAATTTTAGAAAGAAGACACCCCAAAGTATTTGCGGAGGGGCATGGTGAGTTCATGTATCATTTCATTTTTTTTTCACAAGTTAGCGGAAAATGACACTTTTTTGAGGAAAAAAATAATAGTAAAGTTTTCATTTCTGCTAACTTCTGGCAAAAAAAAAAAATCTCCCACGGATTCACTATGCCCCTCAGTGAATACCTTGGGGTGTCTACTTTCCGAAATGGGGTCATTTTTGAGGTGTGTTTACTGTTCTGGCATTTTAAGCGGGGCTAAATTGTGAGCATCCCTGTAAAACCTAAAGGTACTCATTGGAATTTGGGCATCTTTGTGCACCCAGGCTGCAAAAAAGTGTCACTTATGTGGTATCGCTGTACTCAGGAGAAGTAGGGCAATGTGTTTTGGGGTGTATTTTTACATATACCCATGTTGGGTGCGAGAAATATCTCTGTAAACTGTCAAAAATTTAAAAAGTTGTCATTTACAGAGATATTTCTCACACCCAGCATGGGTATATGTAAAATACACCCTAAAACACATTGCCCTACTTCTGCTGAGTACGGTGATACCACATAAGTGACACTTTTTTGCAGCCAAGATGCGCAAAGGGGCCCTAATTCCAATGAGTACCTTTAGGATTTCACAGGGCATTTTTACGCATTTGGATTCTCACGCTTTAGGACCCCTAAAATGTCAGGGCAGTATAAATACCCCACATGTGACCCCATTTTGGAAAGAAGACACCCCAAGGTATTCCGTGAGGGGCATGGTGAGTTCATGTATCATTTCATTTTTTTCACAAGTTAGCGGAAAATGACACTTTTTGAGGAAAAATAATAGTAAAGTTTTCATTTCTGCTAACTTCTGGCAAAAAAAAATCTCCCATGGATTCACTATGCCCCTCAGTGAATACCTTGGGGTGTCTACTTTCCGAAATGGGGTCATTTTTGAGGTGTGTTTACTGTTCTGGCATTTTAAGCGGGGCTAAATTGTGAGCATCCCTGTAAAACCTAAAGGTACTCATTGGAATTTGGGCATCTTTGTGCACCCAGGCTGCAAAAAGTGTCACTTATGTGGTATCGCTGTACTCAGGAGAAGTAGGGCAATGTGTTTGGGGTGTATTTTTACATATACCCATGTTGAGTGCGAGAAATATCTCTGTAAACTGTCAAAAATTTAAAAAGTTGTCATTTACAGAGATATTTCTCACACCCAGCATGGGTATATGTAAAAATACACCCCAAAACACATTGCCCTACTTCTGCTGAGTACGGTGATACCACATAAGTGACACTTTTTTGCAGCCAAGATGCGCAAAGGGGCCCTAATTCCAATGAGTACCTTTAGGATTTCACAGGGCATTTTTACGCATTTGGATTCTCACGCTTTAGGACCCCTAAAATGTCAGGGCAGTATAAATACCCCACATGTGACCCCATTTTGGAAAGAAGACACCCCAAGGTATTCCGTGAGGGGCATGGCGAGTTCACAGAAAAAAAATTTTTGGGGCACAGGTTAGCAGAAATTGATATATATATATATTTTTTTTTACAAAGTCTCATATTCCACTAACTTGTGACAAAAAATAAAACTTTACATGAACTCACCATACCCCTCACCGAATACCTTGGGGTGTCTTCTTTCTAAAATGGGGTCACTTGTGAGGTGTTTGTACTGCCATGGCATTTGAGGGTCTCCGCAATCATTACATGTATGACCAGCATTAGGAGTTTCTGCTATTCTCCTTATATTGAGCATACGGGTAATGAGATTTTTTTTTCCGTTCAGCCTCTGGGCTGAAAAAAATAAAAATAAAACGAACTGCACAGATTTTTTCATTCGCATCGATCAATGTGAAAAAATCTGTGCCAAAATCAGTGACTGCGGTGCGGTGGGCTGGGCGCTAACTACCTATAGTAGCTAACTAACTGGCGGTGATAAGTGACCCTTATGCCCCATTCACACGTCCGCAATTCTGTTTGCGGAACGGAATTGTGGACCCATTCATTTCTATGGGGACAGACTTTGTCCCGCTCGGATCCGGAATTGCGGATCCGCACTTCCGGGTCTGCACTTCCATTCTGCAAAAATATAAAACATGTCCTATTCTTGTCCGCGGACAAGAAAAGGCATTTTCTATAAAGTTCTGGCAATGTGCGGATCTGCAAAATGCGGAAAGCACATTGACGGTGTCCGTGTTTTGCGGATCCGCGAATCCGCGGATCCGCAAAACACATATGGACATGCAAATGGAGCCTTACAGGGGGGTGATCAGTGACAGGGGGGCGATCGGGGAGTCTATATGGGGTGATCAGGGGTTAACAAGGGGTTAATATGTGACAGGGGGGGTGTAGTGTGGTGCTTGGTGCTACTTTACATAGCTACCTGGTCCTCTGGTGGTCGATCCCAGCAAATGGGACCACCAGAGGACCAGGTAGCAGGTATATCAGACGCTATTAACAAAACAGCGTCTAATATACCTGTTTGATTTAATTTGATTAAATTTATTTAACTTCTACAGCCTGCCAGCGATTGATCATCGCTGGCAGGCTGTAGTATAACTTCCAAGCTGCAAAGTGCTGTGAACGCGCGCGTGTTCACAGCAAATCTCGCCTCTCGCGAGATGACGAGCCCGCGCGTCAACGAGGAGTAACTGGGCCGCCGAGATCACACGATCCTGCGTGCGGCGGTCCAGAGAAGGTTAAAGAAGACAACTAAAATGGAGCAGAGAGCTCTCATTATTAAGATAATCATGTGCAGAGTGTAAAAAAACTAAAACAAAACCAAAGGAAGAAGACTATTATGTATAGCTTTAACCAGCATCTGTAAAGCTATTACTTTACCTATTTTTTTCAATAAATAGAATACTGACTCATTAATTATTCTATATATTGCCAAAATAGGCAAAGTAATATTTTTGCGTATCCAACTTAGAGCTGGGTACAGTCAACTTTCCTATTGTGTTGGCTTCTTAGAATTAACGAATATAGAGAATATAACGCTATAGTCGTTCTATTCATTAATTCTAGATAGCCAACCAATAGGAAAGTTGACTTTATACCCCATTCAAAGTTCAATTCCCAATACGCGAATAATTACATCGCATATTAATTGTGAAAAATAGAAGAATGACGAATATTCGATTTTTTTGACGAATATATGACAAATATTCAATTGAATATTCGTGAAATATCGCAAAATGGAATATGGCACCTCCCGCTCATCACTAATTATTTTTCATGGTTTCACCAACGACTAAATGTTTCTTTGGGCACAATAGGACCATAGCTATGTGTATCCCTAGTATATTTGTGCTCCTAAAGGTTAGGCGTTCATTACAGTTTATGTACTGGTAGTTGGTAAAATAGTCTAGTCAATACTGTCTACATACTGTATGACCAGAATCTTAACTGATAGCATTTTGTAGGCCCCTAAGATGTTAAACTGGCACTGGTATCACTTGACACATTGTAGTTGTTATGAGTTACATGTATTACTAAAATTCTTCGCTTCCATAATTTTCATGATTTTAATCAAAAATTGTATATGACAACCTTGTGGGCTTTCAATTGTCTATCAAATATTGTAATGTCATCAAGGTGTCAGTCATTTAGAAGAATTTAGTCATGTTCTTGCATGAAGTATGATATACCTGTTATTATCTACATGGTCACCCATAAAATATTATACGCATGGTATTATCTACATGGTCGCCAAGCTCAGTTAACTAGAAGAAGATTCATCCACAGGGTAGATGGGCAAGAAAGCCCAAATCAGAAAGAGCTGTGGTATAACCTGGGTCAGTTAAATTAGAAGACTAATTGCGTAGGCTGAATATTGACAGGCATTAAAATTAAATCTTCTCCAGCTTCCATATATTTAGAGAAATAGCAGCAGCAAATATACAACTTTAATGTGATACGACAATGGGTTAAGACTGAATAAACTGAATCTAACTCCATTTATAATTCAATCCTGCACAAGCACGTACAAATGTCAGCAAACTGCAAATTAAAGCAGAAGGAGTACATGCAAATGAGAAAGAAAAAAAAGATTGATTCTTTTAAGAATTCTTGTAACATTTCCCAATTTGGCATGCTATTATACATCAACATGGCAGAATTTGCCATAATTGAGAGCGTGGCAAACTGATAAAAAATTGCCCTTTTCTTAAGGGTGACAGAACATTTTTACTGATTTCATAAACTTAATGATCAGCCAGTCTAAGATCAGTATACCACAGTACCACAGGATAGATAGACATTATGTGGTTCGGTGAGGATTGGAGGATAATGTTGTAAACTGGTCAAATATAAATGGACCATAAACTTCCCATTGTGATTAAATCTATTTTTTCTTCCCACTCTTGCTATTATAAAAAAAAAAGCTCCAGGCAGTGGATATTTCTTGTATTTCAATATAACTTTTGCAATCTTAGGTGAACAGCTTGGTTGCTTCTGCCTGTCAGGAAATTTGAATTGCAAATTAAATGCGGAAATGTAGCAGCCAAGGGTCTGAATCAGTCACTTTTGAGAACACAATTATTGCCTAGCAACCACCGAGGAGATCATGCCATACTTAAGTTCAGCTTTCACAGCCCCTTTGTGACCTAGAGATACTCAAGGGTAGATGGCATGCCGCTTCTCTGTATGAAGCACTGGCAAGCAGGGCATTTGAATATAAGAGGGCTTGATGGTAACCAATGTAAGGAGACTTCCTATAGTCAAATTTGAAGTATATTTTCAGTTTCCAGAGACGTGTGGAGGGTCCTAAAAGCATCTTAATGCTCAAAGTTGTAAGAAACCACAGATGGTATAGTAATATCCCATCAAATTCTTCGAGAAGAGTTAATAAGCCACTGTCAGAAGCTACAGATTTACTTTGTACAGTTATGAATACCTTACATAGTCACTTCTGCTTTCTATTTTAAGCATGAAATCACTGTCAGGCCTTTTAGATGAAACATTTGAAAGCTGTTATTTGATATTCATGTCTCAGGTGGAAAATGTAGACTATGATGCCTACTATGGGTAGGCTTAAGGGTCTGAATTAAACATAATGGACTGTGGAGAAAAAAATATGCATTGTATATCCAGATGCCACTCATTGATCAATTACCTTTCAGAGTCATTTATAAACTGTGTACACATGAAGCACTTAGAATAAGTTTTGATTAAGCCTACATGCACACGGCAGTGGTTTTTTGCGGCCTCCGTTCCTTCTTTTTTTTTGCGGATCCGATGGTTTCCCATTCATTTCTATTGATCCGTCAAAAATGCGGATGCCTCTTTAGTTGCCTGTCCGCGTCCGCTGTCCGCATTTCACATCCGCAAAAAAAATATGGCATGTCCTATTTTTGTTCGCAAAAAATGGTTTGCGGACCCATAGAAGTTAATGGGTCCGCAAAAAATGAGGATGACCAACGGAAGCCATCCATTTGTCATCTGCATCCGTTTTTTTTTGCGGATGGTTGCTTGGAAACCAGGGCACTTGTACAGATACTTTAAGAAACTGGTTCAAGCCTTCCGTTTTTTTTGCGGATCCGTAAAAAAAACTGAAGACACACGGAAACACAACCTACAAAATTTGCAGACACACGGAACGGATGTGGATGTGAAAAAAGAAAGAAAGACGGATCCGCGATTTGTGGTCAGCAAAAAACATGTGCATGTAGCCTAAAATGCATAGACCCACACACCACGTCAAGGTGGTCTCTGTTGAGTGGGTAAGTTGATTGAATCTAAGTTGATGCCACTCCTCATAACTACCACTGCCATTACAACACAGCACCTGTAGGCAGCAGGACAGAGATGCCTACGAATATCCGTGCTTTCAGGCTAAGCCCTCACGGCACTGGGCCATGCCAGCTTACAGGTACAACATCACAGCAAACATAATTAGACATAATATATAGAACTAAGATATTTTTTAAAACACATAAGACTGACTACTGGGAAACCCACAAATCACCAGGATATAGGTTTCCTTCAGTCTAAAGATTGAGGAACAAGTTTAATAGTCAGCACTAGAGCATGTACACTGATACTCTCTTGAAAGTCTATGGCAATGACAAAAATTGTCAAGCACAGTTATCCAACAGTCTAAGTTGACGTGAAATACCCCATCTGGTGTGGGGCGGGATGAAGGACACAATGATTGAACATATTGAGAATTGGAAACATAGAAGGAAAATGTCTCAAATTTAACACTGTTCCTTCCTCTAGCAAATTGGGTTGAAGACAGTACTTACTAATTCTTGAATGCTTTCACTATTGTGACATGTTTGAGGAAGGCCCTGGGCATTTTTAAATCTATATGTGTAAATAATAGGCTTCCCAGATGAATGAAAGATGTTGTAGATCAAAAGTGGTACTATTATCATATGAATTATTATATGAATTTCTATGATTTTATATTTCAACAAAACATAGTAAAAAAATATATACTGTACATATATTCATGGATTGAATGTCATGACAAGGTAAGTGACCATTCATGGAATTTAAGGTGGAGATTTATCAAAACTGTCTTAGTTGCCCATATCAACCAATTAGGTTTCACCTTTCATTTTCTAAAGGAAATCTGAAAAATTTAAGGTTGAATGTGAGCCTTAAATTTAAAGGATGCTTACTTACCTTGTCTTGGCATTCAATCCATAAATATGTGCATATCATTTATTTTCCTTTACAACTATTTTGATATATCTCCCCTTTCTTCTTATAAAATGATCACTAAACAGTCTGCATTTTAAGATTCTAAAGAAAAGTACTGCATATAGTAATAAACAGTATTTGTTATATACTGCTGCATTATGAATAATAATAGTTACAATATAAAGGAAACAAAACCAACATATTGAGAAAAAATATCTTTGGAAGGAAAGTACATTGAAAATCTTCTTGTGTGCTGACCTGTGGAGGGAAATATTTATCCATGCATCGTGCTCTTCGGCTCAGGTGTCAGCCAGATGAGTTCTTTAGTCTGTAAATGCAGCTGAACAGGAAAACTAACACACATCTACTTGGAACTAAATGGAAGAGTCTGAATCCATTTCAGGCAGTCACATGAGTATGGCGGAATTGGTGCACAAAAGAGGGTTATGTACTGAGCAGGCTATCTTCCCTACACAGATCAGCACACAGAAGGGTTTTCAAGAAAGTCTGGAGAACCCCTTTAAAGTTATGGAAAAAAAAGCGTGTACTTTCCCAAAAATAACTGTTAAAAACTCATTAAGCAAGAAGGCTATAAAGTATAGAGTATTATATATAAGTTTGTTTTGAATTTAATCTAAATTTAGATTCAGTTGTCTAGCAATTAAATTGCAATGTTTGCTATGTAGGATGTTCTAAAACTACTAGCGTAGAGCACCAACCTTTATATGGACTAACCAAGCATTCAGTATTCTGAATGAACCATGTGTTCCCGATAATTTCCTGCTTATCAGTATAGGTGAGAGCTACATTTGCATGCAGTAATCACTTCCGCTGTATGGGGATGACCAATCGCCACTTGGATAGCTTGTTTCCATACAGATTCATTCCCTATACAAGTTTAGACAGCACAATCTGCTGCAAAGAAATGAAGATTGATCATTTCACCCAATCACCCAGTGTTTGCTTGTTCATCAGGTGATCGGCAACACCTTCACAGGAGACTATTATCAGGAACAAGTATTCCTAGGAATGCTCCTTCCCGATAATTGCCAAAATTGTCGGCTCATGTAAAGGGTCCATTCAAACGTCCGCAACGTTGTGGAACAGATCTGGACCAATTTATTTTCAATGGGTCCGGAAGAGATGCAGACAGCACAAACAAAGGGCCCTGAAAGTTCTCATATAGGCCAAGGTGCATTCCACAATGTGTTCAGCTGTAGACCACGGTCAAGAGGGAAATCATTACATTCCAATTAACACCATACTTAATATATTACTGAGTGTAGAGGACTTGGGTCTGTAGTCTCCACTAGGGTAAGTAAATAGCACTATAGCAGGATCCCTAAAACACATTTTGAAAGGATGTCAATTGATTCTTAATTAATACAAGTTAATATAATGCATAATATATAATACATTAAACCAAATCATATATGGATTGAGATCTCAATAGTTTATAGTATGCTCATTGTCAGAATTTCATGTAATAGCATGAGTGAAAACAACACAGTCGTGTATCATCAATCCTATATAACTGGTCAGTATATTAAAGTAAAAATAGCATTACGAATAGAGCCCCAGGAACCGCCATTCGGGGGCCTGTGGGTCCATGTTGTGTAGACTTGGATAAATGCTCTGCAAATATGATCATAATTGGAAAAGACAAACACGGTGTAAACGGAGATGAAAATGAAGACAGGAGATAAATGGGAGAGTGAATAGATATATAATTGTGAAAGGGAGGGTCCTAAAAGAAAAAGGGAGTGGTTAGTGAACATATCTGTAGTATCACACCTACATGCATCTAATTCTAGCCAGTAAAGTTTTATATCTGTCTGGGATTTAAACTTATAGCCTGAAGCACAATGTAGTATCGCATGTCAAGTTTCTGTTCCATAGTGGTCTCTTCCTGGGTTGTACCAGTGCAAGAAATTTTTTATCAAGTGCAGAGGTTAGCATTCATTTTAAGTTATTGTTTTACCAAAGATAAGAAATAGGAACAAAAAAATGGATATCCAAACTATATTTATTAGTAAAGTACTATTTAGTAAAGTAATAAATGTAATATGAGTTTTTAGAAATGATATTGCCATATTTAATTAGCTGTATTAAAGACTTTTTTTAAAATCTGAAGTTCAGTCATTTTCATCTTCACACCCATTACCATTTCCTTCAGCATAGTCACACCTCTAAAATGGGTGCAGAAAAATAAATTCATTTTACACACTTTTAATATACTTCAGGAAAGAGTCAATTTATCGACTTTTTGTTACCCAGGCATATTTGATGAATGAATATACATATAACGGATTATTTCTGTGGAAAATAATTATATTTTTAGTACACACATTCATTAGTTGGGAAATGACAGCTAAGAAAAAACAAAGGTGTGCTCTGTGAATAAATAGCGAGCGTTCAGTACATTCAGAACTGGGTGAGGAAGATTTTACAATCAGTAGATCTTTCAGTCTTACAGTAGAATTCACTTGTAGGTTATGTCCTTGTTTGATTTAAGGCCTTAACATGACAGTGTCCCACAGGTCTATGCATTTTATAGCTGTAATAACTAATCCATGGATAAAATGTCACAGTCTTAAAATATAACACTGCAAATTAAGATTTCCAAACAAATGACACATTTTACAAATTATGCTGACAACAATTACACAAAGCAAATGGATTTGCAATGGTCATTGATTTGGTGTTTATTGCCTTGGTAATAATTGCTATAAATTATCTGCAGCCTCACTGTGCATATTCATTCCATAGTCTCACTGTATCATGTTTACTTAGCTATATTTCAACATGTAGAAGGTAATTAAATTTTTTTATACTGTATATACACAGCAGTCTTTCACTAGACAGAGGACATCAGATGTCAGAAATGGCTTGTTGTTTAAATCAAGTTTTTATGCTAAGCATATTTTAAAGAATTGTAGGTGGTTATTTTTAACTTTCCAAGTCACAAATGATATTTTAAAACATCCTGCACTTTGAAAACTGGTCACTGGCCTAATAATAGGTGCTACTTATTGGTCTGTTCTAACCACTTTTTAGCAGTCATTTCATTATCATCACAGCAAGGATTACAACTATATAGATGATACAGTATACAGATACAGACAGGCCCACTTCTGCCATGAGGCGAGATGAAAATCTTACCTCAGGTGGAAGCGGACCTGCTTCTGAGGAGGGTGGACATTTACGACGGGGCAGAGAAGGCTCTGGCTCCCATCCCCGCCATTTGGCCTCAGGCTTTCTTTTGGCTGCATGGGTGGGCAGGGGTTAACTCCCCCCAGCTCTCCTCTCCTCCTCCATTCTGCGTCCGGGAGCGAGAAGAGAGTAGCCTGCGTGGAGTTCCTGAGCCCAGCACCCCCATCTGTTCCCAGCACCCCCAGATCTGACCCACCACAGTGCCATCTGGCACTAAAAGGTACATAGGGACAGGTTAGGAAAAGGTTAGGTTAGGCAGGGATATTGAGGGAAAGTTTAGGGGAAAAAAAAAAGTTTTAATTGTTGCATCACCCTGATCGGATATCTGGGCTCCACAGCACAGCTGTGTGACCTTGACCCCCCAGTGGTGCTGCAGCTTGCCCCCTGCCTCCCACACACACACATTTTCTGGGGCGCAAGTGTTTTTTTTTTTTTTTTTTTCTGTACGCTGACTGTGGCTGGCACTCTTAGCGTCCGGACACTGTTAGCGCATCGCCCACCCCAGAGATGTCCCGAGCTATTCGCCGGCGAACAGTTCCCAGCGAACATCTCATGTTCGCGTTCGCCACAGCGATGTTCGGTTCGCCCCCTATACGTCATCATTGAGCAAACTTTGACCCTGTACCTCAGTCAGCAGACAAATTCCAGCCAATCAGCATACCCTTCCTCCCAGACCCTCCCACCCCCTATCAAAAAGCAAGGACAGCATCTATCTTAGATTCATTATGAAGCTGCAGTGTTAGTTAGAGCAAGGAGAATGCTGCTGCTGAATTAATAGGGAAAGCATTAGCTAGGCCAGTGTTCTGTGTCCACTCCAGTCCTCAAAGACTCATCGGCCTCTTTCACACAAGCGTGTCCGGATTAGGCCCCATTCACACGTCCGTAGTGTGTTGCGGATCCGCAAATTGCGGATCCGCAACACACCATGCCGGCACTCCCCATAGAGATGCCTATTCCTGTCCTCAGGCTGCAGACAAGAATAGGACATGCTCTATCTTTTGCATAGCCGTGGCCGGATGTTTCAGGGGCAAAACCTGGAAGTTCTGGGCCGCGGGGCCGCAAATGCGTAAGCGGAGAGCACATAGTGTGCTCTCCGCATCATGTCCGGCCCCATTCACAATGAATGGGTCCGCATCCATTCTGCAGAATTGCGGAATGGATGCGGACAATAATTGCGGATGTGTGAATAGAGCCTTAGGTCCGGATGCGCTGTGGATGCGTTCAGTGAAAACTGTGCTATTTCACAGGCAAAGCCATTCAGTTTTGCCTGCGATTGCGTTCAGATGTTCAGTTTTTTCCGCGCGGGTGACATGCGTTTTGATGTGTTTTTCACGCGAGTGATAAAAAACTAAAGGTTTACAAACAACATCTCCTAGCAACCATCAGTGAAAAACGCAATGTACCCGCACTTGCTTGCGGATGCAATGCATTTTTCACGCAGCCCAATTCACTTCTATGCGTGAAAAATGCAGAATATAGAACATGCTGCGATTTTCACGCAACGCACAAGTGATGCGTAAAAAAAAAATGCTCATGTACACAGACGCATTGAAATTAATGGGTCAGGATTTAGTGCGGATGCTATGCGTTCACGTCACGCATTGCAGCCACGCGGAAAACTCTCTCGTGTGAAAGGGGCCATCTGCTGTAAGGACAGCATCCTGACAGCACCCCAAAAAGATCTTTCCAAAGCGGACTGAGCATGGGTCTTTTTCCATCTCCCGGTTCCAAAAATCTATTCACTACACCGGCCCTGGCCCTGATAAGGGACAAAACAGAGATTAAACTGATAGGAATAGTACTAAGTTAACACTAGTTGCATAGGTGGCAAATTCCATTGCAAGTGCCCAAAATTAGAAGAAAGTGGACAGAGCAAGCTTTTTTCTCTATCTCCCCATGCAAGGATTCAATTCAATACACATCCCCTGATAGGGGACTTAACAAAGATTAAAATGGTAAGAATACTAGTTCACACTATTTGTATTGGTGGCACAGTACATTGCGCGGCGCACGCGCAGTGCCCCAAATTGGGAGTAAGGGACCGACCTATCATCTTTTTCCATCTCCCGGTTCCTAAAATCTATTCAATACACGTCCCCTGATAGGGGACGTAACAGGGATTAAACTGATAGGAATAGTAATACTTAACACACCACTCACATAGGGTGGTGCAGTACATTGCACGGCGCACGCGCAGTGCCCCAAGTTGGAAGGAAGAGGACCGACCAACCATCTTTTTCCATCTCCCGGTTCCTAAAATCTATTCCATACACCGACCCCTGATAGGGGACAAAACAGAGATTAAACTGGTAAGAACAGATTTTTTTAATTTAAAAAAAAGAGGACAGCCTTTGCGGAGCTGGGTATTTTTTGGCCACGTTACTGAACGCTCATGCACAATGGCTGTAGGCTCATGCGTTCTTTTGCAC
Source organism: Bufotes viridis (assembly GCA_033119425.1). NCBI lineage: Eukaryota > Metazoa > Chordata > Amphibia > Anura > Bufonidae > Bufotes > Bufotes viridis. Next base: position 173,126,730 of record CM065590.1, read on the forward strand.
AGGTGACGAACTTGGTCAGTCAAACCCAAGGCAACATCATCGACCTCATCCCATATGCGCTTTTTCTGGAGCGAGCCTTGCGAAGAATGCTGGATCAGGCCGTAGATTAGCATGAAGAGGAAGAGTTGTGGTCACCATCACCACCAGAAGCAGCCTTGTCGTCGTCGATTGCTGGACCTACAGGAACGCAGAGAGCGGAGTCTGAAGAAGAGGAGTCAGAGGAGGAAGGTGGCTTTGAGGAGGTGAAAGACCAACCACAGCAGGCGTCTCAGGGAGCTTGTTGTCACCTTTGGGGACCCTTGGTGTTTTACGTGGCTGGGTGAAGGAAGAGACCTTCAATGACATCAGTGAGGACAAGGAACGGGACATGGCTAGCTTGGTATCCAACCTTGTGCAAATGGGGAATTTGCGGTTGCGCAAATGGACTGTTTGCATTTTTTTGGGGTGCGTTAAACGGGGAGTTTAGTCTGTCAGAGTTTGGTCTGTCACTGGGAAGCGGTCGTAACCCTTACACTACCTGATCGATACAACATCATAGCTGATCGTATACACACACTGGATGTTTAAAATCACGTTATTTCAAACAATTTAGGAATGTTAGGTGATTTATGCCCTTTATGGATTAAAACCCGACACTGCATAAAGTACGTAATTTTCCATGGGAGTTTTGTCATGGATCCCCCTCCGGCATGCCACAGTCCAGGTGTTAGTCCCCTTGAAACAGCTTTTCCATCACTATTGTGGCCAGAAAGAGTCCCTGTGGGTTTTAAAATTCGCCTGCCTATTGAAGTCTATGGCGGTTCGCCCGTTCGCGAACATTTGCGACATCTCTACTGCTGATCAGTGAGTTTGAATCTTTTTTTTTTTCACTTTTTTTCACTTTTTTTCTATTAGGTTTAGGGCAAAGTCTGTAAACACCCTTGCCCTCACACACACTAAATAAAGTTTTCCACGCACACACACACTCCCCTATGGCCCGCCGGATGTTCTTGGCCGAGGAGGCATACACGCAGCTTGCCTTCGACTCAGAGAGCCCCAGTGAGGATGAGGATGACCTCACTTTCCTCTTGTCATCCGTGTCCTCCTCATCATCTAGCAATGATGATGAGCCCCCAAGGCGGCGGAGACGCCGCAAGGTGGAGCAAGGGGACTACCATGGTAGGGAGCCTGTGGCCCACACTAGTACAAGCAGCTTTGGGGCTAGTAATAGTTTTCTGGCCGACCAGATAAGTCCATCTGAGCCCCCTACAGGTGAACTTGTCTGGTGTACTCCAGAGGATTTTGAGCCTGTGATTCCTGATTTTGTTGGCGAATCGGGAATCCAGATTCCCACAGTGGGCTTCACTGAATATGACTATTTTAGTCTTTTTTTCAGTGACCACTTTGTGACTCTGATGGTGGAGCAAACGAACTTGTACGCCCAACAGTTCATTGCTCAACACCTGGGCTCCTTTTTGGCTAGGGCCGGTGGATTGACTTTGGTCAGTGCAGCCGAGATGAGGACATTTTGGGGCCTAGTGCTGCACATGGGCCTAGTCAAAAAACCCAGTGTCAGGCTGTACTGGAGTGGGAACGTCCTCTACTAGACCCCACTCTACTGTATGGCCATGACACGCTTCCGTTTTGAGGCCATTCGGAAATGCCTGCATTATGCAGATAATGCAGCATGTTCCCCCCAAGGTGATCCTGCCTATGACCGCCTGTACAAAATCAGGCCGTCATCGATCACTTTGGGACAAAATCTTTGGAGGCCAATGTACCTGGAAGGTAGGTCGCGGTTGATGAGTCTCTCATTGCTTTCAAGGGGAGACTCATTTTCTGCCAGTATGTTCCCTCTAAGCGGGCGAGGTATGGCGTGAAGCTGTACAAACTTTGTGAGAGTACCTCAGCGTTCACTCACAAGTTTCGTGTGTACGAGGGGCGAGATTCCGGTATTCAACCCCCAGAATGTCGCCCCACTCTGGGTGTTAGCTGGAAACTTGTGTGGGACCTTATGCACCCACTGCTAGATAAGGGTTACCACCTGTACGTGGTTTACTTTTACACTAGTATCCCATTGTTCCAGTCCCTCGCCGACAGATCCACGTCCGCTTGTGGGACCGTGTGGAAAAATCTACGTGGCCTCCCTACCCCCTTCCTCCAGGAACCTATCCCCAGGGGTGAGACCCATGCCCTTACCAGTGGAAACCTGTTGCTGGTTAGATATAAGGACAAGAGGGATGTCCATGTACTGTCCACAAATCACGGTAACGGCATCACCTCTGTTCCTGTGCGAGGTACCGCGCCAACGGTCCTCAAGCCCGATTGTATCATCGACCACAATCGGTATATGGGAGGTGTTGATCTCAAGCCACATAACGCCATGCGCAAAACCCGGGTATGGTACAAAAAAGTTGCAGTCTACTTGGTGCAGGTTGCCTTGTACAACTCTTTTGTGCTGCCCCCGAGCGCTGGCAAAACAGGGAAATTCCTTCAGTTCTATGAGGCAGTCCTTAACGCCCTGATCTTTTCTGACCGGAAAAGAGCAGGCCGGAGTACCTCGGGAATTTGATCGTCCCTGGCCAACAATTTTCAGGTGTGGTCCCCCATACTGGAAAAAAAGGGACGGACCCAAAAAAAGTGCACAGTGTGCCACAAGAGGGGCATACGGAAGGACACCACCACTCAGTGTGACACGTGCCCCGATCATCCGGGCCTCTGCGTTATTGGTTGCTTCAGGGAGTACCACACTTCCATGGAGTACTAAATTTATAATCCCCTTCCCCATTTTTAATTCTATTTATCCACTGACAATCGCCCAGAAAAAAACAAAAAAAAACTCTGGTTCTCAGACTTGAGCCACCAGAAGAAAAATGTTTTTTTGAAAAATGATATTTTGAAAAACTAAAATAAATAAAAAACTAGACATGTATCGTCGCGTCCGTAAGAATCTGCTCTATAAAAGTACCCCATGAACTCACCCCTCAGATTAACACGGTCAAAAAAATAAAATAAAAACGGTGTAAAAAAAGCTATTTTTTATCACCTTACATTACAAAAAGTGCAATAGAAAGCGATCAAAAAGTCATATGCCCCCCAAAATAGTGCCAATAAAACCGTCCTCTCATCCCGCAAAAAATCAGTTCCTACCTAAGACAATCGGCTAGAAACTAAAAAAAACTGACTCAGACTATGGAGATACTAAATGTTTTTTTTTTTTTTTGTTTAAAAAAGGATATTATAGTGAAAAACCTAAATAAAGTTTTAAAAAGTAGACATATTAGGTATCGCCGTAAGAATCTGCTCTATAAAAATACCCCATGACCTAACCCCTAAAATGTACACGGTCAAAAAATAAAAAAAAAGGGTGCCAAAACAGCTATTTTTTGGCAAATTTTACATTTCAATCCATTTTTTCCATTAACAAAGCAAGGGTTAATAGCCAAACAAAACTCAATATTTATTGCCCTGATTCTGCACTTTACAGAAACACCCCATATGTGGTCTTAAAATGCTGCATGACCAAACGGCAGGGTGCAGAAGGAAAGGAGCGCCATATAGTTTTTGGAAGGCAGATTTTGCTGAACTGGTTTATTTACACCATGTCCCATTTGAAGAACCACTGATGCACTCCTAGAGTAGAAACTCCATCAAAGTGACCCCACCTAAGAAACTAAACCCCTCAAGGTATTCAAAACTGATTTTACAAACTTTGTTAACCCTTTAGGTGTTCCTCAAGAGTTTATGACAAATGAAGATGAGATTTCTGAATTTCAATTTTTTGTAACCTTGCCTCACAAAAATATAATATAGAGCAACCAAAAATCATATGTACCCTAAAAATAGTCCCAATAAAACTGCCACCTTATCCTGGTTTCCAAAAAGAGGTCACTTTTGTGGAGTTTCTACCCTAGGGGTGCATCAGGGGGGCTTTAAAAGGGACATGGTGTAAATAAAACAGTCCAGCAAAATCTGCCTTCCAAAAACCACAAGGCGCTCCTTTCCTTCTATGCCCTGCCATGTGCCCATACAGTAGTTTACGGCCACATATTGGGTGTTTCTATAAACTACAGAATAAGGGCAAGAAATATTGAGTTTTGTTTGGCTGTTAACCCTTGCTTTGTTACTTGAAAAAACGGATTAAAATGGAAAATTTGCCAAAAAAAAAAATCGAAATTCTGAAATTTCATCTCCATTTGCCAATAACTCTTGTGGAATACCTAAAGGGTTAACAAAGTTTATAAAATCAGTTTTGAATACCTTGAGGGGTGTAGTTTCTTAGATGCGGTCACTTTTATGGATTTTTATGGGGCTTCAAATGGGACATGGTGTAAATGAACCAGTCCAGCAAAATCTGCCTTCCAAAAACGCTCCTTTCCTTCTGCGCCCTGCCATGTGCCCGTACAGTAGTTTACAACCACATATGGGGTGTTTCAGCAAAGTGGATGAGATGTTTCGCTGTGAAACAAAATATGTGCAAAAATTGACACATGGTACTGTTTAGTGATGAGCGGCAGGGGCAATATTCAAATTCGCGAGATTTTGCGAACATTCGGTAGAATATTAATCAAATATTCGCGAATATTCGTATTCGAGATTATTCTCTTTAATGCAAATAATCAACAATGTAAAAATCGCATAATGTGAATTTGTAACGCGAAATACAGGCTTGGGTCACTTTGGCTACATTTTTCAAGCTGCTAGAAGTTTCCTGAGTTTATCCTGACTGAATTAAAATATTGTTCATTATTTAACTTTTTTAGCTTATGCAAAAAATCGACAATGTAATATGCGTGTTAGGGTCCTTTCACACTTGCGTTCTGAGGATCCGGCAGGCACTTCCGTCCTGCCGGATCCGTCAGAACGCAAGTCACCTGAAGCATTAGAAGACTGATCAGGATCCTGATCAGTCTTCGAAGTGCTTTCAGGTTACTATGGCAGCCAGGACGCTACTAGCGTCCTGGTTGCCATAGTAGGGCGAGGAGGCGGGAGCGGCATACACATTCCGTGCGGCTCCCGGGCGCTCTGAATGACGTCAGAGCGCCCCATGCGCATGGATCACGTGATCCATGCGATCACGTGATTCATGCACTGGGGCGCCCTGACGTCATCCTGGAGCGTCCGGGAGCCGCACGGAATGTAAGTATGCCGCTCCCCGCTCCCTGCTACATTTACCATGGCAACCAGGACTTTAGCGTCCTGGCTGCCATGGTAACCAGTCGGAAAAAGCTAAATGTCGGATCCGGCAATGCGCCGAAGCGACGTTTAGCTAAGGTCGGATCCGGATTAATGCCTTTCAATGGGCATTAATTCCGGATCCGGCCTTGCGGCAAGTGTTCCGGATTTTTGGACGGAACAAAAAGCGCAGCATGCTGCGGTATTTGCTGCGTCCAAAAAACGTTCCGGTCCTGAACTGAAGTCATCCTGATGCATCCTGAACGGATTTCTCTCCATTCAGAATGCATGGGGATGATCCTGATCAGGATTTTTCCGGCATAGAGACCCGACGACGGATCTCTATGCCGGAAAAGAAGAACGCAGGTGTGAAAGGGGCCTTAATCGAGTAAGGGCGGGTTATAGGCAACTTTCCTATTGGGCTGGCTTGCTAGAATTTGTGAATATGTAGAATATAGTATGATATATATTCGGAAAAATGAATATTCGTCTTTTTTTTCATCTGAACCCATTACATTTACTACTCTAATGGGTTCAGATGAAAAAAAAAAAATAATATTCATTTTTACGAATATATATCACACTATATTCTACATATTCGCGAATTCTAGCAAGCCAACCCAATAGGAAAGTTGCCTATAACCCGTCCTTACTCAATTAACGCGCATATTACATTGCTGATTTTTCGCATAAGATGAAATAAATTAAATAATGAAGAATATTCTAATTCACTACAGACTACGATATTGCAGTCTTCTCACAATGGCCCACAAGCAAGAAGCAGGCAGGTAATGGGTTCAGATGAAAAAAATAGCCGAATATTTGAAATTACGATTATATAGCACTATATTCTAAATATTCGCGAATTCTTGAAGTTGCGATATTCGCGATTAAAATTCACTATTCGAATTTGCGCTCAACACTAGTACTGTTAATAAATCCACATAATGTTAATTCTTTGTATTTTGATTGTGTTTCTCACCTTTTGCAATGCATAAGGTGTAATCAGTGGCAGCAAAATCTAGCACACTGACCAATTCATTTGTATGGGGCCATGCACACATCATCTCTACTTTTTGTGGAGTCATATGGCCATTATGCAAATTACAGAACTTGTCCTATTCTGGTCAATGATGGGTGGCAGGGGCAATATTCGAATTTGCGCTATTTCAGGAATATTTGAGCAAATATCTGTCATATATTCAAGAATTTCTTGATTGCGAAAATCGGCAGTGTAATATTCGCGTATTACGGGTGTGGATAACTTTTGCTACATTTTTCAAGCTGCTAGAAGTTTACTGAGACCGGAGAAAATGGTTGGTACGGCAGAACATTACAATAGCTTTACGTGCAGATAGAGTGCTCCAATATATTTGTGATTGCACAAATTGGCAATTGATGCGCATATTTTTACTCAATACGGGCAACTTCACATTTTAGCAGGTCTGACTACATATTAGTGATTGGTACACTAAGTATGTTTGTGAACTTGCCTGTAGCATGTATGTATGGACAGCAGAACCTACACCCTACCTAACACCCTGCACTGGAACCTATCAGCTACACTATATCACTATCTAACTTACGCTGACTATCTCACACTAACTATCACGGTTAAGTTGTCCCTTGGGGCCGGCATGCAGTGGATGGGAAGACAGCACGAAATCTTCCGGGGAACTCTGGTACTAAATATGCTGGTTTCTACTGACTTTGAGCGATCCTATAAGGGCAATCTCCCTTGTGGCAGGCATCAATCTTCTGCTCCATTATATATTTGTAGGATGCTCTCCTAAAAGATCTAGGTCTTTCACTATGTCCTGGAAGGCTTGTGTAGTGAATGAAGGACAATTCTGCGCACTAATTATCCATACGTGTCCCGGCACTTCTAGAGTTGCTCTCAGGCACTGATGCTGGTGAAGTCCATAGGCTGGGTTCAGCTCTAATCCTCACTAGGCTTACTGCATATTTAAACATAGACACACTGTCTCGTGCTTGGTTGCTGTATTGGTCTTCTCCAGGCTTGATCAGGGCCCAGAGGAAAGGAGAACAGCTACATGTTGGTTTGGGCCTGTTTCTCTCCTCAATACACACTCCTCTCCCAAAGCTATACAAATGAGTGGCGTCAGCACCACCTAAAGGTGAATGGGTGAAATGACATTGCAGCCTGATAATAGGAAATACCATACATTCAGATAAATACATAAATAGGCAGAAGCTTAAAGTGTCCGTTTTACTCACATATGTGGACGCTGCACATATATTTGCATGAAGCTACAAATAGGCTTTGTCACATTTTTCAGACCATGGAAGAAAACGTCTGCCTAACCCTAGAACTATGTATGCTTTCATTTAAAAAAAACAGCTGCACAAAGAGGCCAATGAGCACTTATTTTATGCACTTATACAGCGCTACTCTATTCCACAGCGCTTTGCAGACATTAGCATCCAACTGTCCCCAATGGGGCTCACAATCTAAGGTCCCTATCAGTATGTCTTTGGAGTGTGGGAGGAAACCGGAGTACCCGGAGAAAACCCACGCAAACACGGGGAGAACATAGAAACTTCATGCAGATGTTGGCCTTGGTCGGATCTTAAACCCAGGACCTTAGTGCTGCAAAGCACGAGTGCTAACCACTGAGCCACTGTGCTGCCTACTTAGACCTCTTCCTAGTCCTTGTATGGGTCAAAAGCCCAGAATAGGTACAAATCAAATAATTACACTTGATCTCTGTGTAGGCTTCACAACTTGTTTTGTGTCACAATAACTGATGGAAATAACTGACCAAATACACCACAGCACTCACTACAGCTTGGTGAGTTCCATGACGTCTATTAACAGCTGATCAGCAGGGTTGCTGGGAGTCATCCTCCACCAATCGTATATTGATGACCTATCAAGGGAATACGTAATCAATATTTAAATCCCAGAGAACCCCTTTAAACACATTACATACTTTTTTTCTGAAAAAAGCGACATAACAGAGTATCTACAATACAGTAAGTTTCTAGAAATGTTGACTTCTAATATGGAACTATCTTAACCCCTTAAGGACTCAGCCCTATTTCACCCTAAGGACTTGGCCATTTTTTGCAAATCTGACCAGTGTCACTTTATGTGGTGATAACTTTAAAAAGCTTTTTCTTATCCGGGCCATTCTGATATTGTTTTTTCGTCACATATTGTACTTCATGACAGTGGTAAAATGAAGTCGAAAAATTTCATTTTTATTTATAAAAAAATACAAAATTTACCCAAAATTTTGAAAAATTAGCAATTTTCCAAGATTCAATTTCTCTACTTCTATAATACATAGTAATACCGCCAAAAAAAGTTATTGATTTACATTCCCCATATGTCTACTTCATGTATCGATCATTTTGGGAATGCCATTTAATTGGGGACGTTACAAGGCTTAGAAGGTTAGAAGCAAATCTTGAAATTTTTCAGAAATTTTCAAAAACCCACTTTTTAGGGACCAGTTCAGGTCTGAAGTCACTTTGAGAGGCTTACATAATAGAAACCACCCAAAAATTACCCCATTCTAGAAACTACACCCCTCAAGGCATTTAAAACTGATTTTACAAACATAATTAACCCTTTAGGTTTTCCACAAGAGTTAATGGCAAATGGAGGTAAAATTTCAGAATTTCGATTTTTTGGGAAAATTTTCCATTTTAATCCATTTTTTCCAGTAACAAAGCAAGGGTTAACAGCCAAACAAAACTTAATATTTATTCCCCCGATTCTGTAGTTTGCACGAACACCCAATATGTGGTCGTATATGTGGTTGGCTGTATGGCCAAACTGCAGGGCGCAGAAGGAAAGGAACGCCATATGGTTTTTGGAAGGTGGATTTTGCGTGACTGTTTTTTTGACTCCATGTCCCATTTGAAGCCCCCCGATGCACCCCTAGAGTAGAAACTCCATAAAAGTGACTTCATCTAAGAAACTACACCCCTCAAGGTATTCAAAACCAGTTTTACAAACTTTGTTAACCCTTTAGGTGTTCCTCAAGAGTTATTGGCAAATGGAGATGAAATTTTAGAATTTCTATTTTTTGTTACCTTGTCTCAAAAAAAGTGTAATATAGAGCAACCAAAATCATATTTACCCTAAAATAGTACCCAAAAAACTGACACCTTATCCCGTAGTTTCCAAAATGGGGTCACTTTTTTTGGGTTTCTACTGTAGGGGTGCATCAGGGGGGCTTCAAATGGGACATAGTGTCAAAAAACCAGTCCAGCAAAATCTGCCTTCCAAAAACCATATGGCGTTCCCTTCCTTCTGTGCCCTGCCGTTTGGCCATACAGCAGTTTACGACCACATATGGGATGTTTGTGCAAACAAGAGACTCAGGGCAATAAATATTGAGTTTTGTTTGGCTGTTAACCATTGCTTTGTTACTGGAAAAATGGATTAAAATGGAAAATTTGCAGAGCATATTCTTACGGAAGTGGAGATGTCTACTAATATGTCTACTTTTTAGTATTTTTTTTTACATTTAACACTAAAAAGCATTTTTGAAACAAAAAAAATCATGTTTTAGTCTGAGAAGCATAGATTTTTTATTTTTTGGCCAATTGTTTTAGGTAGGGGCTCATTTTTTGAGGGATGAGATGGCGGTATGATTGGTAATATTGTGGGAGGCATAAACCTTTTTGATCACTTTGTATTACACTTTTAGTGATGTAAGGTGCCAAAAAATGGCTTATTTACACCATTTTTTTTTTATTGCGTTCACCTGAGGAGTTCAGTAATGTGATATTTTTATAGAGAAGATTTTTACGGACGCGGCGATACCTAATATGTGTAGTGTATTTTTTTTATTTATTTTTTTTATTCAGTGATATGTGTTTTTTTTTTCATTTTTTTACATTTTTTTTTACCCAGACCCACTTGGTTCTTGTAGATCCAGTGGATCTGGTGTCTATATAATACAGTACAGTACACTATATAGTGCAATGTGCTGTATTTTTTACTTTACAAAGTCTGAATAGACTTTTAGCAGGTCTATTCAGACTTTCATCACCATTGAGAGCAGGACGCTTCTGAAAGCGTCCTGCTCCCATGGCAACCATCACCCGCTGCCATAAGAGAGCAGCTGGTGATGGATGCGGAGGGAGTGCGATCGCATCCTGTTGGGGGGCTGCAAAGGCACAGCAGCCCCCCCATGGGAGAGGGAGGGACCTCCCTCCCTGTTAACCCTTCCATACCACGGTCTATATGGACCGCGGTATGCAAGGGGTTAAACGGCTGGCATCTGATCAAGCACAGATGCCAGCCATTTCTATCAGAGTGTCAGCAATGTGCTGACACTCTGATAGATCCGCTAGACACCAGGGAATAGACAGAGGAGGCAGGCGGGGGATCGCAATCGCGTTCCCGCCTGCCACACCGCCCGCCTCCCGTACCGCCTCCCGCTACCACCCTCCCTGCACCCCCGCAGCCAAAATATGATTGGGGGCTGCAGGGGGGGTTGAAAATGAACACTTTGGGGGCATTAACTCTCTGATCCCCGCGGTCACAGACCGCGGGGATCAGAGATCGCACAAAGCGCTGCAAACCGCAGGTCTGAATTGACCTGTGGTTTGCAGCGATTGCCAATATGGGGGGGTCACAGGACCCCCCTGGGCATTGTAACAAGGTACCTGCTGAATGATTTCAGCAGGTACCTTGTTCCGATCACTGCCGGCTGAGCAGCAGTGATCGGAACTACTCATGACGTACCTGTACGTCATGGGTCCTTAAGGACTCGGAAACCATGACGTACAGGTACGTCATGCGTCCTTAAGGGGTTAAGGACCACTGCTGCTGCGGTGGATGGTGGAGGTTTTTTAATACATACACTTCCATAAAGGCTATTAGAATAAATATTTAATTTATATGAAAATGCTTTGAGATAGGGATACTTTATAATATAAAATTATTATTATCCATGTATGCCAGCGGGAAATTATTTTGGGTTGACATTGAGTGAATATACTAAAAACCTTTAAAAAAAATGTTCCGCCAAGTTGCTTACCAGTTGAGTCTGTCACATTTGAGAGCCCTGCTGCCTTATGCTTTCTTGTATAAATTGAGTTTCTTGCATGAGAAAAATGATTCTTTAGTCATAATGGAAGTGGAATATTATTACATGGGAATGGAAATGTGTTTTCGTCTCAGTTGTTCCCCAGATGTTATGATCCATCATCATTGCTCCAAAGGGCTAAAGCCACATAAGCAATGCAGGTAGCTGTGTAGTGTCTTAAGAGATATATTGGTGGTCTCTTTATTGCAACATAAGTGCTGTGTGCACAGATTGAATATTAAACCTATATATCCTCTAAGCCTCATTTGTTTCTTATCTGATGGCCAGGAAAGAATTACATTATATGCGTAACAATATTATTGACCATATTAGTCTTAAATACATACAGATAGAGGAAGTGCTTGAGGCATCAAAGTGGAGTTGTAGTAGTAGCAGCAGGCATTCATATATTGCATTACAAATGTGACTCCGATAGAGAAATTCATTATACAATAGCACAGGATACTGAAGTAATAACATAATAATATAGAAAGCTTAACAATATGTTAGGCAACATTCTAAAACTAAAATGACAGTGCCATATTAAGTTTTTAAAATGTTACAATGTTATATTACATTGTTCCTGTATCAGTCTACTCACACATTCTAGTACTGGTAATGAATGATGGGCAGCCAGTGCAGATAAACGAGCCAGTTAACCCATGGTAGATTTCAATTTTCATTTAGCAAATTCCAGATCCTAGCTTAATTTCACTCACTTGTTTTAAAATTAAAACAGGCTAAGGAAAATGACCTGTACAAAAGGTTAGGGATATTTGGCTTGTGGTTGAAATTTCAGGATGAGCCTGTAATGCACTCTAACCTTTACAGGTGAACTTAAGGGGACCTTCTCTAAACTTTGGAATACACATGTCCAACTGTTCAGTGTTTCAGTACTTTTAGCACAACTTGCTGTTCTCTAACAAGGAGCTTAACGGCAAAATTCACAACATGTTTAATTTATGAATCGCCCAATAAATTTCCTGGTTCAATTAGAATTGGTATTTAAACAGTCCTCCTCATCATGCTGTTCACATTTTGACATCATGAGACCAAGACAACACTTAGCAATTGATCAACAGTACCTCGCCATTGTGAGGCTTTAAGCAGGATGTGGCCACTGAGCTTTACAAAGTGTCACAGAGTGACATCAGCAGGTTGCAACGGAGATGCAGAGTGACTGGAAGAGTCACAGAAAGGCATAGAAGTGGACGTCTTTTGACCACATCCCACACTGATGACCGCTTCATTATGAACAATGCCCTGCGGAACTGGATGATGAATGGCGCACAACTCCAGGCACATTTAAGGGAGGTGAGAAACCGTTTACATAAGTGCAGTCTGCGTGCTATATGACCTGCAAAAGTACCTGACCACAGACGTCATCGTCTTGCATGGACCAGGGAGCATCTGAGCTGGACGAGGGACCAGTGGGCCTCAGTGGTGTTCATTGATGAAAGTCGATTGATGCTGAGCAGAAATTATTGCCGCCAACAATGTTGGAGACATCAATGAGAGGGCTTTGCATCAGCCACTGTTGTCACCAGACGAGCCTTTAGTGGTGGTGTTAGTGTGGGCAGGTGTTTCTAGTCAATACAGAACTGCCCTACACTTTGTGAATGGTACAGTGGCAAGCCCATACTACTTGAATAACAGCATCAATCCAGTCATTGTGCCTCTGCATGAACAACACAGGCCAAATTTAATCTTCATGAACAACAATACACCAGCTCATCAAGGTTGCATCATTAAGAAATGGCTGCTGGAGACTGGGGTACCTGAAAAGCAGGAACAGCCTGCACTTTCTCCAGAACTGAAGCCCCTTGAAAACCTATCGCCATGTAGAAGCTCAGAACTCTGTACCCCAGGACATCAATGATCTGAGGGCCGCCCTTCAAGAAGAGTGGGGTGCCATGCCTCAGCAGACAATAAGTCAACTTGTGAACAGCATGATATGTCGTTGTCAAGCTGTAATTGATGCTCAAGGCCACAAGACAAGTTATTGAGATACTGACATTTTTTGTGGGGTATACCCACCACTGTTGTTGGCTTTTGTTTCAATAAATTGTTTAAGATGAGGAAATCCCCTTGAATGCTTCTACTTACAGTAAATGCCCTACTTTTATGATATAATATCACTGTATTGTGAACTTTTTATGTTTTCCATATATTTCACCTGAAAGCCAAGTAGTGTATATAAGAACTGGAAACGCTGAAATGCTTACTGTTTGTTATTCATACAATGGCAGTGGGGGACAAAGACAATGCTATGGAGATAACTAAAACATATAGATAGAATTTTATAGAATTTTCTATAGAAGTTATTAAACAACCTAGCCTTTGCTGTACATTAGTTTCTGATAGCAATATGAACAAAGTATACAGGCCTTAAAAATATGCCTATGTATTAATTGGTACACACAAAGAAATAGTGTAAGCCCATAGCAGTCTATAGGACACAACATAGATCCGGCATAAGGCCGTCTGATTATAAAACTACATGCTGAATTTCATTACACTGATCTGATATAACATTAATACCACTGACAGATATAGACAAAAACATTATCTTGTGGTAAAGTCAAATGTCAAGCGATGGGAAAAGTTAAGTAGCAAGAGAACAGTTAGGGGGTGATTTAGAGGCTGGCGCCTCTATATAACTTTGGCGCATCCACTACCAGTGCAGGGGTATTAAGACCGGCATCTAAATCACCGGTCTAAATAAATGAACGATTAGTTCTTGAAATTGATGTGTTAAAAGCAGAAAGGCAAGTTTAAGAATCTGAACTACAAAGACAAGAGTCAAATTGAGACAGCTAGACATCTATGTAGGAACATCGTGAAAACACAGACAAGAGTCAAATTGAGACAGCTAGACATCTATGTAGGAGCATCGTGAAAACAGCACGGGCTGTTCCACTTAGGCAGTTGTAAGCACATACCAAAAGTTGTTAAGGAAGGATTAACAATGAACCAGTACCAGTGTCAGAGCCAGATAAGGTTCATTTCATGTGCATAGGGTACAAGTGTAGCCCATTTGGTCTAATCCCACAGAAGAACAAGGTGTCAAAACACACAAGTAAGGGAAGATTCCTCAAAACTGGTGCAAAGGAAATCTAACCAAAGAAACCAATCAGATTCAACCTTTTATTTTTCAGAGCTCTTTCAGTTTTCTTTGACACCATTTTTATTAACTCTCCCTCACAGAGTATTATAGCTTGCTGTCTATGGGGCTGTGCAGACCGGTCAGAGTGGCAATGCTGACCCCATCTTTCCCTGTGAAAGCAAATACAGTGAGCAAATGAGCATCGTAATTGGACCACATAGCAATGGAAGATGGTGGGCTGGTTTGAAGAAGCATGTACACTTTACATTAGAGCAGCATGTATGTGCACTGCTTACATGGTAAAGGATAGCCCCAGAAGGCACCATGGGAAGAAAGAAAACCACCAATGTGATGCTCTAGGCAATGTTCTGCTGGGAAACCTTGGGCCCTAGTAAATATATATATATATATATATATAATTTTTTTTCTTTACTATTATACTATGTGGAAAAGTCCAAAACATGTGAACAGCACAGCAGATTATGTTGAAGTAGGGTGCCAGCTGCTGTTGGAGGGTGCCAGCTGCTGTTGGAGTGATCCTTTCTCCAAAAATGTATAAACCAGAAAAATCCACAGCACTTCCTTCAGTAAAAAAAAGTGTAGATTAATTCACCAATAGCAACGGTTCGGTCCACACACTGGAACCTTTCTTAAGCAGTGTTACAAACAGTGGGTGCATATTGCGTATAAAAAGGGTGAACCATATTAAGCAATTATAAACATAAATATGAGCAAAAAGCCATATCAATCAAAAATCACTAATTCAAATAATGTTCCAATGTATTGAATGCGTATACATCATTGTGAATTAAATAAATGTTAGGATATTGTAATAATACATATTAAAAACAATTTCATAATCAAGTGATAATCAACACATATAAATAGTGCACAGGTGTAAGTTAAAATTTAAAAATTAAAAACACATTTTTTTTTTACTGAAGAAAGTGCTGTGGATTTTTCTGGTTTATATATATATATATACTGTAAATGTAGACAGAAGCAGTAAAGGCAGAGGCAGTCAGTGTTAAGTGTGTCTCCACAGGTAAGTCAACAGGAGACAGGCAATGTTGCAAAGGCACAAAATGGGCAAATTTAGAGCTATTTTGCTAATAGAAATGTATGGATAAATAAATACATAAGTAAATACAACTAAGGCTGACTTCACATCATAGTTCAGCATATAGGACTTCTGCCTCCGCTTCAAACATCTTCCTTTAAGCAGAAACCTAAGGGACCCCATTATATTCTATGGGGCACGTAGACTCCGTTCGGCTCAGTTATGTGTCGTACTTTCAAAAGGCGGAAAGGCTGAACATTGATGTGAACTCAGCCTAAGCTCAAATACAACAATTCAATACTATAGGATTCCCAGCTTGTGTTTAGATTAACATCCAGTTCTCAAAGTTCTCTTACAAAAGTAAATAATATACTTCCAAGCTGGATATTGAGCTTCAGTCTAGCAATAATAAATAACTTGTAAAATGTCACTCAAAATTCCAGAATTCTGCCTCACTCTGTACAGTGTGTGTTGGATGGACTACACATCTCAGCAGTATCAATTTGGCTGAGTGTGCTTATCTGTTAGTTTTCACTATTTTGTGATATAATAAATAGTGATGAGAGGTATAGGCAATATTCAAATTCGCAATATTTCAGGAATTTTTGGCCAAATATTCACCATGAATTCACAAATTCGTGATTGTGAAAATCAGCAATGTAATATGCGCATATTGCGTGCGCAAATTCATTACCTATAACACACAATAGCTGCAAGCCAACAACCTATCCATAAGACAGATACAGTCAGCATACCTTACAATTGCAGCCTTGTGCATCTATCAATGATCACACCTTGGATAAACCTATTCACTAACCTTTCTATTCTGTTTTATCATGTAAACAAATTTGCATGAGCTTGGGCACATGGGAATTGGGAAAGACATGCAAATAGTGTTTCAGCTGAAAAACAAGGCAGATTATGCCAATTTGCATGTCTTTCCCATATGCCCAAATGTATGCAAATGAGTTTAAATGACAAAACAGTATAGAAGGGTTAGTAAATATAATGTTAGAACAATTATAAAACTGAAAAATGTTATGCAGCCCTCCTAAGCAGTGAGAGAAGAGTTAGCTAGCGTCAAAAAAAAAAATTCAATTTTTGTTACTCTAGTTAGAAAAGAGCGAATCAAATCAGACGAAGTGGAATTCGATCCAAAGTTCTGGAAAAAGTTGATTCACAACAAATGCAAATTTCCTCATGCTTCATGTTAACGAATCACATTTTTTCCTGAAATGGCGGCCACATGTAGGAGGACTGAGGACATTGGGCAAGGAACTCTGAGAAGGTGGGATCACCAAGATTGATATGCATGCATGCAGCCAATAAGCAGCCAGCCAGACCTGTGATGTTACGGTTCTATAAATATGGCAGCCATTTTAGATTCTGCATTTTCCAGCATTCCAGAGTGCAGGGACAGATGTGAGAAGGCGCTAGGGACGCTAGGGACAGCAATTGGAAAAGCTAATTGTGGAGAAAAAAATGAAAAAACTATTAACACGTGCACGGAAAGGATAGGGCGGAATCTTGTCACAGCATCTTAGTGCAGGGAGAGATGTCAGAAGGCAATATGGACAGTGCTAGAAAAGCAATTTACAAGTGCAGGGAAAGATAATTTGGGGATCCAAATAGCCATTATACAGCTCTGTCAATCCAACAATTTGTTCTTGGGGTGCAAGTGCTATGTTTAAAAGCCTTTAGTAACTTATATCTGTGGAAAAAGAAAAATATATGCACAGTTCACTTCTGCAGTTATGTGTGGTGAAAGCGTTTAGTAGCGTATTTCAGTACTAAAAGAAATATATACACAGTTCACTGTTACAGTTATTCAGGATTATAAGCGTTTAGTAAGGTATTTCTGTACTATAAAAAAAATATATACGCAGTTCACAGTTGCCGTTATTTGCGGTAAAAGCTTTTAGTGACCCATCTCATTACAAAAAGAAAAATGTATACGCAGTGCACATCTGCAGCTATATGTGCTGAGAGCATTTTGTGAAGTATTCCTGTACTACAAGAAAAATATATAAGCAGTTCACTGTTGCCGTTATTTGCAGTAAAAACATTTAGTGGCCTACTTCATTACAAAAAGAAAAATATATACGCAGTTCACTTCTGCAGCTAAATGTGCTGAGAACATTTAGTGAGGTATTTCTGTTCTACAAGAAAAATATATACACAGTTCTCTTCTGCAGTTATTTGGGGTTAAAAGTGTATACAGACGTATTTCTGTACTACAATAAAAATATATACGCAGTTCACTGCTGCCGTTATTTGTGGTGAAAGCGTTTAGTGGCCTATTTCAGTAAAAATAGAAAAATATATTTGTTGCTTTAGGGGTGTTTAAATTAGCTTTTAATTTATTTTGTTCAGCTAAAAGTATGTCTGACAGAGAAGTGCCAGGCCAGGCACAGAGGAGTGGCAGAGGCCTAAATGTTTCTGGCGCAGGCTGAGGTCGCAGCAGAGTGAGAGGGCGTAGCAGCAGGAGTCGCAGCGAAGGCCTGAGCTCCCGGTGTCATCTAGCAGTTGTGTCTTGACCAGCAACCCAGCGGTTCTTAACTCGGTTATCCAATTCATCCCAAGTGACATCACATACCCTCAGCCAACAGTTGGTCGGTTCGTCAGACTCAACCCTTAGTTGGCATGGCCTGGGAGCAGGCCCAGTGGCCTCACCTGACCTCAACCTGTCTCTGTCCTTTTCAGTTCCCTCATCGCGAGAAGTAGTATATGCTGTAGGCTCAGCTACACTTTTCAGCGAGGAAGAGCTACTAGAAGACAGTCAGCAGCTACTGCCCAGCCAAGATGTGAAGGAGACATTCGCCTCTAGTTGCGAGCAGTCAGGCTCCTGACCCAAAGGCCATTAAGGAGGATATCAGTGACGTACAGACACTACTCGATAATGATGAAGCTGATCGCACTTGGAAGCTGGGTGCAGAAGGGGCTTCATCATCATCAGGCAGCTTGCCTGTGAAGCAGTGGTGGAGCCAGCAAGGTGGTAGCATGGCTGGGAGTCAGCAGGGTGACAGCAGTGGGAGATTGGGAGCCAAACGTGCCTGGGATAGACCACCTGCTTCGCAGCAGCCTACCTGCCCAGGAATTAGTGGTGCAGGGGTTCACGATGGCAGCAATGGTAGCAGTCAGTCAATGTGGACTTTTGGGGTGAAAATCACCTACTCGGCGGTGAGGCATTTTTTTTAAAAATCGCCAGAAGAGGTGAACATGGCCATATATCGAATCTGTGGGTAGAAGGTAAAGCGTGGCCAGGGTGCCAATGTTGGCACTACGGTCCTGCGTCCACATATGCAGCATCGCCATACAGTGGCCTGGGAGAACCATGGCTCCAATGTGGTGGTCCAGCCTGCCTCAGCAACCACTGCATCACCCAGTGACATGCACCGGGTTTCAGGCAGTCAAGGCTCCACCATCTAAGCCGAAGGGAGTTGTCAGTCATTCCGATCTTCTGCTGCTCCAGATGCTCCTGCTTCTCCTCCTCCTAATCCTCGTCAGTGATTCCGTCAGCAATCGATCACCAAAGCGATTGCCAAGAGACAGAAGTATGCGTGCACGCATTCAACAGCGCAGAAGCTGAACGCGCTCCTGTCCAAGTTGCTGGTGCTTCAGTACCTACCTTTTCAAGTGGTGGACTCTGAAGCCTTTCAGAGAACTGATGGCTTGTGCTGAGCCGAGGTGGAGAGTCCCAAGCCGTCATATCTTTGAGAAAAAGGCAGTACCAGCCCTGCACAAATATGTAGAACAGATGGTGGGCCAGTCCTTGAGCCTGTTGGTGTCTGCCAAAGTGCACGGCAGCGCCGATGTGTGGAGCTGTAACTATGGTCAGGGACAGTACGTGTCCTTTACGGCACACTGTGTTAATGTGGTTCCTGCAGAGTCCCACCAGCAACTTGGACAGGTCATGCCGCTTCCGCCTCCACATTCTCACACCGTGGTCCAGCAACAATGCCCGCCTCTGCCTCCTCATCCTCCACCATTTCCTCATTCTCCACTGCAGAAACAAATTATAGTGCCCCTCCAGCATTCCACATGTGCAGGGCACGGCAGGGTCACATTGCTTTGCACCTCGTTTTGCTGGGCAAACGGAGACACACAGGAGAGGAACTGCTCCATGTGATTCATCAAGAAATCGAATCCTGGCTTTCTCCGCAACAACTGAAAATTGGAACCATGGTGACCGACAATGGAAAGAACATTGTGTCACTGCTTCGTCTAGGAAGTCTGAGCCATGCACCCTGCACGGCACACGTGTTCAATCTGGTTGTCAAGTGGTTCCTGAAGTCTTCCACCCATCTGCAAGACATCCTAAAAATGGCCAGGAAACTTTGCATGCACTTCAGCCACTCGTACACTGCAAAACACACCCTCCAAGAGTTGCATCGTCAGAACGGCATACTCTAACATAGGCTGATGTGCGACGTTTCCACTTGTTGGAATTCGTTCCTCCATATGTTGTATCGACTATACGAACAGAGAAAGGCCATCAACGATTTCTTACACTACCCTGTGTAACTTCGATGTCAGCCAGTGGCAGCTTATGCGTGACACCTGCCGTTTGCTCAGGCCCTTTGAGGACGTCACGTTATTTCTCAGTTGCCAGGTCTACGGTATGAACAACGACATTCCACTGCTTCATGTCCTGGAACAGATGATGGTAACAATTGCTGGTCAGGGGACTGGAGACCTGGCCCCTAGATCTCACGTTCAAATAATCCATGTGGGGGCTGAACTTTAAGAGGAGGGGGGAGGAGGACATTGGAGCACAGGCAATGTGTAGTGAAATGGGTGGTTTTTCTACTCAGCTGACAAGAGAGGAGGAGCAGGACGAGCCAGAGGAGCTACAGGTCAATGAGGAAAATGAGACAGAGGACCCAGACACAACGTGGCAGTATGCAGTGGAGATGAAAGCAGGGAGCCCCTCCAAGTCACTTGCTCAAATGGCATGATACATGCTCACTTGCTTGTGTAGTCACAGCTGAATTGTCACCATTCAGGACAGGGATGACTTCTGTCTCTCCACTTTGTTGGACCCTAGCTTACGTTCCAGAATGGGGGCCTTTTTTACACCCACTGAGAGGGAGGACAAACTGAACTACTACAGAGACATCCTATGTAGTTAGGTGGCCTCTGCCTATCTGCACCATCATCCATCCTCTCACAGGTCTGACCGGGGGGCCATCTGCGCTCACGTTCCACTGCCATGGCTGCTGGGGAGGGATGGGGTGGAAGGAGCAGTACCAGCTCTATCAGCAGCAGCCTGAGTCTACAGTCACTGATGAGTAGCTTTCTTTACCTGTATAGTGAAGAAACTACCCACCAGTAGCAGCAGCTAGACCTGGAGCAGGACCTTAACCACCAGGTGGTGGCATACTTGGTTATCATGTTATCCACATAGATGAAAAAAGTATGAAAGGCGGCACTCACCATGACTTGAAAGAATGACCGTAATGAAATGAGCGCACTGATTTGATGCGCTACATGTGCATCTGAATGTTTTTAATCGTTACTTGTTATTTGTTATAATTGTAACGCACTAAGAACTTACTCCTTGTACCCAGTGGAACGCCCGGTGTGCATGTCTAGCTTCACTTTGGGGGCGTGGCAGTGGCAGGTCCTAGGTGCAGCTTTGCTATGTGCTAGAAATGCACGCCGGTCCGGCCCCTTCTTCGTGTCGCCTAGCAACCGGACGCTACCTATGTGTATAAGAGAGTAGTCGCCCTCTGGTGACGTCATGGGCCAGACGAAGCGCTAACCGGCACGAAACGGCCGTCGCCTTCACTGCATGCTAGTGAGCAGTTGTCCGCCCCAGCCCACGTTTGTTTCATGTGAGTGATCCAATAAAGTATCAAACATCCTTTCAAGTCATGGTGAGTGCCGCCTTTCATACATCTATGTGGATAACATCATTACAGATCTTTTCGCTTGCTGAGCACCACCGCTATTGACTTTGGTTGACTAGCTGTCCCGGTTGCCGCTTATTTCTTATGCCAAACATTACACAGAGTTGAGCAGTGCCACCCTCACTACCTTGTGAAGACTTTATACTTGGTTATCATACTAAAGATCCGACTACTGGGCAGCCAAACTGGATTTGTGGCCACAACTGGCCGAGGTTGCCCTGGAAAAGCTGCCCGGCTAGTAATGTGGCATCAGAGCGGGTGTTTAGTGAGGCGGGGGCCATAGTGACACCAAGGAGAACTCGCCTGTCCACCCAAAATGTGGAGAGACTGACCTTTGTCAAGATGAATCAAGCGTGGATCAGCCAGGATTTCCACCCATCAATTCCTGATACATTTGATTAGTTCATCCATACCGCCTCACCCAATCCTTGAAAAAAGAGACCGGTTTCTTCTGGATAATCTGCCTCAGCTACTACTCTGATGCTGTCACCCACCTGATGCCACACATCTGATGCAAAGTGCTCCTTTTTTCACCACCTTTGTCAGCGGGTACTGGTATTGCCACCTACTGCCCCACTCTGTCATCGGGTCACTTTGTGGTATCCTGCTGCTGATGCAACCATCTGAAACACCTTGCCACTCTATAGTATTCTGATGCTGCTGCTGCCATCTCCACACTATATCACCTTGCCATTTTGTGGTCTCCTGATGCTGCTGCTACCATCTCCACAGTATGTCACCTTGCCTCTTTGTGGTATCCTGATGCTGCTGCCATTTCCACACTATGTCACCTTGCAACTCTGTGGTATCCTTATGCTGCTCCTGCTGCACACTATGTCACCTTGCCACTCTATAGTATCCTGATGCTGCTGCTGCCGTTTCCACGCTAGGTCACCTTGCCACTCTGTGATATCCTGATACTGCTGGCACCTCTAGACTCGGTTATTGTGCCATTCTGTGTCTTCCTCATGCTGCTGCCTCCTCCACCCTTGGTTATTGTGCCACTCTGTGGCCTCCTCCTGATGCTGCTGCTGCCACCTGCACACCCTGTCATTGTGCCACTCTTTGGCCTCCTGATCCTGCCACCTCCAGACTCAGTCATTGTGCCGCTCTGTGGTCTCCTTATTCTGCTGCCACCTTCACACTTTGTCATTGTGTCACTCTGTGGCCTCTTGATTCTGCTGCCACATTTAGACTCTGTCATTATGCCATTCTGTGGCTTCTTTATGCTGCTGCCACCTCCTGACTCAGTTATTGTTCCATTCTGTGGTCTACTCTGTGCTGCTCTGTGGCCTACTCATGTTGCTTCCACCTCCAGACCCGGTATTGTGCCGCTCTGTGGTCTTCGAATGCTGCTGCCACCTCCACACTAGGTCATTGTGCCACTCTGTGGACTCCTCCTGATGCTGCTGCCGCCACCTACAGACTCTGTCATTGTGCCGCGTTATGTGGTCTCCTCATACTGCTTCCACTCTATTTTGGCTTTCGGTCTGGCTGACATCAACATTTATTTGACCTTTCTTGTGATCTGTCAGAAGCATGGAAAAATGAGACATACAACCGATCCTGTATGTGAAGCAGTTATAAGGCCTGTATGATCCCATCAGAATTGGGTACAAAACCCAGAAGACATGCAAATATTCCATTCACGTGAGCAAATGGTGACCGAGTGAAGGCGGATGCTCCCCATACAGGATCCATTTTTTATGGGTTATTGTTCTGATGGATCAGAGGAAAGGCAAAATAATCAGTGACGTCAACACAGACTTACTGCTGACACCCTCTCCACTCTGTCGGGGGCTCTACTTGTATAAGCGTTTAATAGAACAGGTTCTGTAGACATCTATGTAGAATCAGCTGACGAGGGTGTAAAAGGACTGCTCTTCTTCTTGACGTTAACATCTACCTGTTAGGCTGAGTTGATACTTGAGTTATTTGGTCAGTTTTGGCCCCATGACTGCCCAAATAGGTGAAGTATGCAGTAATTCTAAGAGTGACCCCTGTCATCTGCATGTCATACTGACTCACAGTATTATTTCACTACCACAGCAGACTCCCTATGCGTGTTACTGCAAGTTACAGTGTTCTACACCCCTATAAAGGCTCTCTGCAGCCCGGAAATATACTTTTTTTTAGTGAGATTCTCCGTAAATAAATTTGGATCCAAGCAAATTTTTCCTTAAAATTCGGCGATTAGGCCAAATCGAATTTTAGAAAAATTCGCTCATCTCTAACCCGAATGATAATGATCTAGGTGCACAGGTCCCCTAAGCCAACCAACTCAAATCAAGCAACTTTGAGACTTACTGGTTCTCAGTCAGATGAGAGGTGGTCTTGGCAATATCATAGCCCATGAGGTTTATCCAAGGTGTGATTATTGCTAGCTGTCTCATAGTACACAAGTCTGCCATTCTAAGGTATGCTGACTGTACCTGTCTCATGGATACGTAGTTGGCTTGCACATACCAGGCTTTTGGCATGCAGCCTTTGTGCAATTGTCTGTAATATGTTGTCTATTGTAAAAAAATAAAATAATATAGCATTTATAAAAATTAATTATTAATGATAGGTAAAATAATAACTATAAAGAAAAAAACAGGTATGGATGATAGGTATCATAATAAAGATAAAGAGAAGCTATATAGAAGTGTAAAAAGATTATAGTTTTATCTAGTGATAAAAAAAAACTAGAATTTTCGCAATTACGAAGATATAGCACTATATTCTAGATCTTCGTGAATTCTCGAAGTGCAGAGATTCGCGATAAAAATTTGCGATTAGAATATTCACGCTCAACACTATAAGTAAATGCAGTTGTGTAATATAAGATATAGCTCAATATTGTTTGCTTTTGATCCTATCGTGATTTCATGTTCAATTGTTTATGATTTTGCTTTTAACCTTTATTTTTTTAAATTGTGTTTTATCCCTAATTGCTTGGCCTA
This sequence comes from Bufotes viridis, assembly GCA_033119425.1. Lineage (NCBI taxonomy): Eukaryota > Metazoa > Chordata > Amphibia > Anura > Bufonidae > Bufotes > Bufotes viridis. The sequence continues at coordinate 173,150,978 of CM065590.1, forward strand.
GAGAACACCTGAAGTTCATATTGTACCTTTTATAAAGTTATACCTTCTGTTTTAACATTCATATGGTTCAGCTAGAGTAGTACTTCAAAGGGTATGCTATTAGAGATGGGTGAAATTCAATTCAGGTCAAGTTTAATTCAGACCCAAATATTCCCCCAAATTGAATAACCTACAATTTTGATTCTATAGAATCAGAATTGTTAGAAACATGTAGATGAAATTCTGATTGTATAACATCAATTTTCTCATCTCTGTATACATTCAATTGTTATGTCTATGAAATATTTCTTATTTAATGATATATTGAATGCTGGAATTCATATGCTGTTTATAGGCAGAAAATCAGTGATGCACTCTGTACTGATAGACACTTCAATGCCATTCAAGTGATTAAATTGTCTGCACATGTTGAACACTGTGTATTAACTATGCTGTAAACGGCAATATAATCAAAGTCACTACCATCCATATTAACAAAAAAAAAAGCATAAAAAGCATTCACAAAGACTGAGCATTCTATTATTCTGTATAACAGTGATGTTGCTTTGTTTTAAGTTTTTAGTTTGACATACTCATATCTATGTCTGCAATATCTCCATGGAAACCGCTTTCTTGAGAATAGTTTAAGAACGTAAAATATAAGAAAGATTTATAGATTTAGGAGTAAAATTGTAGAAGATTACCTTAATGAAAATACCATTTTATGGGAAGAAATTGTTCACAATTCTGTTTCAAGTGCTTCATCATCATTATGAAAATGGTCCTAGTTATGTCACTTCTAATAACCCACAGCAAAGAATTGAGCATCTAAAGAAGAAAATGCTCAATACTCTTACTAGCACACTAATTATATTAGTAATGCAGTAATAGAAGGCAAGGTACAAACTAAAGATTATCAAATTTCTTGAAAATCATTTTGTGTCTGATTGGCCAAATTGATTCAAATCTGAATTGATTCTTCATGAATCAAATGTGTTCCAATTGGCCTGAAATTTGCTATACAACACGCTGAATTCTCTTAGGACTCATATTTTTCTCTCGTCTTTCTCTCCTTTAATTTTTTTCTGGGTCTTGCCTCTCCCCCCCCCCCCTTTAAACTATTTAACACAATAGCAAATTATGTGACACAAACATATATAGCAGTGGCTAAACGCATAGTTGATGGTAGTAAGAAACAGCATGTTTAAAACACACTGCGCCAACGTATGGTATGCTTTATGAGAATAAAAAATGGAACTTCCAAATATTGGCCTTTATTGGTGTAGATCCATGTCTTTTTTTTTTCTTTACAAAAGTGATGTTTTGTACACTGTTGGAGAAACACCCACTGCTGCACTGGAAACTCTCTCTAAAGTAACACTAAAGGCTGGACAATACAGCAAGGGTTCCAGCGGATACTTATCCAGCCTGCCTGCCCAGATATTCATGGGGTCAGGAAGCAGGCTATGTGCCAGAAAATGGCCATACAACAGAATGAAATGTTGATGAAGATGCAGTACTGCACCACAGTTTCATAATGACAAGACAATGGACATCTGTTAAAAAGTCCAACAGATGGCATACAGTATAAATATATTTGTGGATAACAATACAATATTTATGGACAGGACATCTGTCTGGAAAAAGTCAGAAAAATGGGATACAGAAGAATTTAATGTTGATGGTGTGGAAATGTGCTAATGATGGAATGCAAATGAATTCAATTTTGTGAATGACGAGACAAATTTTACAGACAGTACACCTGCCACAATTGCCCAACTAAGTGGTACAGCCGCAATTACACATTTGGCCTGGTGGGAGTTCAGCTCACACACGCTCACGATTAGGTTTCTCATGGCCACACATTCCATTATGCAGTAAATGTCTCACGATGGAACAGAGGACAAGGATCCTGAGGCGAGTGGACAGGAGAAGAAGTAGCTACTGATGATCACAAGGACACTGTACTGCTTGGGGATGCAGCCTGGCTTCCACAATGTAGACTGGATGAAGGAGGACAGACTTGTTCAAATTTGGAATGCTGGCTAGTTCTATTTTCCCATAGAATATACTCAAACAGAGCTAGCAGCAGCCGAGCATGCCTTAGGTATGGCCTATTTGGAGCCTGCTTCTACAGTATCAACAGAATCACTGGTTCTTCAGCTGAACACATTAGAATCAAATTTGGTCTGGTATTATTTTGGGAGTTTTGGGCCACACATGTTACTTCTTCCTTGGCACCCGGATCTGGCTTCTATGTCTAGTCCAGCAATTACCACTGTTATCACACATACCATTCCATTCTCCCCCCATTTTGGGCAGAAGTGGGCTATTCCTGCTTCCTACCAAGGGAAGGGGTTTGCAGGAAGCTAGTTGAGTTGAAAGTAGATGACATAGCGCAGTGAGGGGAGTGCCCCCCACTCCTGTAGCTGAGTCTTCCAGGGGAAGCAGCTCATAGAGCACCATGACTCCTTGCCATACATAGATGGAATATTACGAGGTGGTCAACGGCCAAATGCGCCCCACTCAAAAGGTATCAGAACTGCTAGAAAGTAAAGTAACCACACTGAAGCCAGAGATTAGCACATCAGCAGAGATAGAAAGTAAAATATTCAAGTTTACATGCCAGTTTACCCTTAGCCTGCTTAAACCAAGAGAAAGATCAAGCATTGTTTGGATGACACAAGGTTGTCACAAGTTTATTCAAGTAAAAACCATTAAAGTTCACCAAGCCTCGACTCAACTTTTTCCACCAACTACAACTCCCTTTGATGCTATGAAGCCTAAGCCCGGTCGAGCAACCGTATCCAGGTAGGAACACTGACACACTATCAGCAGATGCCATAGACGCACATGTGGTCGGACTTTACTACAGTCTGAAGAAAGGCACCTAAAAAGGGCCTGAAACATTCCACTAATGTAAACCATATACCACTGGTGAATATACAATGAATTAATAAAATAAGCATTTTTAAAATACGTCATTGGCGTGCTGTCTCGAACACCTCAGTAAAGATATATACTAAGATCCCCTGTGGAGGGAGATCAACCGAGAGACGTGCAACCCCAAAAGCCATATTGGACGAGTGCTGAGGTTACTATCCTACCTACAACAAACTATCAGGGCCACAACATACCAGTCAGCATTCCTCACACTGGGACCCGATTGGCCTTGGGGGATGGCACGTTGCACATCCAGTCCACAATATCATCCTCTTTGTCCTCAATAATAATGTGGTGCCTATTGGAAGCGAGGGAGATCTGTGTCCTGCTGCTAATACTACTACTGGCTGGACAGCTGGTGTTGCTACTGTTGTTTACAGTTCTACAGCCATCCACATTCTAATTCTCAGATCATGAGACATTTAGTTTTGCACTCGATTTAACAGGCATTTTATTATGAGGCCTATATATGAAAAGCCATAGGTTTGTTACACAGATTATTAAACAATATTAGAAAAATTGCAAGCTTTTTTTTCTGTAATTTAAAGAGAGGTGCAATAAAACACCACTCCCCTTCTACAAACATACTGCAGACTGGTCTTGACAATTTACAATAGTACTACAATGAATGGAATTAAACTGGCATGTTAATGCAGTAATTGCAGTATAATGCCTTCATTAAAACTGCAAAGTTATATTGGCGAAATGTAAGGCAATAAAATGCTCTAACTGAAACTGGTAAATATAATATCGTTTTTACAGTAGAACTTGTTCAGTAATACAGCACAGTATCTCAACACAATAAAATGCATTAACCGAAACGGGTACATTAATGTAGTGATTGCAGCACAACACATTCACTAAAAGTGCACAGTGTTTTGATGCAATACTGTACTATAGGCAGGCATTAATAATTCTGAAAGTATTACTTCTGGTGGTATTATGGTGGGTTCTACTACTACTATGTGCACTATAGGAGGAATTATTACTAATGGGATGCATTATGGTGGGCTTTATTAATATTGGGGGTATATGGGGAACATTATGACTATATTACTATGGGCAAAATAACAGCATTATAACTTCTGGGGCACAATGGGGAAATGTTTACTATTCGGGGCACTGTAGGGGCACTATTACCACTAAGGGTACTCTGGGAAACAATTATTACCATTGAAGCACTATTACAGTGGGTAGAGAGGAGCGAAGTTTTGAAAAATTTGATTTGCCAGTTTTTCTAAACTTTACGAAGAAATTCAATTAGTTACGAATTAAAGGGTGGCGAGCGACGCTATCGCAGCTCCCTGTCATTGCACCCACTACTTTAAAGAAAATGCGCTTCATGATGAAGTAATTCGGCATGAAGCGAATTTTCTTGTAAGATTCGTTGAAGCAGCCGAATCAAATTTTCTAAAACTTCGCTCATCTCTAATCTTTACCCTTTTACTCATCAGTGTATACCAGAGGTATTAATCATGGAATACTCCTGGCAAACACTTCCTGATTAGAGATACAATGGCATACATCTGCCATTGACTCCCATTAAAATAATAATAATAATAATTTATATGGTGCATTCATTTTTTTGTGTGAAAATGACTCTGTATCAAATAGTATATAAGCGGTCGGGAGGTTTATAAGGGAGATATAAACATCTGAATTCACGTTGTACAGTAGTCCAGCAATGGAGGTTTTAAAGATATTTTTTACTTAGAAAAGCTGCAATTACATAATATTGCACTCGAATACAACCCAGCAGCAACAGACTATTTAAAATGCTCCATGGTGTACATCTCAATTCCTGATAAAACACCTACTTCCTGGCTGCCTTTTCATCATCTGCATTCAGTATCAGATCAGGGTGCCTATGGCCCACCAATAAAATTCATTCTTGGGCCTACTGTAAAGCTACATGCACATATTACCTGCTCACAGAGAGACGGACAGCAACAGGACGTTACAAGATGATTGATTATGGGGGGGGCTCTGCAGCGACTTTGAGATGGTGTGTCCCTAATGAAAGAAGACACTGGCTGTCCTTACTCTATACCTACAAGTCATCTCAGCCACCCAATGCATCTATAATAATAAACTGGGTAGTTTGTTATACTTACCTGAAAGGAGATACCATGATCATTAACATGGTTCTCACTAAGGTGGTTTTGATGCTTTCCTGCTAAGGTAGCTTCCTGGTCTTGTGGCTTAGACCATGTGGAGTATCTGTTCTTTTCAGTGGTGTGACCGGGCCACTGATGGAGCATAGAAAAGCACAGATGTTAACCCAGAGATGTACATCGGTGGCTGAAAGACTGCCATCTGTAGGTGACCTTGGGCCTCTGGGTCAGAGTCTTGAGCCAGGTTATTTGGAAGCCCAAGGGGCAGAAGTGCCCAATGAGTGGCGACCCTGGGATGCCTGAACTCATTGGGGGTGGGAGCCCACTGGGCGATGCTACATTTGCACATACTTCACTTTCACACATTTGAGTGCACTCACCTCTCTTTGCCGGCTTTACAGCCTGGTGTAATATCAAGAATTCTTATGATTCAGGTAAGATGAATTGGCATTAACTGGCACATATTCACTTTATTTTTTATGTTCATTGTGTTTACTTTCCATGTTTTGTTTGTCACTGGTATTTTCATGGTTTGCTATGCCCTAATAGGCTACCCCTCTAAAGCCTTGGGGGGGAAGGTGGCCATCTGGTTCCTCACCCAGACCGCCACCCCTCCCACCCCCTGCAAACCCCTTGGCCTCTCCCTTCATAGAAAAGCCAGACCTCGACTTTGGCTTTTGACCAACACCTGGGGTGGCAGCCAGGTGAAAGCCAGAGCATTGGTTGGCGCTTCTCGAGCTTTGGCTAAGGGATGGCCACTACTCCCAGACAGACCCTTGCAAGAGCGTTATGTCACGAAGAGACTGGGGTTGGTTTATGGTAGGGTCCTTCTCTTACAAAGAGGGCCTGCAATAGACAGCGACCTAATGCATGTTTTTGTGTGGCACACTGAACGATTTTTTTGCACCGGTGTAGAAAGCACATACCTCGGGCTTTAAAGAATAAAAATTGATGCACAGTTTATATAAGGATATAGGCTGGTTGAGATGCTGTCTGTTACCTATCTGTATGTAGTACAGTTAGTCCATAGTGCCACTTGTGCAGGTGGTGGAGGACCAAGGATGTTCCATTCTCAGTGGCCCACCAGGATATTCACCTATTCCCCCGAGGAAGCAGTCTCAGCCTGTCTGTATTACCATCAACATAGGTAAAACAGGAATGGTGTCAAAAGATGTATCAATCAGAAGCATGGATGAGATGTATGCTTAAATTTTACCTGCTTCACAGTCTAATTCACTTGTAGATTTCTTGATATTTAAGAGTCACTCACCATGCTCACTTGTTACCTCTGCCATCATTTGACTTAGCCAGATATATTGTTTTGATGTTTTTTATATGGCAGCTATTTGCATTTATATCCACTCTGTAAAATAGCAGTTTCTGTGGCTTGTCTATAAAAGATTTTACCATGGGAGCTGTTAAATTGTGCAGATTTGGCAACTTGCTATTCAGTAAATATTATTGTAAAAATGCATTCATGGATCATCCAATCCTTGGTGTCCTGCCAAATACCAGTGTAATAATTTGTAATTTGCACAGTTAATTATAAATCAGAAGGAACTGTATCTTACATCTTAATTAGCAAAAAGCTTCATAATGAAGTCAGCAGACGTCTTGTAAAATGAAAGGTAGAACTTGATTGGTAATGAGTGGGTTTAGACAAATTAACCTTGGGCACATTTTCATAACTCAGTGTCTTTGATAATGATAGGAAGCAATGTCATATCAAAAGAGATGTTATGCTCTTAAAATATTTGTGGCTCTATATAAATGAATTACATTTGCAAGACAATGCATAATTCTAGTCTTACAGCAATAGGGAAGCCTTTTACTGTGTAACTCAGGCTGCTGATCTCTAATCATAAGAATGTTAAATCTTAATTTTAATACATCCAATTTTAATTAGCAGTAAATCCAGTCTTAAGTGTCACCTGCATATGCTGCATTAATGCTTTAATAAACAGCATCATAGTATAAGGTTGAGGTTTACTCTTCAATACTAAGGAAAGATAAAGGCGTTATTTCTTCTTACGATATAAAACACCATATCTTCCTCTATGTCTATCAAGTGGACTATAGCTTATTGGATTGCTGGAATGTTCACAACAGAGTATAAAGAGTGTTTAATCATATAAGAGGAAAATACCTATCCAGTTTTGTATATAATAAAATAAGTACATTTTCATTAAGTACGTTGTGAGTAGGTCAATCTACAAGTGACCTGTGCACCAGTGATACAATGAGCTGCTTAAGGGCTCACACACATGCCCATAGTTTCAGTCCACATGCATTCCCTGTTTTTTTGCGGATCAGATGTAGACCCTCTCATCGCAACGGAGCCATAAAATATGAGGACAGCACACCCATGTGCTGTCCGCCTCTGCAAGTCCGTTCGGCGACCCTGCAAAAATGTAGAACATGTCCTATTTTTGTCCATTTTGCGGACAAGGATAGGACATTTTTACAGAAGTTAAAAAAAAATGTTGCCTTGCACTTGGCCGGGATCCGTATTTTGGGGATCTGCGATTTGCAGACTGCAAGACACTTACGGTCGTGTGCATGAGCCCTAATTCTGAATCTTCTTCTGATCAAGCAGTCAGTCCAACAATAGGAGAGCACAAAAAGAAATTGTACTCATTAATATGCCCACTATTCCCAAATATTTTATCATAAACTTCAGTAATCCAGATATCATACAGGCACTTTTACATTACTTAACCTGAGATTCAATAATATTATGGAAGCCATAAACTTACACTGTCTAGACCTGCACCATATTTATCACAGTCACTCAGGATGCATGATATATCTGGTGCAGGGATATACACTTTTCTCTGACTGTAAACCAACTATAGGTTGATTTACTCTGTGAAATAACTTTACGCCAGTGTAGCAAATTGGGCACAAAACCTTGCATCTTAGGTTACTCCTTTTCCTGTAAAACTTCACGCATTCCCTCTAAGCCCTGACCTCTTTTTCACTAAGTAAGAAAAAAGTGTAGAAACCCTAGTTGCACCAATTTGTACCCCTTTTAAACAGATTTTAGTTGCAAACACATTAGTAAATCTGAAGATAGAAGAGCTACTAAATGTGCTGACAATCTGTTCTTCTGTAGTCAGGCAAAGGAAAATTTAAATTATGCTCAGCCACCTTCGGTAAATGCAATACACAAATATATTGCTTGAAATGCCTCTAAAGTTGGACTTCTATGAATATTTATTCCCAATTACATTTAAATTGCCAGATATTAAATTATATATTTGTTTAAATTGTTCTAATATAGTGGGTTAAATGTTGTAAACTAGGCGCTAGGACACAGTTGGATTATAACCCTGCTACTGAACAGATTATTTTTCAAAATGCCCTTATATTAGAATGGACTTGGCTTTTAAATGAAATTGTCACACTAATTTCAGAGCTTCAGTATTTCTTTGATGCCACACATCATTTGATCTGGAAATCATGCTAGCTTTATGTGAAAGGCCTATTCATCTTGTTGGGCTCCATGTTTAGAAAGAGAGACACAAAGAAAATAAAGTGGTTGTCCAGCACTAGAGATGAGCGAATCGAAGCTGACGAACTGGAATTCGTTTAGAATTTCAGGAAAAATTTTATTTGCCACGAATGCGAATTTCCTCGCGCTTCACTGGTAACGAATCGTATTTTTTCCTAATATGGCATCTACAATGGTGGCTAAAATAGCGGCTACACGTGTGAGGACATGGGGCAAGGAACTCTTGGAAGGCGGGATGAGCCATAATGCCATGCATGCAGACAATCAGCAGCCAGCCAGCCCAGTGATGTCACAGCCTTATAAATACGGTGGCCATCTTAGATTCTGCCATTCACAATTATACTTTGTTCAGGGACAGACGTCTATACAGGTGCTAGGGAGATTGAAGGAAAAACGAATTGTTTAAAAAAAAGGAAAGAAGCGATTTACTAGTGCAGGGAAAGAATTGTGAGAGGAATCATTTCACAGGCATGGAGAGGCGTGTGCAGATGATAGGGTGAGTCATCGGAAAATCCTCATTGTGATAATCAGCAATTTACAAGTGAAGGGAAAGAAAAATGAGAGGAATCATTTCACAGGCAGGAAGAGACGTTTGCAGATGCAAGGGAGAGTCATAGGCAAAACCTCATTGTCAAAAAAAGCGATTTATAAGTAGAGATTTCCCGAACTACTCGCCGGTGAACATCACATGTTCGTATTCGCAGCGGCCGGTGAACATATGCGATGTTGGGTCCGCCCCTTATACGTCATAGAAACATAGAATGTGTCGGCAGATAAGAACTATTTGGCCCATCTAGTCTGCCCAATATACTGAATACTATGAATAGCCCCTGGCCCTATCTTATATGAAGGATGGCCTTATGCCTATCCCATGCATGCTTAAACTCCTTCACTGTATTTGCAGCTACCACTTCTGCAGGAAGGCTATTCCATGCGTCCATTATTATAATTATTCTATTTATAAAAAAAAAAAAGCAAAGTAATATAATCGCATAGCAAATTAAACACAGCTGTCTCTATAGTCAACCTTCCCATTTGATTGCTAGAATTATCGAAGTTGACGAATATGGAGCAAAAATAAAGATAAGAATACTTTGTTATCTTCGTTTTGAGGAATATGATGAATACATTCGTCATATTCGCTAATTCTACCAAGCCAACCATACTAACCCAGGTCTAAGTTGAAATCGCAATGCGATTAATTGAAGTTATATTAATCGCATTGCGATTTCAACTTAGCACTGCTATTTTCCATCTTCGTTAACTTCGTTAATTCTAGCAAGCTAACCCGTTAGAAACCCAGCTCTAAGTTGAAATCGCAATGCGATTAATATAGCTTGAATTAATTGCATTGCGATTTCAACTTAGACCTGGTTTACTATGGTTGGCTTGGTAGAATTAGCGAATATGACGAATATATTCGTCATATTCCTCAAAACGAAGATAACGAAGTATTCTCCATCTTCGTTTTTGCTTCATATTCGTCAACTTCGATAATTCTAGCAATCAAATAGGAAGGTTGACTAGAGACAGCTGTGTTTAATTCGCTATGCGATTATATTACTTTGCTTTTTTTTTAAATAAATAGAATAATTATATTATAATTATTCTATTTATTAAAAAAATATATAATAATATAATCGCATAGCGAACTAAACACAGCTGTCTCTATAGTCAAATTTCCTATTTGATTGCTAGAATTAGTGAAGTTGACGAATAGGTAGCTAAAACGAAGATGGAGAATACTTCATTATATTCGTTTTGAGGAATATGACGAATACATTCGTCATCTTCACTAATTCTAGATATCAAACCAATAGGAAAGTAGCCTTAAGTTACAATCGCAATACGCGATTATTTAAATCGCATATTAATCGCGATAACTAGAATAATGATGAATATTCGATTTTGACGAATATGAAACGAATATTCTATCGAACATTCGCGAATTTTGTCGAAATCGAATATGGCACCTGCCGCACAACACTTTAATTGTTTTCTGGTTAAAATGTATAGTGGCCTTTTTCCATACAACAAGAAATATATATACTCGGGTCACTTCTGCAGTTATTTCTGGTGAAAGGGTCTAGGGGCCTATTACAGTAAAAAAAGAAATATATATACGCACTGCAGTGTTGCAGTGATTTCTGTTGAAAGCGTATTGGGGCGTATTTCAGTCAAAAAAGAAAAATATATACGCACTGCACTGTTGCAGTTATCTCTGGTAAAAGCGTATAGGCTCGTATTTTTGTACAACAAGAAACTATATTCTCAGTGCATTTCCGCAGTTAATTGTGGTGAAAGTGTTTAGTGGCCCTTTTCAGTATAAACAGAAAAATATATTTGTCGCTTTCAGGGGTGTTTTAATTTCCGTTTAGTTAATTTGTTTAGTTCAGCTACATGTATGTCAGGCACAGAAGTGCCAGGCCATGCACAGAGAAGTGGCAGAGGCCTGAATGTTTCTGGCGCAAGCAGAGTTCGCAGCAGAGTAAGGGTTATTTGCAGCAGTAGTCGCAGCAAGAGGCCTGGGCTTCAGGTGTCATCTACCGGTTGTGTCTTGACCAGCAACCCAGCGGTTCTTGATTGGTTAACTCGGTCATCCACGTCATCCCAAGGCCTCTGGCCTTTTCTGTTCCCTCTCCGTGAGAAGTACTACATGCAGTGGGCTCAGTTTCACTTTTCAGCGAGGAGGAACTACTACAGGACAGTCAGCATCTACTGCCCAGCCAAGATGTGGAGGAGACATCCGCCGCTTCCTCCCCTAGGAGGGCAAGTAGTGATGAGGAGAGTGGCACAGGAGCTTGTGTTGCGAGTGGTCAGGCTCCTGACCCAGAAGCCGTTGAGGAAGACATCAGTGATGTGCAGACAGTACTCGATGATGATGAAGCCGATCGCACTTGGGAGCCGGGTGAAGAAGGGGCTTTGTCATCATCAGGAGAAGAGGGTGGCAGCTTGCCCGTCAGGCAGCTGCAGAGCCAGCAAGTCGCTAGCGTGGCCGGGAGTTAGCAGAATGGCAGCAATGGGAGGTCGGGAGCCAAACGGGCACGGTGTAGACCATCCGCTTTTCAGCAGCCTACGTGGAAAGGCGTGATGCACGGGTTCACAGAAACAGCGCAATTAGCAGTCAGCCAGTGAGTAGTGTTGGGGGGAAAATATGGTACTCAGCGGTGTGACAGTTGTTTGTGAAGCCGCCGGATGAAGTCAACATGGCCATATGTAGAATATGTGGACAGAAGGTGAAACATAGCCAGGGTGCCAATGTTGGCACTACAGCCCTGCGTCAACATATGTAGCGTCACCATCAAGTGGCCTGAAAGAACCGTGGCTCTGATGTGGTGGTCCAGCCTGCCACAGCTACCAATGCATCACCCAGTGGCACACACCCAGTTTCAGCCAGTCAAGGCTCCACCACCTCAGCCGAAGGGAGCTGTCTCTCAATCCCATCTTTTGCTTGTCCAGATGCTCCTGCTCCTACTCTTCGTCAGTTATTCTGTCAGCAATCGATCACCAAAGTGATTGCTAAGAGACAACAGTATGCATGTACGCATCAATTGGCGCAGAAGCTGAACGTGCTCCTGTCCAAGTTGCTGGTGCTGCAGTCCCTCCCTTTCCAAGTGCTGAACTCTGCACCTTTCAGAGAACTGATAGCTTGTGCCGAGCCGAGGTGGAGAGTCCCAAGCCGTCATTTCTTTGCCAAAAAGGCAGTACCAGCCCTTCACACACATATAGAACAGAAGGTGGGCCAATCCTTGAGCCTGTTGGTGTCTGCCAAAGTGCATGGCAGTGCCGACATGTAGAGCTGTAACTACAGTCAGGGACAATACATGTCCTTTACAGCCCACTGGGTGAATGTAGTTCCTGCACAGCCACACCAGCAACTTGGACAGGTCACACTGCTTCTGCCTCCACGTTCTCACACCGTTGGTCCTGCGACAATTTCTGCCTCTGCCTCCTTATCCTCCACCATGTCCTCAGCCTCCACTGCAGGGACAAGTCACAGTACCCTTCCAGTATACCACATGTGCAGGGCTCAGCGGTGTTGCGCTGTTCTGCACCTGGTTTGCTTTGGCGAATGGAGTCACACAGGGGAGGAACTGCTCCATGTGATGCATCAAGAAATCGAATCTGGGCTTTCTCGCGACAACTGAAAATCAGAATCATGCTGACCGACAATGGTAAAAACATGGTGTCGGTGATGCATCAAGGAAGGCTAAACCATGCGCCCTGCATGGCACACATGTTCAATATGGTTGTCAAGCGGTTTATGAAGTCTTCCACCCATCTGCAAGACATCCTAAAAATGGCCAGGAAACTTTGCATGCACATTTAGCCACTTGTACACTGCAAAGCACACCCTCCTTGAGCTACTGCATCAGAATGGCATCCCCCAACATAGGCTGATATGCGATGTTTCCACCCATCAATGATTGATGAAAGGCCATCAATGATTTCTCGATGATGCAAGCGGAAAGGATTACTCCTCTGTGTAACTTCGATGTCAGCCAGTGGCAGCTCATACGTGACACCTGCCATTTTCTCAGGACGCCATGCTATTTTTAAGTCGCCAGGACTATGGTATTAACAACGTCATTCCACTGATTCATGTCCTGGAACAGATTGTGGTAACAATGGCTGGTCAGGGGACAGGAGACGTGGTGCCTCAATCTCACGGCCACATGTGCCCTGTGGGGGCTGAACTGGAAGAGGAGGAGAAGGGGGAGGAGGACATTGGAGCACAGGCAATGTGTAGCCAAATGGGTAGTTTTTCTAATCAGACAGGACAGGAGGAACAGGAGCAGCCAGAGGAGCTACAGCGATGAGGAAGATGAGACAGATGACCCCGACACAGCGTGGCAGTGTGCAGTGGAGATGGAGGCAGCGAATCCTTCCGAGTCACTTGCACATATGGCCCTATGTATGCTCACTTGCTTACGTAGTGACAGCCGAATTGTCACCATTCGGTATATAGATGACTTCTGGCTCTCCACCTTGTTTTATCCTCACTTCCGCTCCAGATTGGGGCCTTTTTTTACACCCACCAAGAGGGAGGACAAACTGAACTACTTCTATGTAGTCAGTTGGCCGCTGCCTATCTCCACCATCGTCAATCCACTTGCAGGTCTGACCGGGGGGGGGGGGGGCTTCTGCTCTCATATTCCACTGCCATGGCTGCTGGGGAGGGGAGGGGTGGGGTGGCAAGAGCAGTGCCAGCTGCATCTGCAGCAGCCTGAGTCTACAGTCGCTGATGAGTAGCTTTCTTTACCCGCATAGTGCTCACCAGAAGCAGCAGCAGGTAGACCCGGAGCAAGACCTGGACCAGCAGGTGGAGGCATACTTGGACTGCACCCTGCCACTTCACACAGTGTGCATCAGGTAGTCTGAGAAGTAGTTAGGCTAAATTGGATAACAGAAAAGGGATTGGGGTTCTACAGTTGAACAGATAAAAAAAGAGAGAACCATGTACATAAGTGTTCTGTCCGTTCTCCAGTTAACGTGAGTTATTTTTTTCTTCAACCAGAGGGTCACTTTAAATGAGCTTTTCCAATTTGAAAATTACATAGGTGAATGTAAAACTAATTCTATCTGTAAAACAGCAGTGGATAGAGATGAGCGAATTTTACTAAAATTCAATTCGGCCAGTTGGCCATATTTAAAAAAAAAATTGGGTTAGATTGCGTTAAAAAACGGCTATTTCCTGGCTGCAGAGAGCCTTTTTAGTAATGTAGAATGCTGTGCCTTGCAGTAACACACATAGGGAGTCTGCTGTGGTAGTGAAATAATACTGTGAGTCAGTATGACATGCAGATGACAGACGTCAATCTTAGAATCACTGCACACTTTACTTATTTTGGCAGTCATGGAGCCAACACTGACAAAATAACTGTGAAAGTATAAAAAAGTATGAACCCAGCCTTACAGGTGTTGTTAGCTTCAAAAAGAAATGTACTCCTTTTACACCATTGTCAGGTGATTCCACATAGATGTTCTATTAAACTCTTATACAAGTAGAGCCCCCCCCGACAGAGTGGATAGGGTGTCAGCAGTAAGTTTGTGTTGACATCACTGACTATTTTGTCCTTCCTCTGATCTGTCAGAACAATAACCCCAAAAAAACAGATCCTGTCTTTTGAGCATCTGCCTTCACTCATTCAGCATTTGGTCAGTAATGCATTCGTATTGCTAATGCAAAAATAAACAGGGGTGGATCCACAACAGAGATGACACGTGAATGGAATATTTGCATGTCTTGTGTATTTTGTACCTACTCATGCTTTTGGTTATCAAATCACAAGCCAATTCTAATGGGACCATACAGACCTTACAGCTGTTACACAGACAGGATCCATTGAGTCTCATTTTCCATCCTTCTGACAGATCAGAAGAAGGGTCAAATAAATGATGATGTCAGCCAGGCCAAAAGGCAAAATAGTGGCCTAGTCATGAAGTGGGAGGGTGGGAACAGCATGAGAAGTCCACAGAGTGGCACTATGACACAGTTGTGAAGTGGAAGCCGTATAAGGAGACCACAAAGTGGCCCAATGACAGTCTGGAGGTGGAGGTTGCAGCAACATGAGGAGACCACAGAGTGGCAAGGTGACATAGTGTGGAGGTGGCAGCAGCATCAGGAGGCCACACAGTGGCAAGGTGACATAGTGTGGAGGTGGCAGCTGCATGAGAAGAAAAAGGACGAAAAGGAAGAAAAAAAGGAAGGAGCATGAGGAGACCACAGAGTGGCAAGGTGACAGAGTGGGTAAGTGGGTGGCAATAACAGTACCCGCTGACAATGGTAGGTGTAAGAAGGAGCACTTTGCATCAGATGTGTGGCATCAGGCGGGTGGCAGCATCAGAATTGTAGCTGAGGCAGGTAGCCAGAAGAAACCAGTCTCTTTTGTCAAAGTTTTGATGTGGCACCATGAATGATCTAGTCTGATGCATCAGGCATTGGTGGGTGGAAATCCTGGCTAATCCATGCCTGATTAATCTTGACAAAGGTCAGTCTCTCCACATTTTAGGTGGACAGGCGAGTTCTTCTTCAGGCAACTATGGCCCCCGCCGCACTAAACACCCACTCTGATGCCACACTACTGGCCGGGCAGGATAGCTTTTCCAGGGCAAACTCTGCTAGTTGCGGCCACAAATCCAGTTTGGCTGCCCAGTGGTCCAGCGGATCTTTAATTTGGGGTGGCAGGGTGCTGTCCAAGTATCGCACCACCTGCTGGTTCAGGTCCTGCTCCAGGTCTAGCTGCTGCTGGTGTTGTTGAGTAATTTCTTCACTAGGCAGGTGAAGAAAGCTGCTCATCAGCTACACTAGACTCAGGCTGCTGATGATGGAGCTGGTACTTCTCCTGCCACCCCACCCATCCCAAGTTGCCATGGCAGTGGAACGTGAGCGCAGAGGGCACCCCCCCCCCCCCGGTCAGACCTGCGAGAGGATGGATGATGGAGTAGATAGGCAGCGGCCAACTGTATACATAGGATGTCTCTATAGTAGTTCAGTTTGTTCTCCCTCTCAGTGGGTGTAAAAAAGGCCCCCATTCTGGACCAGTAGCTAGTGTCCAACAAGGTAGAGAGCCAGAAGTCATCCCTCTGCCAAATGGTGACAATTTGGCTGTCACTACGCAACCAAGTGAGCATGCCTCGGGCCATTTGTGCAAGCAACTTAGAGGGACTCCCTGCCGCCATCTCCACTGCATACTGCCACGGTGTGTCTGGGTCCTCTGCCTCCTCTTCCTCATCGCCCTGTAGCTCCTCTGGCTGCTCCTGCTCTTCATCTCCTGTCACCTGTGTAGAAAAGCCACCCATTTTGCTACACATTGCTTGTGCTCCAATGTCCTCCTCCAGTTCAGCCCCAACAGGGCTCATGTGGCCATGAGATCTAGGCGCCACGTCTTCTGTCGCTTGACCAGTTCCAGGATCTGTTCTAGGACATGAAGCAGTGGAATTACATTGTTCATCCCGTAGTCCTGGCGACTGACAAATAACGTGGCCTCCTCAAAGGGCCTGAACAAATGGCAGGTGTTATGCATAAGCTGCCACTGGCTGACATCGAATTTACACAGGGGAGTACGTCTGTCCGCTTGGATCATTAATAAATCATTTGTGGTCGGGGCCTAAACATTAAGGAATGACCCCTACCTACTGGATACCTAAAAGCGGTTAGAATTATGCTGGAACCGCGATGCTGAAGGGACGCCTGAAGGGGGGCATCCCCTGGTGTGAGATAGTGAAAGTAAGGGTGGGTACGCTGGAAACCACGTTCACTGTGGGAGGGGACGCCCGGCCAGATATAGTCATCATCACCCCTCCCACAAATACAGGCCAATAAACCAGCCTTAACACTTGTGGTCGGGGCTTAAACATGAAGGAATGACCCCTACCTACTGGATACCTAAAAGCGGTTAGAATTATGCCGGATCTGTGACGCTGAAGGGATGCCTGAAGGGGGCCAAAAAGGACAACAAACATGATCAAAGAGCTTTGTAACAACCTCCAATTGCGATTTCGCTACCAACGAGCGAGCTGCAGCCAGGGTAATGGGATCGGAAGTAGTGAACCGTACCGAGGCATTGCGGCACCGTAGACATCCGCTTTGGGAAACCTGTGAAAGAAAATTAGCTCGTGACAGGGCATCGGCTGCTATATTTTGGATTCGGGTACATGAACGTGTATAATGAATTTGGTGTAGTAACGAGCGAAGCACCTGACACCTAACAAAATACATCAGTTGGACCAAGCCGTTAATCAAATATCCATGACTGCGACATTGACATAAACATACACCATGTAACCAGCCCATCCCGACCCCCTGCATGCACAGTTTCCATTATAGGATAAAGTTCAAACAACGCTGAAATCTGTGGAACCTGGGATTAACCAACCTCACTCAGCCACCCACCAGCGAGCCAGTGGGGGCCAAAAATGGCAGCAAAACCTGAGTTCGACGTGACCTCAGGAAACTAGGAGAATTACTGTATACCTCTGGAATAAAAGAGAAATACCATACCAATGCCTGAGAAAGTGGTCCCACATGGAAAGTCAGCAATCGCCTGAAAATCAAGGCATATATAAACACTTGATCCTGGAGATATAAACGTAAGAAACACTTTAATCTTTACCAATGCCACTAACGTGGTATCATGATTAGAGTTGAGCGAACACCTGGATGTTCGGGTTCGAAGAGTTCGGCCGAACTTTCGAAAAATGTTCGGGTTCGGGATCCGAACTCGACCCGAACTTCATCCCGAACCCGAACCCCATAGAAGTCAATGGGGACCCGAACTTTTGGGCACTAAAAAGGCTGTAAAACACACCCGGAAAGGGCTAGAGGGCTGCAAAAGGCAGCAAAATGTAGTTAAATCCCCTGCAAACAAATGCAGATAGGGAAATGATGAGTTAACATAAAATAAATAAAAATTAAACAATATTAATTGGAGTGAGGTCCCATAGCACAGAATCAGGCTTCAAGTCACCCACCAATGGAGAAGGTCACTTACTATTATTTTGACCACAGCACCCAGACAAAGGAGAGAGGTCCCACAGCAGAGAACCAGGCATCATATCACCCACCACAGGAGTAGGCCACCATTTAGTTACTTTGACCCCTACACCCAGACGGAGGAGAGAGGTTACACAGCAGAGAATCAGGCATCATATCAACCACCACAGGAGAAGCCACCATTTAGTTACTTTGACCCCTGCACCCAGGAAGAGGAGAGAGGCCCCACAGCACATATTCTGGCATCATATCAGCCACCACAGGAGAAGCCACCATTGAGTTACTTTGACCCCTGCACCCAGGAAGAGGAGAGAGGCCCCACAGCACATATTCTGGCATCATATCAGCCACCACAGGAGAAGCCACCATTGAGTTACTTTTGACCCCTGCACCCAGGAAGAGGAGAGAGGCCCCACAGCACATATTCTGGCATCATATCAGCCACCACAGGAGAAGCCACCATTGAGTTACTTTGACCCCGCACTCCAGGAAGAGGAGAGAGGCACCACAGCACATATTCTGGCATCATATCACACACCACAGGAAAAGGCCTCTTTCAGTGATTTAGGCCTTTGGACCCAGACAGAGGAGAGAGGCACCACAGCACATATTCTGGCATCATATCAGCCACCACAGGAGAAGCCACCATTGAGTTACTTTGACCCCTGCACCCAGGAAGAGGAGAGAGGCCCCACAGCACATATTCTGGCATCATATCACCCACCACAGGAGTAGGCCACCATTTAGTTACTTTGACCCCTACACCCAGACGGAGGAGAGAGGTTACACAGCAGAGAATCAGGCATTTAGATCACCCACCACAGGAGTAGGCCACCATTGAATCAGACCCCGGCAACCATGTCAGATGGCACAAGCATAAGCTTTATATCAATCAGCACAGGAGAAGGCGACTTTGACAGACTTTGACCCCTACACCCGGACGGAGGAGAGAGGTTTCAAAGCAGAGAATCAGGCATTTAGATCACCCACCACAGGAGTAGGCCCCCATTGAATCAGACCCTGGCAACCATGTCAGATGGCACAACCATCAGCTTTATATCAATCAGCACAGGAGAAGGCGACTTTGAAAGACTTTGACCCCTACACCCAGATGGAGGAGAGAGGTTTCACAGCAGAGAATCAGGCATCATATCAACCACCACAGGAGAAGCCACCATTTAGTTACTTTGACCCCTGCACCCAGGAAGAGGAGAGAGGCACCACAGCACATATTCTGGCATCATATCAGCCACCACAGGAGAAGCCACCATTGATTTACTTTGACCCCTGCACCCAGGAAGAGGAGAGAGGCCCCACAGCACATATTCTGGCATCATATCACCCACCACAGGAGTAGGCCACCATTTAGTTACTTTGACCCCTACACCCAGACGGAGGAGAGAGGTTACACAGCAGAGAATCAGGCATTTAGATCACCCACCACAGGAGTAGGCCACCATTGAATCAGACCCCGGCAACCATGTCAGATGGCACAAGCATAAGCTTTATATCAATCAGCACAGGAGAAGGCGACTTTGACAGACTTTGACCCCTACACCCGGACGGAGGAGAGAGGTTTCAAAGCAGAGAATCAGGCATTTAGATCACCCACCACAGGAGTAGGCCCCAATTTAATGGGACCCCGGCAACCATGTCAGATGGCACAACCATCAGCTTCATATCAATCAGCACAGGAGAAGGCGACTTTGAAAGACTTTGACCCCTACACCCAGACGGAGGAGAGAGGTTTCACAGCAGAGAATCAGGCATTTAGATCACCCACCACAGGAGTAGGCCCCCATTGAATCAGACCCTGGCAACCATGTCAGATGGCACAACCATCAGCTTCATATCAATCAGCACAGGAGAAGGCGACTTTGAAAGACTTTGACCCCTACACCCAGACGGAGGAGAGAGGTTTCACAGCAGAGAATCAGGCATTTAGATCACCCACCACAGGAGTAGGCCCCCATTGAATCAGACCCTGGCAACCATGTCAGATGGCACAACCATCAGCTTCATATCAATCAGCACAGGAGAAGGCGACTTTGAAAGACTTTGACCCCTACACCCAGATGGAGGAGAGAGGTTTCACAGCAGAGAATCAGGCATCATATCAACCACCACAGGAGAAGCCACCATTTAGTTACTTTGACCCCTGCACCCAGGAAGAGGAGAGAGGCCCCACAGCACATATTCTGGCATCATATCAGCCACCACAGGAGAAGCCACCATTGAGTTACTTTGACCCCGCACTCCAGGAAGAGGAGAGAGGCACCACAGCACATATTCTGGCATCATATCAGCCACCACAGGAGAAGCCACCATTGAGTTACTTTGACCCCTTCACCCAAACAGAGGAGAGAGGTTCCACATCAGAGAATCAGGCATCATATCAACCACCACAGGAGTAGGCCACAATTTAGTTTATTTGACCCCTGCACCCAGGAAGAGGAGAGAGGCCCCACAGCACATATTCTGGCATCATATCACACACCACAGGAGAAGGCCTCTTTCAGTGATTTAGGCCTTTGGACCCAGACAGAGGAGAGAGGTCAGAGATTAGCTTCATATCCCCAGCACAGCAGAAGACCGCTTTATTTGACTTAGGCCTCAGCACCCAGACAGAAGACAGAGGTAGCATGGCAGAGGTTATGGCTTCATGTCACCCGTTAGTTTAACCGGCCACTTTCATCTGGTTAGGCCCCGCGCCCAGACAGAGAAGAGTTTCATTCAACTGTGGGTTTCATAAAATTTGTATCAAATAAAGAAGTGGCCCGTAGCACAACAAGACATGTTTTAGGCAGTTAATAAGGACTACTCTGCACAAGGGAGGGACAGGTCCTGTGGGATCCATGCCTGGTTCATCTTTATGAAGGTCAGCTTGTCCACGTTGGCTGTGGACAGGCGGCTGCGCTTGTCAGTAATGACGCCCCTGCCGTGCTGAATACGCGCTCAGATAAAACGCTGGCCGCCGGGCAGGAAAGCACCTCCAAGGCATAACATGCTAACTCTGGCCACGTGGACAATTTCGAAACCCAGTAGTTGAATGGGGCCGAACCATCCGTCAGGATGTGGAGGGGTGTGCAGACATACTGTTCAACCATGTTAGTGAAATGCTGCCTCCTGCTAACACGCTCCGTATCAGGTGTCGGTGCAGATAGCTGTGGCGTGGAGACAAAACCTTTCCACATTTCTGCCATGCTAACCCTGCCCTCAGATGAGCTGGCCGTGACACAGCTGCGTTGGCGACCTCTTGCCACTCCTCTGCCTTCACCTTCCACCTGTTCCCCTGTGACATGTGGGAATGCTCTCAAGAGCGCTCTATCAGCGCAGCGCTTGTACTCGCGCATCTTACGGTCGCGCTCCAGTTCAGGAATTAAAGTGGGCACATTGTCTTTATACCGGGGATCCAGCAGGGTGGCCACCCAGTAGTCTGCACACGTTAAAACGTGGGCAACTCTGCTGTCGCTACGCAGGCATTGGAGCATATATTCGCTCATGTGGGCCAGGCTACCCATGGGTAAGGACAAGCTGTCCTCTGTGGGAGGCGATCGTCATCGTCCACCGTATCCCCCAGCCACGCACCAGTGATGGGCCTGGGCTGCCACCCCGCTGTGAACTTGCGTCATCCTCGTCCCCCTCCACCTCCCTCCTCCTCATCCTCCTCGTCCTCCAGTACAGTGCCTTGGCTGGCGACTTGTGAACCTGTCCTCTGCTGCTTAAACAAACCTCCCTCTGAGCCACTTCGAACAGACTGGCCCGAAAGTGTTAGAAACGAGCCCTCATCCTCCTCCTCCTCCTCCACCTGGGCCACCTCCTCTAACATCATTGCCCTAAGTGTTTTCTCAAGGAGACATAGAAGTGGTATTGTAACGCTGATAACAGTGTCATCGCCACTGGCCATGTTGGTGGAGTACTCGAAACAGCGCAGCAGGGCACACAGGTCTCGCATGGAGGCCCAATCATTGGTGGTGAAGTGGTGCTGTTCGGCAGTACGACTGACGCGAGCGTGCTGCAGCTGAAACTCCACTATGGCCTGCTGCTGCTCGCACAGTCTCTCCAGCATGTGCAAGGTGGAGTTCCACCGGGTGGGCACGTCGCATATGAGGCGGTGAGCGGGAAGGCCGAGTTCCGCTGTAGCGCAGACAGGCGAGCAGCGGCA
Organism: Bufotes viridis; assembly: GCA_033119425.1. Classification (NCBI taxonomy): domain Eukaryota; kingdom Metazoa; phylum Chordata; class Amphibia; order Anura; family Bufonidae; genus Bufotes; species Bufotes viridis. The sequence goes on from CM065590.1 coordinate 173,173,189, forward strand.
GGATGTGAACGGGCGGAAGCGCGCACAGACGGCCCGCACTTTATGCAGCAGCTCTGACATGTTGGGGTAGTGGTGAATGAACCTCTGCACCACCAAGTTCAGCACATGCGCCAGGCAAGGGATGTGCGTCAAACCGGCTAGTCCCAGAGCTGCCACGAGATTTCGCCCATTATCGCATACCACCAGGCCTGGCTTGAGGCCCACCGGCAGAAACCACTCGTCGGTCTGTTGTTCAATACCCCGCCACAACTCCTTTGCGCTGTGGGGCCTGTCCCCCAAACATATGAGTTTCAGAATGGCCTGCTGACGTTACCCCGGGCTGTGCTGAAGTTGGTGGTGAAGGTGTGTGGCTGACCGGATGAGCTGGTGGAAGCAGTGGAGGAGGAAGCCGAGTAGGAGGAGGAGGCTACAGGAGGCAGAGAATGATGCCCTGCGATCCTAGGGGGCGGAAGGACGTGCGCCAAGGAACTGTCCGCCGGGGCCCAGCCGCCACTACATTCATCCAGTGTGCAGTTAGTGAGATATAGCGTCCCTGGCCGTGCTTACTGGTCCACGTATCTGTGGTTAGGTGGACCTTGCCACAAATGGCGTTGCGCAGTGCACACTTGATTTTATCGGACACTTGCATGTGCAGGGAAGGCACGGCTGTCTTGGAGAAGTAGTGGCGGCTGGGAACCACATACTGCGGGACAGCCATGGCCATCAGCTGTTTGAAGCTGTCTGTGTCCACCAGCCGGAATGACAGCATTTCAAAGGCCAGCAGTTTAGAAATGCTGGCGTTCAGGCCAAGGGCTCGAGGGTGACTCGGGGGAATTTGCGCTTCCTCTCTAAGGTTTGAGATATTGAGAGCTGAACGCTGCTGTGTGATATAGTGGAGACGCTAGTTGACGGTGGCGGTGGTGGTGGTGTCGGTGGCACATCCTCTGTTTGCTGCTCGGCAGGTGGCAACATTCCTCTCGAGGCGGAAGCCGAGGCAGCAGCGGTAGAGGGAGCAGGGGGAGCCTCAGCGAGTGCCTGGTTTTTAAGGTGTGTACCCCACTGCAGTTCATGCTTTGCATGTAGATGCCTGGTCATGCAGGTTGTGCTGAGGTTCAGAACGTTAATGCCTCGCCTCAGGCTCTGATGGCAGAGCGTGCAAGTCACTCGGGTCTTGTCGGTAGGACATTGTTTAAAGAAGTGCCATGCCAGGGAACTCTTTGAAGCTGCCTTTGTGGGGCTGGGTCCCTGTTGGCGATGTCCAGTAGCAGGCGAACTCTGGGGCGGCGGCTCGCCTGCTTTGGCCCCCTGCTCCCTCTTTGGCTTCGCTGTTGTCTCGGTCTCACCACTACCTCTTCCTCTGAACTGTGAAAGTCATCGCCACGACCTTCAGTCCATGTGGGGTCTAAGACCTCATCGTCCTCTGCATCGTCTTCCACCCAGTCTCCTCCCTGACCTCCTCCTGTTCAGTCTGCACACTGCAAAAGACGCGGCAGTGGGCACCTGTGTTTCGTCATCATCAGAGAGTCGGTGACTCTGCTGTGGTGGTATTCCCATGTCCTCTTCATCTGGAGACATAAGTGGTTGTGCGCCAGTGCATGGTATGTCTTCCTCCACTGGGGAAGGGCTAGGTGGACGCCCTGGGAAACCCTGGAAGCAGAGTCTTCAAACAGAAGAAGAGACTGCTGCATAACTTGTGGCTCAGACCGTTTCCCTGATATGCTTGGGGGTGATGTGACAGACTGATGGGCTTGGTTTTCAGGTGCCACCTGTGCGCTTCCGCAGAAGACTGGGTGGAAGACCATGTGGTGAACGTGCTGGAAGCACTGTCGGCCACCCAATCGATTAATGCCTGTACCTGCTCAGGCCTTACCATCCTAAGAGCGGCATTGGGCCCCACGAGATATTGCGGTACATTCTGCCGGCTAGTTGAGGGAGTTCGCTCCCTACTGTGTGCGCCTGAGGCCGAACGGCCACGTCCTCTACCAGCAACAGAGGCTCCACGGACACCACCACGACCGCGCCCTCGTCCCTTAATAGTATTTTTCTTCATTGTTGCGATTCAACTCGCACCACAATGAAATATATTATTTTTTATAAGCAAAATCCCCTCACTGGAATACTTTCAGTCTTTTGACTGTATGGATTACAGATGGAATGACTGTTATATGTGAGTACCGCTTTCTTTGACAGATTCTAGTATGGGTACATATATGTTTTCCCAACCCCAGCACATTAGTTTGCTAATTCCAGATGTATGAAACGCAGGCCTAACTGTATCTAGTATATTGAACGCCAGATAAACTAACTTGGCCTTTTTAAATAAAAAAATTCCCTCACTGGAATACTTTCAGTCTTTTGACTGTATGGATTACAGATGGAATGACTGTTATATGTGAGTACCGCTTTCTTTGACAGATTCTAGTATGGGTACATATATGTTTTCCCAACCCCAGCACATTAATTTGCTAATTCCAGATGTATGAAACGCAGGCCTAACTGTATCTAGTATATTGAACGCCAGATAAACTAACTTGGCCTTTTTAAATAAAAAAAATTCCCTCACTGGAATACTTTCAGTCTTTTGACTGTATGGATTACAGATGGAATGACTGTTATATGTGAGTACCGCTTTCTTTGACAGATTCTAGTATGGGTACATATATGTTTTCCCAACCCCAGCACATTAGTTTGCTAATTCCAGATGTATGAAACGCAGGCCTAACTGTATCTAGTATATTGAACGCCAGATAAACTAACTTGGCCTTTTTTAAATAAAAAAATTCCCTCACTGGAATACTTTCAGTCTTTTGACTGTATGGATTACAGATGGAATGACTGTTATATGTGAGTACCGCTTTCTTTGACAGATTCTAGTATGGGTACATATATGTTTTCCCAACCCCAGCACATTAGTTTGCTAATTCCAGATGTATGAAACGCAGGCCTAACTGTATCTAGTATATTGAACGCCAGATAAACTAACTTGGCCTTTTTAAATAAAAAATTCCCTCACTGGAATACTTTCAGTCTTTTGACTGTATGGATTACAGATGGAATGACTGTTATATGTGAGTACCGCTTTCTTTGACAGATTCTAGTATGGGTACATATATGTTTTCCCAACCCCAGCACATTAGTTTGCTAATTCCAGATGTATGAAACGCAGGCCTAACTGTATCTAGTATATTGAACGCCAGATAAACTAACTTGGCCTTTTTAAATAAAAAAATTCCTCACTGGAATACTTTCAGTCTTTTGACTGTATGGATTACAGATGGAATGACTGTTATATGTGAGTACCGCTTTCTTTGACAGATTCTAGTATGGGTACATATATGTTTTCCCAACCCCAGCACATTAATTTGCTAATTCCAGATGTATGAAACGCAGGCCTAACTGTATCTAGTATATTGAACGCCAGATAAACTAACTTGGCCTTTTTAAATAAAAAATTCCCTCACTGGAATACTTTCAGTCTTTTGACTGTATGGATTACAGATGGAATGACTGTTATATGTGAGTACCGCTTTCTTTGACAGATTCTAGTATGGGTACATATATGTTTTCCCAACCCCAGCACATTAATTTGCTAATTCCAGATGTATGAAACGCAGGCCTAACTGTATCTAGTATATTGAACGCCAGATAAACTAACTTGGCCTTTTTAAATAAAAAATTCCCTCACTGGAATACTTTCAGTCTTTTGACTGTATGGATTACAGATGGAATGACTGTTATATGTGAGTACCGCTTTCTTTGACAGATTCTAGTATGGGTACATATATGTTTTCCCAACCCCAGCACATTAGTTTGCTAATTCCAGATGTATGAAACGCAGGCCTAACTGTATCTAGTATATTGAACGCCAGATAAACTAACTTGGCCTTTTTAAATAAAAAAATTCCCTCACTGGAATACTTTCAGTCTTTTGACTGTATGGATTACAGATGGAATGACTGTTATATGTGAGTACCGCTTTCTTGACAGATTCTAGTATGGGTACATATATGTTTTCCCAACCCCAGCACATTAGTTTGCTAATTCCAGATGTATGAAACGCAGGCCTAACTGTATCTAGTATATTGAACGCCAGATAAACTAACTTGGCCTTTTTAAATAAAAAAATTCCCTCACTGGAATACTTTCAGTCTTTTGACTGTATGGATTACAGATGGAATGACTGTTATATGTGAGTACCGCTTTCTTTGACAGATTCTAGTATGGGTACATATATGTTTTCCCAACCCCAGCACATTAATTTGCTAATTCCAGATGTATGAAACGCAGGCCTAACTGTATCTAGTATATTGAACGCCAGATAAACTAACTTGGCCTTTTTAAATAAAAAATTCCCTCACTGGAATACTTTCAGTCTTTTGACTGTATGGATTACAGATGGAATGACTGTTATATGTGAGTACCGCTTTCTTTGACAGATTCTAGTATGGGTACATATATGTTTTCCCAACCCCAGCACATTAATTTGCTAATTCCAGATGTATGAAACGCAGGCCTAACTGTATCTAGTATATTGAACGCCAGATAAACTAACTTGGCCTTTTTAAATAAAAAAATTCCCTCACTGGAATACTTTCAGTCTTTTGACTGTATGGATTACAGATGGAATGACTGTTATATGTGAGTACCGCTTTCTTTGACAGATTCTAGTATGGGTACATATATGTTTTCCCAACCCCAGCACATTAATTTGCTAATTCCAGATGTATGAAACGCAGGCCTAACTGTATCTAGTATATTGAACGCCAGATAAACTAACTTGGCCTTTTTTAAATAAAAAAAATTCCCTCACTGGAATACTTTCAGTCTTTTGACTGTATGGATTACAGATGGAATGACTGTTATATGTGAGTACCGCTTTCTTTGACAGATTCTAGTATGGGTACATATATGTTTTCCCAACCCCAGCACATTAATTTGCTAATTCCAGATGTATGAAACGCAGGCCTAACTGTATCTAGTATATTGAACGCCAGATAAACTAACTTGGCCTTTTTAAATAAAAAAAATTCCCTCACTGGAATACTTTCAGTCTTTTGACTGTATGGATTACAGATGGAATGACTGTTATATGTGAGTACCGCTTTCTTTGACAGATTCTAGTATGGGTACATATATGTTTTCCCAACCCCAGCACATTAATTTGCTAATTCCAGATGTATGAAACGCAGGCCTAACTGTATCTAGTATATTGAACGCCAGATAAACTAACTTGGCCTTTTTAAATAAAAAAAAATTCCCTCACTGGAATACTTTCAGTCTTTTGACTGTATGGATTACAGATGGAATGACTGTTATATGTGAGTACCGCTTTCTTTGACAGATTCTAGTATGGGTACTGTGGGGAGTCGCTCTGGTAGACAGCGGTGCGGGTGCAGTTTAGAGGCAAAACAAGGAGTCCAGATTGTGCAACAAACAGTGTTTTATTCACACTTGCACACAAAATGAAAAACAGTCTCTTGGTGACAGTTCACACACAACGGAAATAACGTAGCCAAACAAAAACAGTCCAACACAGGTTCAGTCACCTGGGAGGTGTAGGTGCAGGTTCGCACCACGCTGTCGGCCCAGCCGCAGGAGAATCCAGCTTCAGGTAGCCAGGAACAAAATACCTCCTTGCTGAGCTCTTTCCTCCTGGACAGAGAACTCCCAGCCCTGTTAGCAGCTCCAGGATAATCACACTCCTCAGACACAGCTGCTGGCTGCGTTTTATATCCAGCCCAAAACATGGACTGGACCGTGGGGAGCAGCCACCCACCCTACTCTTTAGCTGCTCCCAGTAAGAGCCGGCCCGGATCGGCTTTGCAGCCATGCTATTTAACAAAGTCAAACAGCACTAGCTGCTGCAGACAAAAACCCGGCTCTCACCTCACCGAGGCCAGCAACCTCGGTGACACGTACCTGCCATCACATATGACACCTTGCACCTTACCACATACCCCCTTTGTTCAACCCTGAGGGGTGAACACACGTGAGGCAGTGGACGCGGGACAGGGCATCTGCGTTGCCCTGCAAGCGGCCTGCCCTGTGTTCCACGGAAAACTTGAAATTTTGAAGAGATAGGAACCACCTGGTGACCCGAGCATTCCTCTCCTTGGCCTGACTCATCCATTTGAGGGGGAATGGTCGGTCACCAGACGGAACCTCCTCCCTAACAGGTAGTAGCGGAGAGATTCGAGTGCCCACTTGATAGCCAGGCACTCCCTCTCCACTATACTATACCTGGACTCGGCGGGACTGAGCTTACGGCTCAGGAAGACAACGGGATGTTCTTCCCCGTTGACCTCCTGCGACAGTACCGCACCGAGGCCTACCTCCGAGGCGTCGGTCTGTACGACAAACTCCTTGTTGAAGTCGGGTGTCACCAAAACCGGGGACCCACACAGGGCCGACTTCAACGCGGAGAAAGCCTCCTCCGCCTTCTCACTCCAGCTAACCCTCCCAGACTTTCGCCCTTCAACAGGTCTGTCAATGGCGCTGCTATTGTGGCAAAGTGGGGCACAAACCTCATGTAGTAACCTACAATCCCCAGGAACGACTTTACCTGCCTGGTGGTGACCGGTCGGGGCCAGTTACGAATGGCCTCTACCTTAGTTACCTGAGGTTTGATGACTCCCCGCCCAATTACATATCCCAGATATTTTGTCTCCTCTAACCCTATGGAGCACTTCTTTGGGTTAGCGGTCAGTCCGGCTTTCCTCAGGGCATCCACTACCGCCTGCACCTTGGGTAAATGGCTTTCCCAGTCGGTGCTGTGGATGACTACATCATCCAAGTAGGCCGAGGCGTACCGACGATGTGGTCGCAGCACTATGTCCATCAACCTTTGGAAAGTGGCGGGGCGCCATGCAGGCCAAAGGGTAACACCTTGTAGTGATACAGGCCCTGCGGGTAACAAATGCGGTTTTTCCTTAGCCGACTCCGTTATGGGTACCTGCCAGTACCCTTTAGTGAGGTCCAGCACAGAAAAATAACGGGCTTGTCCTAAACTTTCAACCAGCTCGTCTACTCGGGGCATGGGATACGCGTCAAACTTGGATACTTCATTTAACTTACGAAAGTCGTTGCAGAACCGCAACGTCCCATCCGGCTTGGGTATTAGGACTATGGGACTGGCCCACTCACTTTTCGACTCCTCAATGACCTCGAGCTTCAACATTAACTGTACTTCCTCCGCGATGGCCCGTCGCCGAGCCTCGGGTACCCGGTATGGTTTTAACCGGATCTTGGCCTGAGGCTCAGTGACGATGTCATGTTGGATGAGAGACGTGCGGCCAGGAGGTCCGAGAACACATCCGTGTTCCGACTGATGAACTCCCTGACTTCCTGAACTTGTTTGGAAGACAGGCTGTCTGCAATTTTACCGTGGTTACTGCTTCACAGGCCTCGAACTGTGGGGCTGGACCCTTTTCACCTAGAAGCCCTGGCCGGGGGCTGTGGTCGCCGGCTGTGTCCCTATCTTTCCACGGCTTAAGTAAATTCACGTGGTACACCTGCTCCGGCTTGCGCCGCCCTGGCTGGTGTACTTTGTAATTTACTTCCCTACCTTCTCGATCACCTCATAGGGGCCCTGCCACCTAGCTAGGAATTTGCTGTCAAGGGTGGGTACCAGAACCAAAACCCGATCTCCCGGATTGAAGTCCCGCACTCGAGCCTGACGATTGTACACCCTACTCTGGGCTTGTTGCGCTGCCTCCATATGCTCCCGGACCAAGGGCAACACCCTTTCCATCCGGTCCTGCATTTGGGCGACATACTCAATGACACTTTTGTGGGGGACAGGCTGTTGTTCCCACGCTTCCTTGGCGATATCCAACAGGCCCCGAGGGTGTCTGCCATAAAGCAGTTCGAAGGGCGAGAACCCAGTAGAGGCCTGGGGCACCTCTCGCACTGCGAACATGAGATAGGGCAGAAGCAGATCCCAGTCCTTCCCATCTCTAGACACCACCCTCTTTAACATATTTTTTAGAGTTTGGTTAAACCTCTCCACAAGACCGTCTGTTTGCGGATGGTAAACGGACGTCCGTAACTGCTTTATACGCAACAATTTACACAGTTCCCTCATTACTTTGGACATAAAGGGGTCCCTTGGTCTGTCAGAACCTCTTTGGCAGGCCCACACGGGAAAACATCTCCATTAACTCTTTGGCAATGAGCTTAGCTGAGGTATGTCGCAGAGGCACCGCCTCCGGATACCGAGTGGCATAGTCGAGAACTACCAGAATGTGTTGGTGGCCCCTGGCAGACTTTGGTACAGGCCCAATTAAATCCATCGCGATTCGCTCAAACGGTACTTCAATAATTGGCAGAGGTACCAGGGGACTACGGAAATGTGGCTGGGGGCTAGTTATCTGACAGGTCGGACAGGACTTACAATAATTCTCTACCTCCTTGAACACACTGGGCCAATAAAATCGCTGCAGTATGCGGTCCTGGGTTTTCTGCCACCCCAGGTGTCCCCCAAGAACATGTTGGTGGGCAAGCTCCATGACAAGCTTGCGATACGCTGTGGGCACCACCAACTGTTCAACAGGTTCGCCTCGGATTTGGTTCACCCGATACAACATATCCTGCAGAACAATAAACCGTGGGAACATTAATTCAGCCCCTGGTTTCTGGGGTTTCCCATCAATTTCCAGCACATTCTCCCAGGCCCTGGTTAGGGTTTGGTCCCGGTGTTGTGCGGTCCCAAAATTTTCCTCGGAGACATTGAGGTCTGCCAACTCAGGTCCCGGTGGCAAGTCCTCCGTGTCTCCCACCATTACACTCAGTGGGGTTGTCTCCCCTCTACCGCTGGAGCAGTGGTCACCCCTACCGCCGGCCCTTCAGACTCGGGCTCCCAGGGTTCTGGCCTTCCAGCGGTATCAGGCCACTCTACTAGGGTCACCCCTGTCTCGGGTCCCTCAGATACCTTTATTGCCGGCCACAGCGCCGGAAAACCGGGAAGTCCCTCCCAAGTATTAGTTCATGTGGGAGTTTAGTAGCGACAGCCACCTCGTGGGTCCACCTACCAGCCGCTGTGGACAAAGTCACTAGTGCAGTGGGATAGTCTTTCAGGTCTCCGTGGATGCACAGGACCCCGACTTTACGGCCAGTATACTCCGCAGGCCGCACAAGTGCAGCCCTTACCAGGGAGACTAAACTCCCGGAGTCCAGCAGAGCCACCGCCAGAGAGTCTCCCACCTCTACCTGACACAGGTGGTTATGGTCCTGCACCTCACGGGTGCCAGTTGCGCACAGCTTCCGTGCATACAGGGAGTGACGACCCCGTAGTTCATATCCATCGGCTCATCCCGATGCGGACAGTCGGCCCTGATGTGGCCTGGCTCCTGACACCTCCAGCATACCACGGGAGGCGGACTCGCAGGGTGTATATTCCGGGCAGGCCGCTCTGTCGCCGGACGTCGGAACTGGGGCAGAGGCCTCCGGGGTTTGACTGACCCCTTCCCCGCAAGAGTCCCCTGCAGGTTTCTGGTGGCCTCGTAGCGCTCCACCAGGTCGACTCATCTCCAGGGCATTGGTGGGCGATACCTGGCCGATCCAGTGCTGGAGGGGATAAGGCAGGGCCCTCCAAAAGATGTCCGCCAACAGCCGATCCAGCATGGCAGTGGGACTTAGTAGATCGGGCTGCAGCCACTTTTGCAGCCTGTGCAGCAGATCGTAGAACTGCGGCCTAGCGGGTTCAGTCATTTTAAAGTCCCACTGGTGGACTCTTTGGGCGCGGACCAGCACGTTCACGCCCAGTCTGGCTAGGACCTCTCCTTTCACAGTGTCATAATCTGCCGCTTGGTCGTCCGACAAGTCGAAAAACACCTGCTGGGGTCCGAAGCCAGGAACGGAGCGACCACCTCAGCCCACTGGTCACGGGGTAACTTTTCCCTCACGGCGACCTTCTCAAAACCGCCAGGTACGTCTCAACGCCGTCTGCGGGGGTCATTTTGGGATCGCCGCACGGACCGCTTTCCGGGCATCTTGGACGTGGTGGGACGCTCCTGCCGCCTGTAACGCCATCACATGTTGTAGCAGTAGTTGGTTGGTCTCCCGCTGCTGCACGTTAGCCTCTATGAGAGCCTTCACAGCAGCCTCCATGTTGCCAGAAACTCCTGCTTGCAGCTTTGCTGGCTTAATATATTCCATACACTTTAGAAAAACAAAACTTCGGCGTTCACGCCAGCCTCACTGCGCATGCCCGCATCCGACACCAAATGTGGGAGTCGCTCTGGTAGACAGCGGTGCGGGTGCAGTTTAGAGGCAAAACAAGGAGTCCAGATTGTGCAACAAACAGTGTTTTATTCACACTTGCACACAAAATGAAAAACAGTCTCTTGGTGACAGTTCACACACAACGGAAATAACGTAGCCAAACAAAAACAGTCCAACACAGGTTCAGTCACCTGGGAGGTGTAGGTGCAGGTTCGCACCACGCTGTCGGCCCAGCCGCAGGAGAATCCAGCTTCAGGTAGCCAGGAACAAAATACCTCCTTGCTGAGCTCTTTCCTCCTGGACAGAGAACTCCCAGCCCTGTCAGCAGCTCCAGGATAATCACACTCCTCAGACACAGCTGCTGGCTGCGTTTTATATCCAGCCCAAAACATGGACTGGACCGTGGGGAGCAGCCACCCACCCTACTCTTTAGCTGCTCCCAGTAAGAGCCGGCCCGGATCGGCTTTGCAGCCATGCTATTTAACAAAGTCAAACAGCACTAGCTGCTGCAGACAAAAACCCGGCTCTCACCTCACCGAGGCCAGCAACCTCGGTGACACGTACCTGCCATCACATATGACACCTTGCACCTTACCACAGTACATATATGTTTTCCCAACCCCAGCACATTAATTTGCTAATTCCAGATGTATGAAACGCAGGCCTAACTGTATCTAGTATACTGAACGCCAGATAAACTAACTTGGCCTTTTTTAAATAAAAAAAAAATTCCCTCACTGGAATACTTTCAGTCTTTTGACAGTATGGATTACAGATGGAATGACTGTTATATGTGAGTACCGCTTTCTTTGACAGATTCTAGTATGGGTACATATATGTTTTCCCAACCCCAGCACATTAATTTGCTAATTCCAGATGTATGAAACGCAGGCCTAACTGTATCTAGTATATTGAACGCCAGATAAACTAACTTGGCCTTTTTTAAATAAAAAAATTCCCTCACTGGAATACTTTCAGTCTTTTGACTGTATGGATTACAGATGGAATGACTGTTATATGTGAGTACCGCTTTCTTTGACAGATTCTAGTATGGGTACATATATGTTTTCCCAACCCCAGCACATTAATTTGCTAATTCCAGATGTATGAAACGCAGGCCTAACTGTATCTAGTATATTGAACGCCAGATAAACTAACTTGGCCTTTTTAAATAAAAAAATTCCCTCACTGGAATACTTTCAGTCTTTTGACTGTATGGATTACAGATGGAATGACTGTTATATGTGAGTACCGCTTTCTTTGACAGATTCTAGTATGGGTACATATATGTTTTCCCAACCCCAGCACATCAATTTGCTAATTCCAGATGTATGAAACGCAGAGCCTAACTGTATCTAGTATATTGAACGCCAGATAAACTAACTTGGCCTTTTTTAAATAAAAAAATTCCCTCACTGGAATACTTTCAGTCTTTTGACTGTATGGATTACAGATGGAATGACTGTTATATGTGAGTACCGCTTTCTTTGACACATTCTAGTATGGGTACATATATGTTTTCCCAACCCCAGCACATTAATTTGCTAATTCCAGATGTATGAAACGCAGGCCTAACTGTATCTAGTATATTGAACGCCAGATAAACTAACTTGGCCTTTTTTAAATAAATAAAAAATTCCCTCACTGGAATACTTTCAGTCTTTTGACTGTATGGATTACAGGTGGACTGGTATTAGTAGGGGTGACACAAGCACACCCAAGTCCCTGATGTAGGATTTCTATGGCACAGACCACTATTACAAGTGATTAATGGACGTTGGGAGAGATTGTGCTGCAGCACTAGTCCCAAAGATGGCCGCCGCCTATCAGCCCAGTAACATGTGCCACAAAATGGTCTGCACAACCTTTAAAAAAATAGCCTTGGACTGTGCTGCTAAATCGCTATTGGTCTGAATCCCAGGTGTAGATGTCTGACTTGTTTGGAGCTTTGGAATGCACACTGTGGCAGCTTCTGCTGCAGCACTACAAGTCGCAAAATGGCGCCGGCGGTCAGCCCAGGTACATGTGGATGGAAAAATCACTCTGGCCACTCTAAAAATAGCCAATCCCTATCAAAAAGCAGCTCATCTGCAGTTGTTCAGATGAATCACAGGTGGAGGAGAGAAATTTGCTTCCAGTTATTCAATTATCCCTGCCTATTCTCGCCCTAGCATCAGCTGCGTCTATCCCTGTTCTATTCACATCGGGAGTGAGCACGTCCCGACGTGCGCACAAGCTTATAAAGAGGCTGAGTCACATGCTGCACTCGGCCAATCACAGCCTTGCCAATAGTAGGCATGGCTGCGATGGCATCTTAGGGCAAGTAGTATGATGCATGTTGATTGGCTGCTTTGCAGCCTTTCAAAATGCGCCTAAATACATGCCGAACGACGAACCCGAACCCGAACTTTTTTGAAAATGTCCGCGTTCGGGTTCGGGTCCGGGTCCCGGACACCCCAAAATTCGGTACGAACCCGAACGATGCTCGAACTGTTCGCTCAACACTAATCATGATGAACTGATGAAATAACGAGTCGAATACGTATGAGTAAAAACGTGCGTCAAGCGTAACCCTATTCGTAATCTGGCGCCGAATCCGCAGTGCAGACCAACATCCTAACAGTGCCAACAGGCTCAAGGACTGGCCCACCTTCTATTCTACATGTGTGCATGGCTGGTATTGCCTTTTTGGCAAAGAAATGATGGCGTGGGACTCTTCACCTGGGCTCGGCACAAGCCTTGAGTTCTCTGAAAAGTGCAGAGTCCAACATTTGGAAAGGGAGGGACTGCAGCACCAACAACATGGACAGGAGCACATTCAGCTTCTGTTCCTTTGGATTGGTGCATGCATACTGTTGTCTCTTGGCAAATGCTTCATTGATCGATTGCTGATGGAACGACTGACGAGGAGTAGGAAGGCGAGGAGCAGGAGCATCACAGATGATGGGAAGGACAGACAGCTCCCTTCGGCTGAGGTGGTAAAGCCTTGACTGCCTGAAATCGGGTGCATGCCATTGGGTGATGCAGCGTTTGCTGCAGCAGGCTCAACCACCACATCGGAACCGCGGTTCTCCCAGGCCACTTTATGGTGATGTTGCATATGTTGACACAGGGCTGTGGTACCAACATTGGCACCCTGGCCACACTTCACCTTCTGCCCACAGATTCTACAGATGACCATGTTAACCTCCTCCGTTGGCTTAACAAAAACTGCCACACCACTGAGTAGGTGATTTTACCCCCAACACTATGCATTGACTGACTGCTACCACCGCTGCCTCTGTGTACCCATGCAACGCTACTTCCTGGGCACATAGGCTCCTGCGAAGCGGGTGATCTACCCCAGGCATGTTTGGCTCCGGACCTCCCACTGTTACCACCGTACTGACAAATGGCCACGCTAGCAAATTGCTGGCTCCGCCGCTGCCTCACAGGCAAGCTGCCACCTTCTTCTCCCGATGATGATGAAGCCCCTTTGTGACCCGGCTCCCAAGTGATCAGCTACATCATCATCGAGTACTGTCTGCACGCCACTGATGTCCTCCTCAATGCTCTCTGGGTCAGGAGCCTGACCGCTCCCAACACAAGCTCCCACGTTACTCTTCTCATCACTACTTGCCTGCCTAGTGGAGGAAGCGGCAAATGTCTCTTCCACATCTTGGCTTGCCAGTAGCTGCTGACTGTCTTCTAGTTGCTCGTCCTCACTGTATAGTGGAGCTGAGCCCACAGCAAAAAATACTTCTGTGGCTGAGGGAACAGAAAAGGACAGAGACAAGTTGAGGACAGGTGAGGGCACAGGACCTGCTCCCAGGCCATGCCAACTAAGAGTTGTGTCTGACGAACCCACAGACTCTTGTGATGAAGTTGAAGATCGAGTCAACCATTCAAGAACCCTGGGTAGCTGGTCAAGACACGACCGCTAGCTGACACTGGGCGCTCAGTCCTCTCGAAGTGACCCCTGCTGCCACAGCCCCTTACTCTGCTGCGATCTGTGCCTGTGCCAGAAACATTTAGGCCTCTGCCACTCTTCTGTGCAGGACTTCTGCAGGCACTTCTCTGTCTGACATACTGTTAGACTGTTAGAGCAAATAAATAAATAGGAAATTAAAACACCCCAAAACTATCAATAAGGTTCTCATTTCACCACACAACGGCTAACAAGCCCTTTTTTACCACTAGTACAAACAAAAAAGAGCTTTAAAACATATAACTGCACCGCTGAACGACAAATATATTTTTCCTTTGCCACTATTACACGACAAAAATGGTCTTTATAATATATAACTGCACCGCTGAACGGAAAATATATTTTTATTTTGCCACTTATGCACGCCACAAAAGGCTTTATAATATAACCGCTGAATGACAAATATATGTTTCTTTTGTCACTAATACATGCCACAAAAGGCTTTAGAACATATAACTGCACCGTCGAACAGCAAATATAGCATTCTTTTTCCACTCATACATGCCACAAAAGGGCTTTAGAACATATAATTGCACGGCAGATCGGCAAATACATTTTTTTTTTGCCACTATTACACAACAAAAAGGGCTTTATAACATAACTGCACCACTGTTATATATTTTTCTTTTGCTACTAATACACTTCACTAAAGGCTTTAGAACATATAACTGACTGCTGAATGGCAAATATATTATTATTATTCTACTAATACACACCACAAAAGGCTTTATAACATATAACTGCACCGCCAAACACCAAATATAGTTTTCTTTTTCCACTTATACATGCCTCAAAAGGGCTTTAGAACATATAACTGGACCACTGATCAGCAAATATATTTTTATTTTGCCACTATTACATGACAAAAAGGGCTTTATAACTAGTGTTGAGCTTACCTGAACATTTCCGTAAAAGTTTGGGTTCGAGTTCGTTGTTCGGTCGTTTATTAAAGCTTGTTGAAAGGCTGCAGGGCAGCCAATCAACAAGCGTTTAAGATGGGTGCCCTCAGAAGCCATCACGTCAGCTCTTACTAGTGTAAGGATAGGATGCTGCTGCTGTGAGGGAGGGATTAGGAAAGAATATGATATCAGAGCTTGGTGTTAAGTCTTAAGTAGAGTTGAGCGAACACCTGGATGTTCGGGTTCGACGAGTTCGGCCGAACTTTCGAAAAATGTTCGGGTTCGGGATCCGAACTCGACCCGAACTTCATCCCGAACCCGAACCCCATAGAAGTCAATGGGGACCCGAACTTTTGGGCACTAAAAAGGCTGTAAAACACACCCGGAAAGGGCTAGAGGGCTGCAAAAGGCAGCAAAATGTAGTTAAATCCCCTGCAAACAAATGTAGATAGGGAAATGATGAGTTAACATAAAATAAATAAAAATTAAACAATATTAATTGGAGTGAGGTCCAATAGCACAGAATCAGGCTTCAAGTCACCCACCAATGGAGAAGGTCACTTACTATTATTTTGACCACAGCACCCAGACAAAGGAGAGAGGTCCCACAGCAGAGAACCAGGCATCATATCACCCACCACAGGAGTAGGCCACCATTTAGTTACTTTGACCCCTACACCCAGACGGAGGAGAGAGGTTTCACAGCAGAGAATCAGGCATCATATCAACCACCACAGGAGAAGCCACCATTTAGTTACTTTGACCCCTGCACCCAGGAAGAGGAGAGAGGCACCACAGCACATATTCTGGCATCATATCAGCCACCACAGGAGAAGCCACCATTGAGTTACTTTGACCCCTGCACCCAGGAAGAGGAGAGAGGCCCCACAGCACATATTCTGGCATCATATCAGCCACCACAGGAGAAGCCACCATTGAGTTACTTTGACCCCGCACCCAGGAAGAGGAGAGAGGCCCCACAGCGCATATTCTGGCATCATATCAGCCACCACAGGAGAAGCCACCATTGAGTTACTTTGACCCCGCACCCAGGAAGAGGAGAGAGGCACCACAGCACATATTCTGGCATCATATCAGCCACCACAGGAGAAGCCACCATTGAGTTACTTTGACCCCTGCACCCAGGAAGAGGAGAGAGGCCCCACAGCACATATTCTGGCATCGTATCAGCCACCACAGGAGAAGCCACCATTGAGTTACTTTGACCCCTTCACCCAAACAGAGGAGAGAGGTTCCACATCAGAGAATCAGGCATCATATCAACCACCACAGGAGTAGGCCCCAATTTAATGGGACCCCGGCAACCATGTCAGATGGCACAACCATCAGCTTCATATCAATCAGCACAGGAGAAGGCGACTTTGAAAGACTTTGACCCTACACCCAGACGGAGGAGAGAGGTTTCACAGCAGAGAATCAGGCATTTAGATCACCCACCACAGGAGTAGGCCCCCGTTGAATCAGACCCTGGCAACCATGTCAGATGGCACAACACTATCAGCTTTATATCAATCAGCACAGGAGAAGGCGACTTTGAAAGACTTTGACCCCTACACCCAGATGGAGGAGAGAGGTTTCACAGCAGAGAATCAGGCATCATATCAACCACCACAGGAGAAGCCACCATTTAGTTACTTTGACCCCTGCACCCAGGAAGAGGAGAGAGGCACCACAGCACATATTCTGGCATCATATCAGCCACCACAGGAGAAGCCACCATTGAGTTACTTTGACCCCTGCACCCAGGAAGAGGAGAGAGGCCCCACAGCACATATTCTGGCATCATATCAGCCACCACAGGAGAAGCCACCATTGAGTTACTTTGACCCCGCACCCAGGAAGAGGAGAGAGGCCCCACAGCACATATTCTGGCATCATATCAGCCACCACAGGAGAAGCCACCATTGAGTTACTTTGACCCCTGCACCCAGGAAGAGGAGAGAGGCACCA